>JAHLMJ010000010.1:1200000-1780089 GCA_019915105.1 Strobilurus luchuensis | reverse complement strand
GGGACCCAACCACAACTCACTAAGATAGTGGTAGATATTGTCCAAAGTCATTTCCCAGCAATGAGACAGCTCTAATTGTGCCTTTCCAATGTGTTTCATGTCGCAGAAGCCCGTGATGTGATGGCGCAACATGATTGTGCGCCACAGACTAAAAGCCACCTCCTGCCCTCAAAGTATAATTATATGTTCTGATATTTTGCACAGTGGTTTATATGGCCTATATGTACAACTTTCCCTCCCAAAGTTGTTCCATAATTTTTATTTTTTTTGCTCCGTAGTATCTGAGGCAGGGTAAATAGGGCTAGTTCTCGTTCTCATGTGGACTTGTCAGTCTTTACCTGGACTTGTTATATCCTGTTTGGTCTCGTTAGTACTCGTTGGTACTCGTTCAGACTCGTCCGTCCTCGTTGGCGCTCGTTCGTCCTCGTTGGTGCTCGTTCGTCCTCGTTCGCGCTCGTTCAGACTCGTTCGTCCTTGTTCAGACTCGTTGGTTCTCGTTTGGCCTCGTTGGTTCTCATCTGACCTCGTTGGTTCTCGTTGGTACTTGTCAGACCTTGTACATGCTTGTTAGTTCTCATTCTCATGCAAACTCCTCAATTCTCATTCTACCTTCTTCGTTCTTGTTCAGACTTGTGAGTCTCTGCTTGGACTTGTTATGCCTTGTTGGTACTCGTTATGTCTCTTTCGGACTTGTTATGCCTCGTTCGGACTCATTCGTGCTCGTCCATTCTCGTTGGCGCTCGTCCATTCTTGTAGATACTCGGTAGTTCTCGTTCGTCGGCTTCGTTCACTCTCGTTTGTCCTTGTTCATTTACGTTGCGTCCCCTTAGTTCTCATTTGGCTTTCTTCACTTTTGTTCATTCTCGTTCCCTTGTCAGTCTTTACCTAGACTTGTTATATCTTGTTTGGCCTCGTTCTCATTAGTACTCGTTGGTACTCGTTGGGACTCGTCCGTCCTCGTTCGTGCTCATTAGTCTTCGTTCGGTCTCGTTGGTTCTCGTTCGCGCTCGGTCGATCTCGTTCGGCCTCGTTGGTTCTTGTTCAGCCTTGTTGGTTCTTGTTCGGCCTCATTGGTTCTCGTTAGTACTGTTCAGACGTAGTACAAGCTTGTTAGTTCTCGTTCTCATGCAGACTCCTCAAGTCTGATTTGACCTTGTCAGTCTTTGCTTGGACTTGTATTGCCTCGTTGGTACTCGTTTGGACTCGTCCGTCCTCGTTGGGACTCGTCCGTCCTCGTTGGGACTCGTTAGTCCTCGTTCGCGCTCGTTAGTCCTCGTTCGGTCTGGTTGGTTCTCGTTCGCACTCGGTCAATCTCGTTTGGGTTCGTTCACCCTCGTTTGCCCTCGTTCATTCTCGTTGGGCCTCGTTGGGCCTCGTTGGGCCTCATGCGGCATCGTTTAGCACAATCCGCTACAACTGCCTTTTTATACTACATATTTCATACAACAAACAAAACCAGACCCCCACCCCAAGGCGGCGAGAAAAGAAGATGGGTGATCAAGCCATCTTCTTTCACCGCCGCACCCCGCTGCACCTTCACACCAACCCAACTCGCCAAGCAATACGTGAACAGAATAAACAAACTGAAAAAAAGTGTTAGTGCTAGCCGAACGGGAGTGAATGACACAGTACTAACTGAGCAGCAGACGACGTGGGGCATGAGACGGTGGCCGGGATTGTCTTGACGAGTTGAGTGCTGACTGTCAAAAGGCATCAGTGTAGATAAAGAGAAAAGAGAAAAAAAAAAAACGGCGTACCGGGATGCGCCGCTGAATGTGTTCCCAAGTGCATGCAACCTGTTGAGACGGGGCTGCCAGGCAGACAAGAAAAGAAAACAAAAGAAAGACGTACCCATCACACAAACGGGAAGACGGCACCAGGTAGTAAAATAAATGTGGACTCCGTCGCACCGTGCTCACAAAACGGCATGCAGCTAGGTAGTCGTTAAGGCAGGACAGCGGTCCCTAGACTCCTAGAGCCCCGCTCGAGGATGTATGTTCCAGGGACGACGTGGTGTGCACCCCGCGCCGCCCGTTCCCAAACAGAGCCAGAGAGCAGTTCAATGCTGAACACGACCCGCAGCGCCGTCGCACTGGGGTCGACGCAAGGACCGTCGAGTTTACATGGTGGTAAGGAGTCAAGAGGAAAAAACTCGATCGCCCGCTTTATAAGCGGGCCCCAGTTTGATTCTCCGCCGTCGATCCCGAACGATGCCGAACGAGCGCGGACGGGGCGCCGTGCGCGACTTTGCTCGTGAGCTAGGCTGGTAGCAGTGATAGGGACCCTTAACTTTCTTGGAGAGCGCGGAACGCTCAATTGAGCGAACCACATACCCTCCAGAGAAGGTGCGGGTCAGGCTCATGGTGGTGAGAAGGAGGGTGCCGAGGGGACGAGTGATGATGGCGGCGGGGCACGGGAGCGTGATGGTGGCGGTGGCGAAGGAGGGAGCGTCGTGGTGGGTGGTCATACCACCCAACGTCTTGGTGGGAGTGGCTGCGGAGAGGCGTCCGCGTGAATACAGGACGACGTGGGTGGGTGCCTCGTTGGAGGGCTTATCTCGCGCGTAGATCCAGATCTACAAAAAATCAGCCTGTCACACGGATACGCCAGCGCTCGACTGGCGTATCCAAGCAGGAAGTAACAAAAAACACGTACCTGCATGGACGCCCGCTTCCAGGCGGCGCGCCCAGCTTAAACCGACGGCCCCGCACGCTCCCATCCACCAGTGCGGCGGGGCATCGCTCCAGCGTCGGCGTCGTCGTCCAGGAGCCCGTGGAGGGCGTCGGCGTCGTCCTGCAGTCCCAAGACCGGCTTGGGCTGCGTGCTGCCCAGCTTGCATGGGGCTTACGCGTCGATGTTGGACTGGTCGCTAGGGCAACCAGCCCAACAGCGCGGCGCTGTCGTGAGCGCCGCTCCGAGACTGCGTCCGCGAAGGGAAGAGGCAGAGACACACGACTTGCGTAGAGCAAGTCGTGGTTGAAGTCAGAGCCCGGATCGATCAAGTCCCGGATCCGGATGCGTCATCGATTCACGTGACGGTTCAGGTAAGCGCCGTGCAGAGCCTGGCAGGCTCTGCCTCTCTACCACCACCTCCGCTGCACGCCAAGGACGACGACGGCCGTCCTTCACACGGGATCCGGACGCCACTCGCCGCAGGAGACGATCCCGACGCGACGGTGACCCCTCGCCGCCCCCTGCGCCGCTGCTCCTCGGATCTCGCTCAACGACATTGGCGAGCGCGGGCGACGTTGAGACTCGATGCCGGACATCGACGGGATGGGGACTTGGGAAGAGTAGGAGGGTGCAGGAGGATGTGTGGGGCGCTGGCGCGCCTACAGCGCGGGCAACACGCCGCGACATTTTGGTGCGTGCTTTTGATGTCTCAGTCACTCTTCCCCAGCATCCTCAAGACCGCCAAGGACGACGTCGGCGACGAATTCGATTGGACGCCCGTTTCCGCCACCGCCGCCGCCACACGCCGCACCGCTGCCACTCAGCCCGCCCCACGCGCCGCTGAACCCGGATCCCGCCCAACGACGACGACACCGAGCGCGGATGACGTTGGATCTCGACGCCGGATCTTGACGGGATGTGCTGTAGGGGGCTGGGAGAGGGCGCAACAGGACGCTTGAGGCGGTGGGGCGAGTGCATGGGCGCGATCGCGCCGCCACATCCGGTGCGTCATTTTGACTGTTTTATTTCATTTACCGACCGTTCTAAAATTACAGGTCATCTGTCGAGGACTTCCTGGACGACCCCGACTGCATCCCGGTGCTCTCCGCGCCGATTCCTCCCCCGCCGCCGCCGGCATTGCTCACCATCCGCCACCAGCCCCACATCCGACTCCGCGTTATGCAACGCGATGCGATCCATGTCAATTGACGTGGATTGCTCGTCTGCATAAAGGATTCAGCTGGTGGGGTCTGGCAGCGCTTGCCTGACGCTGCCAAACGAGGCTCAACGACTACGAACGAGATCAGCGGTGCCGAACGGTGCCGAACGAGAACGGACGGGCGCCAACGAACGCGAACGACCTCGGACGAACGACCACGAGCACGAATCAAGTGGCCGGATTTCTGGGTCGACGCCCATTGACGCCGCTGCCTGCCACATGACACACCGCTGGCACTCGGACCGCTTTACTCACACACTACGACAACAACGAGCACGGACGACGTTTGATTTTTACGCCGGAGATTTCCGGGATTGGGTCTTGGAGGCTGAGAGAGGGTGCCAAGTGCCGCGTGAGGTGTTGTGGAGAGTACAGCAGACTACGAACAAGCTCAAAAATGACTATGAATGAGTGCGAATGACTACAAGTGAGTGTGAACGAGCTCGAACGAGTCTGAACAACTATGAACGAGTCTGAACGAGCTCGAACGAGTCTGACTGACTACAAACGAGTCTGAACGAGCTCGAACGAGACCCAACGAATGCAAACAAGTCTGAACGACTACGAACGAGTCTGAACGAGCTCGAACGACCCTATGCTTCATGAATGCAACCTACCTCAACTGAGGTGAGCATTATGTTAGTGACCCCAAAAATGATCACTATAAGCTTAAATGAACACACATGAGCGGGGACGAACGAGACCCAACGAGGACGAACGAGGCCCAACGAGGCCGAACGAGACCCAACGAGGACGAACGAGGCCCAACGAGACCCAACCATAGCTCACTAGGATAGTTATATATATTCTCCAAAGTCATTTCCCAGTTATTAAACAGCTCTAATTGTGCCTTTCCAATGTGTTTCATGTGGCAGAAGTCCGTGATGTGATGGCGCAACATGATCGTGCGCCACAGACTAAAAGCCACCTCCTGCCCTCAAAGTATAATTATATGTTCTGATATTTTGCACAGTGGTTTATATGGTCTATATGTACAACTTTCCCTCCCAAAGTTGTTCTATAATTTTTATTTTTTTTACTCCGTAGTATCTGAGGCAGGGTAAATGAGATGGAGGATCAGCGCGAGTCCATGGAGGACCCGTCGGCTCGCTTATTGAGCCTTCAGTCGGAGGCAGAGGCGGAGGCAGAGCGGGAGCAGCAGGAAGATACAAGCGAGTGGTACAGCCCCTTTGATTGGCCCGTTCTGCGCACGCGAACAGGATGGGAGTCTTTCGAGAATTGGGAGTAATTGTAGTCAGAACATGTCATCTTTCAATTGAGTTCATTCTTGGCAGCCCGGATTATGACTATATATTAGGTCAAGTTACATTCAAAAACAATTCAGAGATCATGAACAAGAAATACACGACGGATACATAAGAGATACACCAACGACGATACATACATATAACTAAAATTCTGGGCCCCAGGCGGATGGGGACGGCGAGCGCGCAAGGACCTTGCGCCTCTTCTTACCATCGGCCAAGACTTCCATACCCCATTTGTACACGATCGCGGACAATCTCTTGTTCGCCTCCTCATCCTCCTCATCGTCCTTCTCTTCCTGAAGAGCCTTCGCGACTGCGAGCTCATCATTGAGGTCGACGGCAGTGTCGTCGGTCTCGTAGGCCATGGGGTCCAAACCATCACTCTCGACAGCAGAGGAGGCGGGTGAGGAAGGAGCCGATAGAGGGGTGATGGAAGTTGTTGACACCTTGACAGGCGAGGGAGTTAGCGGAAATAACTTGGCAGCGACGGCGCGAGAGGCGGCTTCGATGGCAACAGTAGCATATGCGTGTTTGGCGGCGCGTACTTTGTCTGCGTGAATGAGATACTTGGGACGGGGACGGGGACGAGGTCGTCGCGGTCGAATTGTCGGTGCGGCGGTGGTATAGGAGAGGATGATTTGGGGCTTATACTCCCAGAGACCACTGTCTGGTTTTTGCGAGAGGGTGACGGTGCGAAGGCCCCAGACAAGGCCTCCATAGAGACGCTAAAGATACGCATGAGTGTCCTGAACGATAAGAACGCGTCGAAACTTACCCTGTGTCGAATGGTGAACCTTGCCTGGTACGCGTCTTGGGTCTCGTCGATGAGACGGGCAAGAGGAAACTCGACGTGATACATCGTCGAAAAACGCGCCTTGAAGGTGGTCGCGTCTTGTCCGAGGAGTATGGAGCGCCCCAAAATGCGGGCCCAGTCCTTGAAGAACGCGCTTTCATCAGAGTTGAAGTGCTGGGCGTCGTCGCGTCAGTAGAGCGTTTGACGCGTCAAAGATAGATGAACTCACCTCGGGGAGCGATGGTGGTGAGTGGTAGGCCTGTTCGGACATGGTGCTGTGGTGCTTGAAAATTATTTTGAAGGGAGAGTTGCGAAGATATGGCCGGACGATGAGTTTCGCGTTTTTATGAGCGGGATCATGCCGCTTCGACACTCCGCCACTCAGACAGACTCAGCTGTGATCCTAGAGACGGCCGAGACATGCAGAGAGGCCGAGTTGTCGACAGCTGCCGTGGAGTGAAGCGAGCTATGCGAATAGGTTTGATTGGACTTCTAGGACCATTACGTACCACCTTCTGGAGCGAATCGAATGTCGTTGTCATTCAGATGGGACCCGTAAAGACAGACAGACATATACAATAACTGAGAGCATGCAAATCAGAGCAAATGACAGAGGTACAACAAGATAAGTAAAAGCAAACCAGAAATCACACTCAAGCCTACTGTTGATAAAGGAGCGCACGGCGCTTCTTGGCACTGAGCAAGGAGGACCGCTCAGCATGGTGAAAAAGATCCGCTATATGGCTATGCACGTTCTCCAGCTTTGCCCGCGTCGACTCGATGTCCTTCCAATATTCGTTGTCGACACCCGCTTCCTCTTGAACTTGCTTGAGGACGTCCTGCACGTAGTCGAGCTTGTGCCGGTAGAACTCCTCCTTCTCTGAAAGGTGTTGGCAGCCTTGAACATGGCCACTGCTGCTATAGACCGCGACAAGCGAGCTAGTGAAGGCAATGACAGAGTTCCCGGTCTCGCAGCGAGCTTCCGCATCGATCAAGCGAACGCGCGAGCGAAGGCGCTTGCAGAGGGCCTCGTCGAACTGGCTATGGGCAAGCCTGAGCAATAGGGCAGAAGAAAGGAGGGTGCACGTACATGGGAGGCGCTGCCACCTTGACCGATTGTCGACGACGTTGCCGGCCATCTTTGGCGGCCTTCTCATCGTACCGTTTCTTCATCAGATCCAGCTGCCCAGCGCGATTCCTGAGGGGTGGTATTCTAGGTTAGAGGAGACGAGCGAGGGCGACAGGGCATGAAGGCGCACTTGCGATACCATCGGAGACGTTTCTCTTTGTCGGCCTCCCTCTTCAGCTCGGGAGTCGTGTACAGCTTTGTGCGAGGCATTTTTCGTATTGTATATGGTCTACAAAAGAGAGGGGTAAGCCCCAGTGGTTAATTCGAATGAGCAGGCGGCATACCGTAGTGGTAATGGAAATGAGTGTGGTAGGGTATGATCGAAGTCGATGAGAAACCAGGACTTTCCTAAGGGGATTACCCTAGGATTCGAGTTCATTGGACCTATATTGGACTTTTTGCCGCTGGGCACTGTATGAGATATTCTGAATAGGTAACATTCTAAAGGTTATTTAAACATGATTATACTGATATTTGATGAAGGGATGGGGTGTCATAGAAGGTTTAACGAAGCGATGATTTTGGCGCGCGATAATGAAATGTCATTGGACCCTATTGGACCTTTTTGGACCTCTATTGGACCGATTTCCCAAACTCCCGTCCATGTCGCGGGAAATATCTAGATGCACTGGAGTCCAATGGGTGTTTCTATGCAAGACTGTCGGAGCTTGATCCGGTAGAGATTGAAGATCATCGGACGAATAGAGAACGTCGACAAGATTTCAGCAGTCATTGGACTTCTTTGGACTTATTGCGAGTTGGCAGCGCCGTGCAAAGCTGGAGGCCTGAAAACTACATCATTCGAGATATTAGACTCTATAAGATACAGTGACGTTAATCCGAGAGGTACAGAGTGAGAACTCACGTATACAGAAAGTAACCTTTCGGAACCGTTTTCATTGGACTGTTTCGAAACGTTGTTTGAACTCTGATCTGACCGCGCGCATTGTGATGGCTTCGAAAGGCAAAGACTCGAGGTTTGATATAAGACAGATTTCGGGAAGCAGAGAGGGACCGTCGTTCATAAAAAGCAAGAGACCTTTTGACTGGAGGTGAGCGTCGGAGGACAATTACCGAGTAAAACCTCCGTGCAGTCACTTTGATGTGACCTCGGATCGAAGACCGGGAGAGCTGCACGAGGTCGAGACGATGAGATGATGGCCGAGTTCAGTTGACGTACGATTGCTAGACGTCCTGACGCGATACAACCCAAGACGCTTGAAGCCTTACGCAGCCCATTGGCAGACTGGTAGTAGTGTCCTCTACCGGTTCTACAACCAGTCTCCTGTGGGCTGTCATTACCATGCAACACGCATCCAGATGATTTTTTGGCAATCTCAAACTCAAACATAGTTTTCTTTATTTGATGTCCTTTGCCACGGGCTCAACGGGATGCCTTTCAATTAACGCTCTCCACGTCCCAAACAAAATATACAACATAGACACCTCCCTCAGTCCTGGCCTTTGCTTCGCTGCTTTCGGCGTCTGCCGAACCGCCCAGTTTCCCGCTGTAATGGACCACTTCTTGAATTCTCGCTGTTCGGGTACACGTACACAATGACATTGATTATACAAGTTGGCTATATTTACTACAGTGCGTCAAGAAATTATCATACCAAGCTTACATGGCGGCAAGAACATAAGAAACATCCTGAACGGCAAATTGCCACTCGCCCAATCCCAACACATCGTCGTCGCACGATTCGCCCCACCACGCGAGGTACGCAAGAACGGTATAGTGTCCGTTGATGCCGCTAGTACGTAACCTTCCCCACTCGCCTCTTGCAGGAATCGGACATTCGAAGGGAGCTCGATCGCTCGAAATACCTCTCCACTCGGGCTGAAGACTCTTCCACCAAGGCCAGAATAGATCAGCACATGCGCGGAAAGTGAGACCAGGGCGATAGTCAGTTCCACGTGCACGCTGAATCCAGTCCTGGATGCACTGTGGACGAATCCTGTTGGCGGGGATTGGCTTCCCATTCGCGAAGTTTGCTCGCTCTTCGAGTTTCACGTAGGTTCCGATGAGACGCTGCCACTCGCTTCCCAAGTCGAATCCATTCAAATAAGTGAGCCCATCGACGAGGTAAGAAGGTTGAGAACCAGTTAGACGCGAGTTGGAGGCCGGTGAGGAATGAGCTGAAGCCACGGGGCTAGGGGAGGCAGCAAAAGGATGGGCAGAGTCATTGGGACCACATGTTGGAACGAATCCAGGCAACAGAGCGGGATCAATGGGAATGACACCTGCCAAACCGGTGACGTCGGCGATAGGGACTGTCGGTTGCTTCTCAGCGAGAGAGTGTGTGGCGCGAGCTCTGGGGTCGACATTGGCGTCGTCCTCAGTGTTGTCGGCGGTGTCCTCGTCGACGTTGTCCTCGCGATTCTTACGAGCTACTCGACGACCTTGCTTTTTGGACTGGGTTTGACCTTCTCCGCTACGTTTGCGTTTCTTCCCTGTCGTTTCAGAAGCAACGGCCTCGGCCTCCTTCGGTGAGTCGCCAACAGGACTATTGCTCCCGATGGTTGCAGAAGGGACGTCGTGCCATGGCATGGGGTCCCGAGCAAACCAGGGAAGCTGCTTGGGCATCTCGACGCCTGGAAGAGAAGGGCGCATTGTTGCTCGAGGGCTACCACACGGTTAAGATGATGTATCAAGGATTGAGAAACAAAACTTACACCAGCACGACATTCCGAATTCACCAAGGGCTGCCTGAAAGGTCCGATAGCGACGTTTGCCAAGATCTCCGTCGGCATCGTGAAACTGCTTCGGCGCAGGAGCCCGATTCTCGCCCACATTGAGACTAAACGCGTTGTCGTGATCAGGAAAGAGCCGAGCAAGTGAGCAATAAACGTACGAGATGACATTGATTTGGCCTCCTTTACGAGGCTCAGGACCCGTCCATGAGAAAGATATATTGCCGCCAAGAAGAGTTGAGAGACCTTCAAGTAGCGGTTGTAAGTTTCCTGCCAGCCCGTCCAGGGCCCTTGAAACAGATGAGCATGATTGTTGTACGCATGATTACGGTACGCGTGTGATGAGAGGACTTACGTCTGTGTTTCATCAGGGGGGAGCAGCTCAATGGGACGGCGTGCAGCGTCCTTTCCGGCGGCGACATCTTTAGCATCCTGGATGGACCGTTCGCGCCAGATCTCCTTGTCCGACTCAGGGACAGAGTTCCATCGTTCCGTCGCGAAAGATCCGAGTTCGCCTATGCGCTGGCGTCGCGCGTCCTTACCAGTCTCCGCAAACTCCTCGTCGAAGCCGTTTTTGAAGGTGCCGAAATTCTCCTTCATCCATAGTTGCATCGCGGTCCGCGCACGCTTACGCGTGACGTCATAGCCAGCGACCTTCGAAAGAAAATTGGCGACAGGATCTTTAGCAAGCTGGGATTTGGTCAATTTGTCGATGATGGGTTTAGCTTTGGTCCACCGAGTGTCGTAGTAGTTGCGAATACCCTGCAAGAATATTAGTCACATGTTCGCGTCGAGACAACATTGCACGCGCACCGTCGAGAGACGTTGAAGGATGGCAGCTTTTTTGCCGCGTTCGTAGGGGGAAAGAGAGGAATCTGGTTGGGAAGGAGGCGCATGAGGGTCTGGCTCTTGATCCATTGGCAAGTCGTAGGGAAATTTGCCGCAGATCTCGTTGAAAATAGTGTCGGCATACTCGTCGGCGGCTCCCTTGCTCTTGCGACGCGCCTCAATGTAACCATTCATGCCATTGTCGAGGATAGTCTTGCGCGACCGCCTTTTGCCCAGTTCTTGCGAAACGGAGTGATGAGGGAGGGGTCGAAAGTGGGGCCGTCCCTGAGATAACGTCAACATATCACAGGGACAAGCTCAAATGGAGAACATGGGCCGCCGGTAAATAACTTACGCGTTTGATGCCATAGGCCTGAGATTGTGGCGCGTGTTGGGTGCGTCGTTCGTTGATTTGGAGGTTTAAACAGAAGGGAAGGATTGCAAACAAATGAAAATAGCAGGTGAACGCGCAAATTCAGTACCTCATAATAAGTTGCTTGCCATGAGTAGCGCAAACAGACCAAGCTACTGTGCTAGAGTCTGTAGCTCAACGGACTCAGTGCGTGACCCTCTAACCTAATTGGATTTTTTTTATGGCTGGGAGTTCGTTCCAGGCAAATATCATTTTGTAAACATGGCCAGGAGTTTTGCACGTACCGTATCGCATGCGCTCGTAGCATCCAGAGGGTCACAAAATGCTGCCCAACATTTTAAGAGGTTTCAGTGCCGCCTGCGCGCCCAACGCCCCGAGCCCAACATCCCGAGCCAAACGCGCAAATCCATTTTCGGATTCAACGCCAGGCACGAACCATCATTTTCGGGACGCGGCATAATGGGCAGGCTGCCGCAGGCACGGCATGGCATGGCATGCCGCTGAGTCATGGTTTGTCGGAACTTGCCGATCGCGTGGTTTACTTTTCGTCGCGATATATCCCTTTGATTCTGAGTATTGTGGCGGAGGGTGCATCAATACACAATGAGGTGGGGTTATAAAATCACAGCTAGGGTTAGCCTCTGAGCTGGTAATAACAACAGAGATGGGAATGTATCTTGTGATTATAACCCTTACTATACCCCTAATTTTACAGCTTGGCCTGTAGTTAACTGGCGTACACGAAAGAAGAGCAAAACAATAACATACCTTTGCTAGGCGCCCGCCACCTGGCGGCGCACCCAGACAGTTCCTGCGCTACGGCGCGCTCCCACGTCCGTCGTGGTCCTGGCGGAGGTCGCCCTATTCCCCCTGACGGTCGTCAGGCCCGTCGTCGCCAGTTCGCAAGCGTGCTGCCCACATTGGTGGGGCTTACGCGTCCAGTCAGGCTTGGTTGCTACAGCAACCAAGCTCACGACGCGGCGCTGGACACACGACCTGCACAGAGCGTCGTGGTCGAGAGCAAGGCACGGACGCATCTCAACAACAAGGGGGAGGTGGTAGAGGCAAGAAGAGTTTACCTGGGCTCAGACACAAGGCACACGGTCTACGAAGGCGAGCTTACCGGATCAATTCTAGGCCTTGACATCGTGGAGTCCCATCCGCGAGCCCGCACTGCTGCATTCTTCATAGACAACCAGCCCTCCATATCATCCCTCCGCCGTCGCCGTCCCCACTCCGGTAAACATCTTGTCGAACTCTTTCACCAGTCTCTCAGCCGTGTCCGCGCGCGTCGATCCCGTTTCTCACTACGTCTCATATGGGTCCCTGGCCACGTTGACATTGACGGCAACGAACGTGCAGATGAACATGCCAAGCTTGCAGCACATGGTGACGAGACTCAGCTGCCACCACACCTGGAGGATCTTACCGACATTCCCACCAGTGCGGCGGCTTTGAAAGCTGTCAAGAAGAAGGCTCTCACTCAGGCTCGTCTCACGGCTTGGCGCACCAGCGCTGCCGGCCAAGCCATGTCCCGATGGGACAATACCACACCGGGGCAGAAGGTGACACGTCTCTACGCAAACCTCTCTCGTCGGCAATGCAGCATGCTTACCCAGTTGAGAACCGGACACATCGGTCTCAACGCGTACCTCTACCGCATGAAGATTGTTGGGTCGCCGTTGTGCTCTCGATGCAACGTCAAGGAGAGTGTTGACCACTTCCTGTTCACATGCCGGCGCTTCACGGAACCGCGCGCCACCCTCCGTCGTGACTTGGGCCACCAGTCGCTCACCAGACACTCCCTTTTGTCGCAACCTCGAAACCTCAAACACCTGTTCACCTACATCAACTCCACTCACCGTCTCAAACAATATGAACCTCGCGAGATTTGATCTTAACTAGACACCCAGTACTCCCTCTCTCCAGTCTCTCCCTCTCCTTTTCCCTTTCCTTTTCTTTCTGTTTCATATAGCTCGTTGGGACACAGTCCCTACCTACCAGCTATGGGGCATGCCACCCTTCCACAACCACATATGTCATTTCTTTACTCCCCTGCTCATTTCACTCACTAGACGAACCAGTACCTACGTTCACATAGTTACGACTAGATAAAACGTAGGACATCATAGATACAGTAGCCACATAGGCTGTGAACGGCCTGAGCGTTACTTTAAAAATGGATCTCATCATCATCATCATCTGCCGGCGATGATGTCAGTCTCACCGGTGAGCGCGAGCAGCCGCAACGGCAAAGGAATTGCCGTTGCCGTCCAAGTCCAACAAGCACGTGATTGGATGACGTGCTTGTTGAACGCGGACTTGGCGATCCGTCCTCTGCCTCCGTCCTCTGCCTGCGACGATGTCTGGACGGCGTGCCGACCCCCGAAGACCATCTGGCCGCCCAAACCGACGGGGTCCTCGTGGATTCGATGCAGCTGGACGCCGCTGCCGTTGCCTATGGCCCAGGACGACTGCACGCACGGTGCTGGCCCAACTCCGACAACGACGACGGCGAGTACGGGATGACGGATGAGGGACGACGAATGGGAGGACCCTGTCCGAGACGTCGTCGCCTTCAACATCAGCCAGGATCTCCGCCCCCCGAACGGCCGTACGCGCCGGTGCGCGCGGGATCGAGCTCAACGACGACGACGGGGAGTGCGGCGTACGATGGATATACATGCCGGACCTCGAGGGGATGCGGAATAGGAGGGCGAGGGAGGGTGCAGGCGGAGGTGTCAGGCTGTGTGGCACGCACAGCGTCGGAAACGGGCCGCGAGATTCGGTGCGTATTTTTTCTCAGGTATTTCATTGCTCACTCTTTGTACAATTTAGCTACCTCACTCAACCACGCCTCGGACAACTCCCTACGCATTCCGGCGGTCTTTGCGCCGTTTCTGCCTCCACCACCGTTGGCATCGCATCCCGACTCGCCCACCCGCCCCTAACGTCAACTCCGACCTATGCAAAGGGAGGCGCCCCATTTCAATTGACGTGGGGCCGCTCGCTGGCATATTTGAAGATGATCTGGGGGACGGCGGCTTGGGATACGTATCCGATGTTTATGACGCGGCCGATCGGCAACATCTGATAAGGACGACACCCTTAATCTTTTTACTTCTCACCATCATGGCCGATCTCCCCCTCGCCGATTTTCTTGTTCGCCTGGACAACGTTGTCGAGTTGTCTGAGAGGATGCGTCTGGACTCACTATTGCTGATGTTGGACACGCGATTCGCCCAAGACGGAGCGGGCGGGACGCGTTTTGTAGACTCGTCGGCGGGAGATCCGAGAGGTGATACACCTGTCTTGGCAATCCTTCGCCCAGGCGCCCTATATGTGAGTCTCCGTGCATGTCAAGTTTGTGATCTTTGCTCATGTACACACAGCAATTTCAAAACTCTTCCTACTTTGAATGGCTGCCGCGGTTGCGCCCATTTGATAACCGCGTCATGTATTCCACGTGCGATATCCAGGTTCTCGACTTGTGGTTGGACTCTGCCGCCGAGGACGACCACACCGCTTCCCGCTTACTTTCTTGGTTTGCGGCTGGACAACATTCGATCACGGACCTCACAATCCGCTACGCAGAAGAGGATACGCTCGATCTCGTCGAGTCACTGTTGACAGCGTTATGCAACGCGCCATACTTGATCCACTTCAGGATCCTTTGTGGTGATAGGGGTGTAAGTACTTATCCTCTGTTCTGCGTCTGCTAATGTGTATGCACAGACTTACGACGGGTCATTCTTCCGTTCGCTACAATTCAAGCGTGCTCTGCATCGTCTTCCCCACGTTCAGGAGCTGTCCCTGTCATACGCCGGCTTTCTGTGCTGGCCGTCGTTTGACACGATGGCGGAGTTCGAGAACGTGTACGATGACGATGATGAAGATGAAATTGGCAAGACCGAGGCAGCTCTCGAACGCGAAGTTGACGCCCTTGAACGGGAAGCCATACAGTTCGCTATGTCCCAAGTACCGAGGGACTACGACTCTGACTCCGATGACTCCGACGGGTATGACGAAGGCGGTGTAGGCCCCTACAAATACGACGACGAACACTCATTCCCGAGGAGCGATCATGGCTGGCGTCAGATGGAAGCAGCGTACGTGGCTTGGATTGCTTTCCCCTCCGTCCAGTACATCCATCTCGAACATGTCTGGGATGATGAGGCAGAGGTTCCACATGATCCCAAGGCATGGAAGCAATTAGGGCAGGCGAGGAGCTTCAAGCGGTCTGGTGAGCTGTACATTTGGAAGAGTACGGGAGGCGGGTACGATGATGCTCCATTTGGTGAACGGGACCACGATAGCGAGCCCGAGAAGCTGCCCAGAGGCTCAGATGTCATGGTGTACAATTGTATCTGAGTACAATATTCTATTCAACCTGTCAAAATTGAATCCAAGAAAACGATTGAGTGAGCACAAAAAAAATTAGAAGGATGTAGATTGCAAACAGGATCGAGCGTGCGTGAACGAGACTTAGCGAATGTGAACGGGATCGAGCGAATGTGGACGAGATCGAGCGTATGTGAACGAGATCGAGCGAATGTGAACGGGATCGAACATGCTATGCCGAACGAGTCCGGACTGAGCGCGACACGCCTGGTGAGCTAGGCGGGTGACGGGAAGAAAGAACCTTGGCTTTCGTGGAGGGCGCGGAACGCTCAATTGAGCGAGCCACATACCCTCCGGCGAAGGGCAGCGGTGTGGTGGTGAGAGAGGGGAGCATGGGCGCGGGTGGAGATCTGATGAGGCGGGCAGGAGCGTGGCCGTGGTGGCGGAGGAAGGGAGGAGGGAGCTGGCCGTGGTGGCGGAGAGCAGGCGTCTTGGCGTGGGGGGCGGCGCATAGACGCCTCCACAGATCTGGGACAATCTGGGTGGGTGCCTCGTTGGAGGGCTTATCCCGCGCGTAGATCCAGATCTACATAAAATCAGCCTGTCACACGGATACGCCAGCGCTCGACTGGCGTATCCAAGCAGCAAGTCATCAAGATACACGTACCTGCATAGACGCCCGCTTCCAGGCGGCGCGCCCAGCTTAAACCGACGGCCCCGCACGCTCCCATCCACCAGTGCGGCAGGGCATCGCTCCGGCGTCGGCGTCGTCTTGCAGTCCCAAGACCGGCTTGGGCTGCATGCTGCCCAGCTTGCATGGGGCTTACGCGTCGATGTTGGACTGGTTGCTAGGGCAACCAGCCCAGCAGCGCGACGCTGTCGTGAGCGCCGCGCCGAGACCGCGTCCGCGAGAGGAAGAGAGCAGACAACCACGACTTGCATATAGCAAGTCGTGGTTGAAACAGAGCCCGGATCGATCAAGTCCCGGATCCGGAGGCGTCATCGAGGCACGTGACGGTTCAGATAAGCGCCCTGCAGAGCCGGGCAGGCTCTGCCTTTCTACCACGACTTCTGCTGGATGCCGCGGACGACGACGGCCGCCCTCTACATGGGATGCGGACGCTACTCGTCCCAGGAGCTGATCCCGACGCGACGGCGATTCTACGCCGCCCCCTGCGCAGCTGCTCCCCGGATCTCGCCCTGCAATGATGGCAAGCGCGGACAGCGTTGGATTTCGAGGCCGGACATCGCCGGGATATGGAGTAGGGCATCGACCGAGGGTGCAGGGAGATTTGGGGGTTGCGGGAGTGTGCACAGCGGCGGGAACGCGCCGCGACTTTTGGTGCGTGCTATCTTCATGTTATTTCTTGTTCACACATCTGAAAATTAGGCCGGCTTGCACACCGACTTCTTAGACGATCCACGACACATTCCGATTATTTCTAGCCGGCTTCCTCACTGCCGCCGCCGCCGCCGCCGTCATCACCTGCCCTTTGCCGACTCACCCATGTTCGACCACAGCTTATGCAATGCGAGGCAGCCCATGTCAATTGACATGGGTTTGCTCGCCTGCATAACACAGTCAGATCGGAGGGAATAGCTGCAAACGGAAACGGACGAGGACGGACGGGTACAAACGAGGACGGACGAGGACGGACGGGTACGTACGAGGACGGACGAGGACGGACGAGTACGCACAGGTCGGGACGAGTGCACCCCGCATTCATGCCTGATGCCGGGATGGGGTGAGTTCCAGTTTTCAAGGACTCCAATATACGTTTGCACCAAATCATCCACCACCTTTACCCTTACGAACGAGATGAAACGAGTGTGAACGAAAGCGAACATGCGCGAACGAGGGCGAACGAGTGTGAACGAGAGCGAACGTGCGCGAACGAGGGCGAACGAGCTCAAACCAGAGTCATACTCACTACCATACACCAGAATGGCGTAATGGTATGTCACAATGCAATGCATACAACAGAAGTGCATCACTGCAACGCTATGTATCCTTAGGGAGTACTACCAATTCATCGAGACTTTCCTCACTGCTGGCCTTCCCTTTTTTTGCTGCCTGCCGTGCTATGTATTTCCATTTCCGCTCACGTAATGCTTTTCTTTCAGCTCGAGTCAGACATGGTTTCTTCTTATCTGGGAAGTGAGTAAGAGTAAGATCATCATACACATGTCAGAAATCGCAAACTGACTTACCTTTCTGACCGCCGACTGCTAGAGTAGAGGAATTAGAGACAACCTGCTGGTTCTTACCAGCTGACAGGCATAGGTCAGAAAAAAGATGCACATTATATGACAAGTGCATACATACCAGTGTTGCCTGTTGTGTCTGCGAGAGCTAGAGCAGCAGGATCTGTGTCAGCCAGCATTGATGATGGTAAGAGATAAAAAAAATGAAGCATATGGACACACACGTGCTTAAGAACATCTAATTAGTTACATGTGACCGGGACCAAGGACCCCTAACAAGAACCAACAAGATTCAAGGAGAACCAACAAAAGCCAGCAAGAACCAACTATGGTCAATTACAACTCACTAAGATAGCTCACCAGGATAGTTACATATACTTCCACATGTGAGTGAGATAAATGAGAACCAGTGACAACCAACGTAACCGAGCGAGACCCAACGAGACCCAACAAGACCCAGCGAGAACCAACGAGAACCAACGAGACCCAGCGAGAACCAACGAGACTCAGCGAGAACCAACGAGAACCAACGAGAATCAACGAAAGCCAGCAAGAGCCTACTATGGTCAACCACAACTCACTAATATAGCTCATCAAGATAGTTACATCTAACGACGGGATTCCATATCCATATCCATGCTATGCTTCCACATGTGAGAGAGATAAATGAGAACCAGCGAGAACCAACATGACTGAGCGAGACCCAACGAGACCCAGCGAGACCCAACAAGAACCAACGAGACCCAGCGAGAACCAACGAGACCGAGCGAATCTCAACGAGACCCAACGAGACCCAACGAGATTCAACGGGACCCAACCACAACTCACTAAGATAGTGGTAGATATTGTCCAAAGTCATTTCCCAGCAATGACACAGCTCTAATGGTGCCTCCCAATGTGTTGCATGTGACAAAAGTACGAGATGTGATGGTTCAATAAGATCATGCGCCACATAAAGATGGCCTCATATCTCCGTCAAAGTATAATAATATGGTCTGATATTTTGCACAGTAGTTTATATAGCCTATATCTACAACTTTCTCTCTTAGACTTTGTCTGTAATTTTTTTTTTTTTTGCTTCGTAGTATATGAGGAAGGGTAAATTACCGCCGTGAAGAGACAGCCCGAGCAAAGTTTAACGCGCCCTGGTACGCCACAGCCAGCTCAATGTTCAGGGCCACGCGAGCGAGATGGCCGAAAATGCTGCTGCCCTCGTCGTCGTTGTTGGATGACTCGTACAACTAATAAGCGCCCTTATGAGATGTATGTTTTTGGGGGCGCGTAGTCGGGATGACGATGAGAAAAAGGCAAGAGTTGATCAGCGCCGTTTACAATTACGGCGGCGGCGGCGGTCGAAGGCCCGGGGTTGGAGGCGCAGGGGACGAGATATAGCTGGGCGCCTCTTCGGAGGGCGTACCCTGGCGTAGATCCAAATCAATCTGCACATGGTTCTAGTCTCGTAAACCATTCTCTACGGTGATGAAGAAACGACGTTCATCTCTAGTAGAGTCTGGATCCTATGTTGGGGGTGCCTCGCAGGTGTGCCTCGGAGTTCCAAATGTGTGATGGCCTTGCGGCATCGCGGTTTCTTCCTGCTGGGCGGAGGGTCGCGCTGATGGCATGTCCAGGGCGCGTTGCTGGAATTTGCCTTGCCTTCACGGCCATCAGCTGGCCATCACAGCTTTTCAAAGTCCGAGGCACACCTGCGAGGGACCCCCCACATAGGGCCAAGACTAACATGGTTCAACACTACAAACGAATGCGCAAGTGCATATTTGGCGTGTCCAAGAGAAGGAAGAACACGCACCTCGCATGAGCTCCCGCTTCCAGGCGGCGCGCCCAGCTCTAGGCGCCAACACGGCACGCTTCCATCCATAAACGCAACGAGGCTAAGACCGGCCTGGGTTACGTGCTGCCCAACTTGCTTGCGGCTTACGCGTTATGTTGAAGTCAGTCAAACGGCGCAGCATTGTCGTGAGTGCCGTAGCGAGCCCGTACCGGCGACAACGAGAGAGGACAGACACTGAGACAGGCGACTTGCATGGGCAAAGTCGTGGTCGAGAGCTGAGCCGGATCGGAAACTCTGCAATCATGTGATCATCAGCAAGGCACAACGGACGCGATCGGTCTCTTTTTCTCCTTCAGACGACGGTTTTGGTTAAAGCTGTAACCCAAACTGACGCGTTTTCCCCCTCAGGACCGCCCCTGAACGCCGCTGCTGACAGGATCCCGCCCAACGACGACGGCAAACGCGGGACGACACTTCTTTGCGCAACCAAAAAAGACGGGATGTGATTTCTCACTGGGCAAGGGTACCACGAGATATGTGGGCCGCCACTACTCTTCCGCGTACGCGCCGCACGCTAATCTACGTCTAAGGTCGTCTTTACACCCGTCAACGTGCAATGCGAATGCGCACGGGAGGGCGCTGATGGGTGACGATAAGTAGGGAACCTGCTGTATTTGGTGTCGATGCTTGTTACACTACTCCAATCACTGTTCATTGAATATCTGAAGCCATCGCTGCACCCAACAAAGTGGCGTATCTGTTGATTCAATTTTTAGTGGGAAAGTACAACCTTCGTACTTCCAGGACAAGGGGTAAACATGGGTCTAAGGTCTCTGTCTAGCAGCAATGACTACTCGCTATGCAGCCGACGTCATGAGGAAACTATGACAATGGGTAGGTATATGGTACCTGTACACTGACAATCATACTGTGTTGCGCATATAACTTGAGCAGATCTCCGCTTTCCCCACTCTTTACAACTTCGCCATTCTAGCCATCGATGTGTGATCAATATGTAGTGCTGATAGTACATGAGAATGAATATGCCGCGGTAAATCCTAGTATCTATCTAAACCCAAAAGCCATCATGACCATGGATTCCCACCCCCTAACCCATTCCCGCTCCCATTCTTCTTGCGCCCAAAGTCGGAAGGTATCGCCCACGGATCGTCTAATACCTCACGACCGCCAACACTGGTGGTAATACTCCCGTCCAAGCCACCGAACGAGAGTCCACCTGACGGTGGTGCGCCGAACGGATTGGATGATAGCGAAGTTGTCGATGAACCGAACGGATTGGACGTCAACGAACGAGTCGATACCTCGAAGGGCGAGGAGGTCATCTTCGGAGGTGTGGGAGGTTCTGGTGGATCGTCCCAGCTCTCGATGAACGAAGGCGAACGGGGCGTGGATGCGATTGGTGAACGATACACTGCTGGTGACGGTGAACGATAAGCTGCCGCTGCGGGCGAAGGCGATGAGGATTCCCTTCTCTGTTCTTCCTCGTCATCCTGCGCGTCGTTGAAACTCATCGACCGCCCAAAACTCTCCGCCAGGCCCCTCGTCGCTGCGGGACCGGGCATCGACTCTGTCCTATTCGTCGGCGGGGGCGGCACAACAGGTGACATCGCCTTCGCATCCACCTGCTTCTCCTCCATTTCCGCACCCCCAATCACCTCCTTGATAGCGGCGAAATTGAAACCCGCAGTCTTGGGTACGGTTATCTCTGGGTCCGACGGTGTCGATGCATGTCCCGGTGTAGGTGTTGGTGACGCAATAGGTACGACTGGTTTTGACGCGTCCATCCGCGGTGGTAGTTCATCGTCGCCCTCCGTCGCAGGTTTCGGCGTACCAGAGGCCTTCCTGACGAACGACGCCGCAGAGGGCGGTCTTGAGACGGTAGGTGTTATCCCACTTTTCTTCCGCGAGAACCACCCCTTCTTCTTCGTCTGGTCCTCCTCTGTAACCACGATCCTGTCTCCCTCAAAGTCCGGGTTCTACGAGATCTCAAAAGGGCGAAGGTTTACAAAGAATGAAAAGACCCACCTCCGGCTCGTCGAAGAAGTCTGAGAACACCGGGAATCCAAGCTGATCCAAAATAAGCGGCATGAACGTCCGATAACTCATATGGCCCGAAATCTTGTCCGTCACATCCACATTCTCTAGACCAGGCACAGTCTCCACCGGCCGCAAACCCGCAACAGTCCCCACACCCCCACTCGTGGCTCTGAACAGGTAGTTGAGCACCCAGTCGTTACGCGCGAACGCATTAACGTATCGCCCAGACACGACGCTCCGGGTTTGTAGCCAAGTTTGTTGAGAGGCGGTGAGTGTCGCGCCGAGGAGGAAGACGTCTTGTACGATCCCGAACGCCTTTTGTTTCGCAAGCTCAACGAGGGCGTAGAAAATGACGCGGGCGCCGAGGGAAAAGCCGATGAGGGTGATAGGCCGCACGCCGAGATGTCGATTGAGAAGGACGTCGGCGAGGACACCGCCGGCAGCGCGGGCACGATCCAGAGCGTTGTTCCACGGATTGTCGATGAGGTAGCCGAGTTTGGTCAGGACTACGAGGCGTTATTACAGAGAACATCCGGGAGACGTGGAGCGTACCAATAGGCCATTGGAGGGCACTCATGAGTGCGGTCATAACCGTTGCCTGAAGGACAGTGGTGGAAAGTTGCGAGAGAACCTCGCCAGTGAGAATCTTGAGAGCTCCACCGGTTTCCGTGATCATCTCTGGCTCCCAGAGGACGCTGAAGACGTCGCCGACGATAGGATCGAGTACACTGAAGGGTAATCGTGGGTCATCTTGAACACCGCTCATGAACCTGATCAAGGTCAAGAATGGATCATACACGTCTGCGGTCAACGCACCCGGGAACCGTCAAGATGCAGTTTACCCGCTTGTTGTTGTGCAAGGGCAATAGGTCGAAAGTCCGAACCTGCTGGGTTCGGTTGATCATACCCCTCACAGCAATTCCGGAACCCGTCAGCACACCGCCAGTGGTGATGACGGCTGCACCGCCCGCACCAGCCAGGAATCCCGTCGTGCCCGTGATGCCGATGGTGGTGAACGCTGCTCCGAGGCCAGCGCCAATAACCGGGGCCAGCAAGCCGGCGGAAAGACCGATGACCAAACCGCCTCCCAGAGTCGCGAGCCCCAACATCATGTAGCGCTTCTTCATGTTGATCTTCTTGCGGCCCTCTATAATCTCTTCGTTCTCCATCCGTTCTACGTCCTCCTGGATCTCAAGCGCCTCGGTGACGCGACTCTCGAATCGCACGACATCGACCCAGCCGAGACCGAGCTGCAGGGCGACCTCCTCGAGCAGAACGCGGGATCGAGCATCGTAGACGCTGTCGGCAATAAGGATGAGGAACAAGTCGCAAAGGACTGTCCAGCGAATGTCAAGGGTGACCTTCTCGTCTGCCGAGGAGAGTTTCGTGGATACGCCGGGGATAGACGATGTGGTGGTGTCCTGTAGGACCTGCGCAGTGGTCTGATAGGGTGCCCTTGGCGTGGATCTGGGTGTGATGCCAGTGGGCGTGGTGGGAGTGGGGATGGGAGAGACAGGCGAATCCGCGAGGGTCTTGTCGTCATCGTCAGACTCGTCGTGGGTCGCGTCGGCCTGTCGGCGCGCCTCTTCCGGATCGTACTCGGGATTGGCGACGGTGTGGGTGGTCATGAGGGCGGGGACGAGATCGCTGGGCAAGACGCCGTGCTCGCCGAGACTTTCGATCATCTTCTGCTCTGGCCGATGGTCAGCGTGGGCGGCGATGGCGGGAGCAGGCACCGTACCTTGCGTCTCGAGCTCCATGTGGTAGTAGAGGCGGCCCATGATCTTCATGCGCCAGAGCTCCATGTTGCTGAGCGCGGTCTTGAGCTCCTTGCGGTGCGGCGTGCTCAGGCGTTGGGCCATCTGCCGGCTAGTGAGCGAGCAGAGGCCGACGTAGGCAATGCGCTGCGCCTCGGTGAGGAGGTTCTTGGTGGCCTGCATCTGGCTGAGCGGCGTCATGGCCTTGTCCTCGTCGAACAGGTAGCGTGTGCGCAGATGGACCTCGTCGTTGTCGTCCTCCTCGTTGACACGGAGCCGCGTGTACTCGCTCTCGTTGTTGTCCAGCTTGGAGCGCCATTCGTTGCCGTAGTCGTCGACGTCGATGAGGTTGCCCGTGGCGTTGGCGGCGCTGGCGCCCTTGGCCGACGGCTGGTAGTGGTACTTGCGCTGATCCTCCTCGTCGAGCCCGCCCTTGAACTCGTCCTCGCGCACCACCGGCATCTCCTGCCACCCCTCGTCGTCGTCGTCATCGAACACCCCGATGGGCGCCACCGTCGTCGCTGGCATGATACTGTCGGGGGTCGCGATGACGAGAAAGTGAAAGGGTAAGCCATGGCGTGGCAGTGCCAACATTTCTTGCTGCTTCGGCAGATGCGGGCCGCTTGCCCATGGCGGCTCTGACAGTGACTACTCCCTGACGTGTTCTCCCAAGTACGAGCCGTCAGCCTGATCAGCTCGTATACGCTATGGACGCCTAGTCAAGTCTCGATGCAAGGAGCGCTTGATTCGGTTTCAACGACTTGCCACACTTTTCGGCAGCTGCTTAAACTTTGGCGACTTCGCCTCATCTGGTGCTCCCGACCAACCGACCAACCGCCTCCGCTCATCCCGGGTTTGACGCTTCAATGACCAATACGGTACTCCTCCGCACACTACAGCACCCTCTAGCCCATAGCTCCCTCCTGCAACCTCGGGATGGGAGTCTTTTTGCCCAAACGTTCCCAGATCGGGTTAGTAAAGTCCACTATGCTTTTGCATTTCTCTACGATGTCACTCACCACGGAAAGTCGCCGGTCTCTCGCGTCGCAAATCCTCGCGAATTGGTCTCCATTTCACTGTAACGTCACTCAGTGCATCCGTACTTGACAGCTTCTCGCTTGCCTTCGTCACACAGATCTCTACCTTTGTTAGCCGATTCACATGACTCTACCAGTGAGCGATGGACGATGTGGGATGGCAGAACGCTCGGACGAAGAATGAACGCCTGTAATCCCCGTTATCCCCGTTGCCTTTGCGTACCCAGACCCTCGTTGAAGCTGCTCTCGTTGGGTCCAAATAACGCCTAGCACCATATCTCCCTGTCCACCATAGGGAGACCGATCCCGTCCTCCCGCCAGTCACAAGAAACCAGACTAGCTTCATTGCCCTGCTCGGTAAGTCTCCGTTGCCGTCATCGAATGCATGGGGAATTCGACATTGATCGCAGCTCATACTGTGAATGAACTTAGGCACACGGAGGTTTCCCGTTGCCATATTCGGCGCGTCCATTTGCTTCGGTGCTTGTTGCTCCCGAGTCTGTCCAGCATCCCATGTCGCAAAGCTTGATGAGGTAGTACGAGGCGGGTAAACGGGCTGAGAACTCAGCTATGTAGGACCCTCGTCTTAGTCGTTGCCGACGCTGAGTGTCGTCTGTAGTCACGCTGGTCGATCACAATTGCAGCACGGCATCAAGTTCTGTCGTCGCGCCAGAACAATCACACTCAAAGCAGGAACGCCTCGCTCTCCGCGCGTGTGGCGGTCTCTTACGATTCCCGCCCAGCGACCGATGCCCGAAGCTCGAGAATGCGACCCGGCCGGCTCGGCTATGACTAGCCGCATTGTCGCCATGGGATGTTTTGGTCTCATGTAATTCCGCGGCGAATGGTCTCTCCGTACACTACGAATCCTTCCGGCAGCTGGTCGGTCATGATACATCTGGACCGCAGCTATTGTTTCAACAAGCATCTTTGAAGTTCTCTTTGTTTGGACGATGGCTTTGGGTCATTCCAAATAGGACAGTATGACACGCAACGTTGTAGTTGCTAGACGCTGTGGACTCGGATCAGATGACCGCTTAACGAGCGCGCGCTCAAATGGTTCGGCCAGTGGCCACTCGACGATATTCGGTCCCGCGCTGTATACCTCAGTACATGACATCTTTCTTTCCAGAGAATGTCTACGCTCTGTCCCCTCCTTGAGGTTTCGCGCTCAACAAAGCGACGCTGTAAGACAATCATTGCTTGTCGTCACTGATGTTACCCAGTGACCCAGGTACCCTTGCACTCGGGGCTTCCCAACTGCTGTAAGTAGCGCTGAGGTAGAGCAGTCGTCGATGCGTACTTCATTCTCATGTCTTACAATTCAGATGCCTTACGAAATCACTGATGATGACTGAATGAAGTTCTCTGTCTCTCTGAGTGGCATCCGCCGCAGGGTACCTGACAATCGCTTGATCTCTCGTCTCGTACACCTTGAGACCCACATCGAGGGTCTCGCATAGCAGAAACGCCCGTGATTTTCGACGAACAACGGAAACATGAAGATGTTCAGAGGCCGCGTCACGAATCATTCTATGGTCGTCCGCTGTTGCGTGGTCACCCCAAAACTCGCTATATGTCTGATCATCCAGTCATGGAGCAGCGGCCGTTATAAGCGAGATTGATGATGTTCTCCGGACGCTGAAAGACCCACATGGAAATCAACGTCGACTTGTATATGTCGCCTCAGATCACTGCCAATGGCAGTCGAAGTCCTCGGACCTCCGAGAGCTACCGTAACGTTGTCGATGCAAGCAATGACGCTTCTTGAGAGTTCCGGCGTCGTCAGTTCGTCGACTTGAGGCTTTTCCTGGGCGGTAAGTGACCGTGGCGAGACATAATCGTATCTTCTGCGCAGAGAGGGTACCCAGGGAAGTCAAAGAGAACTCTCCCGAGTCCCGATGCCAATCCCGCGGCCCTCGAAGCGATCCTCCATCAAAGTCAACGCTCAATGACGGGGACGGGTACGCACACACCGAGGACCACATCCTTCTCGCCCATTGAATGCTGATCCGACTCTGTATATTATGGCTTCGCTTCACTTCGTCGTAATTCAGGTGCGTCGATCGTGTTCCAGTTACCTACTCTGAGGTGATGTACCCAATCTTGTTGACGCGATCTGCTGATGACGGAGCTAAGAGCACCAAGCTGTGCACTTCAAAAACACATGCTAGCGCTCTGGTAGAACCGTCTCGCTTGTAGGCATGTCGTAGCCCCCAAAGTCCGAGGCTATCATCTCTACAGTTCTCTGTTGTTCAAGCTGCTCACCAGTAAATGATTGTGATAGTATGAAACGCTGTTGTGACTTTTTCAGTGCTCCATCGCAATGATGCTCACCTTACAACCAAGTGGAAAAATCAGAGGGATTGCTGTGCTTCGAAATATCATACTCGATGAGGCGGAAATGATTTGTCAGTGTGCCAGTGCTTTATATCACCGGTCCAAAGCACGAGTCGACGGTGGCTTAGCGCAGTAGTATCTACGACAATGATGATTAGCTTGGATTATCAGTAGGAGCGTCAAGGGACCGTCAGTTGTTCTAGGCGCTCAAGTTTTTTATCTTTGAGAAATGGCCTCGTAGTTGACTTTGGTATACTCAGCCACACCACGAGAATGCCACTGACTGATATGATGCGCCAGTGAGGTATAGCTAGGTTTGGACTTGTTGAGTGGCATTGTCCTTCGAAGAAGTCGAGTAGCCGGCTTTGCCCAGCAGAGTCCGACTCGATTGAACTAAAACATCAGATGAAAATGATCCGCAAATGAAGGCTCGTCACCTGAAACCGCTTCCCGGTCCCGGAGCAATCCCGACTAATCTTGATTTGGATAAGGCTGCCTTAGGCTGGGATAAGGAATCTCGGTGTCTCCATCAGGGCACTGATGTCAGGTACCCTATATTGCGAGGACTTTGTACATGGAGGCCCGAGGGAGATTGGAAGGGAGGTTGACATCATCTCCTCGATATCTGGGTTTACGTGCACATCAGCTCTTGGACGGAGACACCTCGAGCTTGCAGGTAGTGCATACGCAACAGACAGGAAGCAGCGCATACTTGTCCGCTCCTCCATGGTGCACCATACAACACAAGGCCGCCGAGATCCGAAACACCTAAAAAATCTAGCTGGAAAAACGTTGGGACAGACCGAGAGCTACCGAGAGGCGCAAGTCACCCGGTCAGGGGCAGGATAGCGATAAAATACTATTCCCTTGATAATGTGAGACAGTACCTGCTGGTTCTACGTATCCAGCGACCTGTACATCTGTACGCCCTGTCAGCTTGCTTCGATGATGACTCGCGAAACACATTCGACATCCGCCGAGACTCTTCATTGTAATGGCCCTGTGATGCGAATCACAATGAGCGAGATAGTGCAAAGTCACTGTCTGCCCGTGAGGAGGTACGCTGGTTTGTTGCAGCAGAAGATTTCTGCAACTTGAGCTTGCTGGCTATCCCAAGACTCCAGTCATTATCTATGGAGCACTGGCCATGACGACCAACCCTCAGACAATGAGGAAAGAATCATCTTGTTCCCGTCGCCGCGGACAATCTTAATCTTGATTGGGCGCTATTCACGAAGCTGGGCTCGGATCACAGGCCATCAAATCAACTGATAACATTATTGAATATTGATACAAAAGCTTGAGCAACAAATCAGCGAATAAGGAAAAGCCAGGCTCTTAGGAATCCCCACCGAACAGGAGGGTCGTGAAAAGCGCATTTTCATCCACCGAGTGTGACATTGCAGATTAGTGCCATATGTAACTGGAAATCAGAGGGAAGGACAAGTAAATCGCAGAATTTAGTCGTGAGAGGGATCAAGGTACTCACATACGTGGGAAGAAGCCCGGACTCGGTGTTCAAAATTTTAATTATGCCCAGCGTCTAAGCACCCTGAGCATGGTTTATTAGCCGGCGCGGCGAACGAACTTGTTTGAGGAGTGGGGAAGTGTATTGGCGGTGTCTAGCAGAAGGACTTGGGAAAGAAGTTTTGGGTGACGTGCAGGTCGTCTTCTTGTCCAGGTGGCTTCCTGTTGTTCCGAGAGATGCGACTAGGTGCGGGAGATTTCGCATAGCAGTCAATTCAGAGGAACACGCGGAAATGTACGCCGAAGCAGATGTACGTGCCTCCTTTGGTATGATTTTGAGGAATACAAGCCCTTCCTCCACATGTTCCTGTGGCCATCCATCGATGAATAACACTCAGTGGCTAAAAATGAGATAGACCAGCCGGAAGACATGCGCGAGAAGGACGCGTTTTGTACGATTATACCTCCGCTCTACAGCCGGGACCACACGGCATTCTATAACATAGTTTCCGTCTAGGTCGCTTCGACATGCCGGCATCAGTAGCATGAACGATGATGAGAACGTCGGTGTGAGGCAAACATTCAACCTACCGTTGGGAATCGATAGACGCCAAGCAACGGCTTGCCAGACCTCGCACAACACAACTCCAAAGAAAAGGTTTGGTGAAATTCTGGGGCGGCCAATGAAACCGCCAGGAGATGGGCGCAAGATGATTTCCATCGATGAATCATGGATACTCGTGCGAAGAAACTAGGAAGGAAGGAAGGAAGTGTAACCGGCATTCTTTTAATAGCCGCGTGAATCACCAAGCCAGATGTTTTGACCGGCGAGACCAAAGTGGCAACAAGACGCCGTGTGACGGGCCACGAAGAGCGTGTATGCAAAGGAATCGTCCCGGCACTATCCAGTCAGGCGCTAATGGATATGTGGAACCGCCGAGGCCGCTCTACAGCACTATGAGACACCATTACACTTCGTGTCCGATGTTCGAGCCACCCTGGAGGGAAGACTGGGAGAAAGTGGGGGAGTGTAGGGATGTCGGCAATGGACTTGTATAGCCGTGGCAAGTCCAGTCTTTCTCCAGTCACCAGTGACATCTGACGTTGATGATCAAGAATAGCTCACCGTGAAAGAATGTGGTGGTCCCGGTGAGTTGAAAAACACCGACATGCCGCTTTACGGAACAAGAAAAATGCACTCACGAAGTTGACCCAAAATATGATAGATCGTTGATTACTTTTCGTAAAGATTCTGCGCCATCAAGCCATGGGGAAGTACGGTGCAAATCTGAAGGGAATCGAGCGGCGAAAGGAGGGAAAGGAGTCGTCAGCATTTGCGGGTACAGTACGGTCAATCATAACATGCCCTTCGTGATAGATGTCGACACTCTACACAGTCTTCTGAGAGAGATCAAGGAACGCGTTGCGTGATGCGAGTCCGTGAGGCTCGGATAGGTTGAACGGGCATTATCACAGCGTCCGATGAATGACGGAGTCCCAGACGTTACGCCGCCGATGCGAATGCAATACGTGTAGACGCGGCTGCGCCACTTGTACAGACCTGAGCGGATAAAGAAAAATTAACATGGCAAGGTCGACATGAGCTACGTCACCTTTGATTTCCCATAAAGACCGGTGGCGAATAGAGATAATAGCCGTGTTTGTTGAAGTAGTTTTCCAGGATGATGGGATATGCCATCCGTACTTCTGGCGGCAGCTTGGCGAGCGCAGGTTTCCGAAAGGTTGGATTAAAAGCTGAAGATATGGAATGATGTTGCTAGTGCAGTGTATGCGCGGCTATCAGGCGCAGGGACATGGTCGTCTGTGTGTGTGCTGCTGATGAAGAGGAAGCGACGATAGATCCGGTTATCAAATGGATGCCCATCGGCCGGAAGAATGATTTTGTGATCGAATATGAGCTTACG
This sequence comes from Strobilurus luchuensis, assembly GCA_019915105.1. Lineage (NCBI taxonomy): Eukaryota > Fungi > Basidiomycota > Agaricomycetes > Agaricales > Physalacriaceae > Strobilurus > Strobilurus luchuensis. The sequence continues at coordinate 1,750,193 of JAHLMJ010000010.1, read as the reverse complement.
TCTTGACCATGGTTGCTCAACCGGGCGAAATCTCATGCCTGCACAAACCTCTACCTGCTTTGGAGCTGCAGTCACCGGCTGTCAAGCTCTCTTCATTTTTGCGGCTCTTTGAAGAACACCGTTTCTCCAGGAGCGACACGTCTCGGTCTTCGGGGCGGTACGGGCAACTGCAATGCCGCGCTTCACACGTTGTGTGATCGGTAAAAGGTATACTGCACCTTTTGAATCCTCCATCCCGTCTCGACTCATCCCGATACGGTGTCTTTTCTAGCACCCGGCCCATTTTTTGCTTCGACACAACATTGTTGTTCTATGAAAGTTTTCTATCTCATGTCCGCTCAGTAGGATCGGTAAGACCTGTCGATTCCATCCACCAATCGTCCGAATTTGAACGCAGATCAGTATTAGTTGAAATAGATGGTTCCAGAGAAACTACGCGACGACGGCATGTCGAAATTTAGGATTACATGGCGGGCAACGAGGTGCCCTCGTGTTGACAAGACTATTCAGTCAAGCTCTGTGGGCCATGTGGCGCACTTCGCCTGCTACGTATGAGTCCCGCCGCGCCCCGGCTGCTGAATGCGACACGAAAGCATAATGGTCTACGTCTGGTCCCGCGAAGAACCGAACGGCGCACCATGTCCATGTGCAGCACGGCGGGAGGACGGTTAGCGTGAGCGCCATCCTTATCTATTCAACAATCAGTACACGGGAAATGACGGCTAACTCATAGAGCATTCGCTTGTATCAAGACACCGGGGATGAACGTTTAACTCTGACAAAAGGAGCTTTGGGGAGTTGAAGAGTTACATGAACGTCGAAGTGAGACATCCCACCTGCGTATGTAGAACGTCTCGCGGCATGTTAAGTTAGTTGACAGTAAGTAGCCGACAACCGGTGAGAGTTTATACGCACTTTTTACGTTTTTTCGAGAATCTTGTACCCCTCCCATTTGTTACATACGCATGCTATCATTCAGGTGTGTAACGCTACTACAAAGATTGACGCTGACTGGAAGCTCAAGCCGCTCTAGATCCCCGATCCATCAATGTCAGGTGCTGTCGTTATCATATCTTCCTCTCTTGAAAGCACTGCGCATGTAATAGCCGGTCTCACTCGCCGTTCAAGGACCGTCAGACCATACAGTGGTCACATGTGAGATGTTTGATTTGTCGCGCGTACAGTAGATCTCATTGCTGGTAGGTCTAAAGCTGCCAGGCAGGCAGGTCCGACTTGCGCCTTCATAGCTGTTTGACCAGACGTCTAGCTTCCAGAAAAAACAGTCCGTGCATTTCACCCATTTCAATCTCGCCATTTGCAGATTTACGCTACTGACTGACCTTGTGACGATAGTGCAAAAACACATGTAGTTCCTTCCCAGAGACTTCAGCCCAGGTTGGTATTAGCAATGTCATGTCTAGCCTGTACACCGCGCATTCGCTCGTTTACCCATGTCATGTCTTGCATCTGATACGGTACGGTCAATTAGTGTCTTGACTTTCACATTACTCAAACCAGATACCCGGACGCATTCCCACCTCGTCGTTCCGAGTTCCTAGCAACAAGTTGTCCACCATCATCATAGAAATCTCTACTTAGTACTTGGGAAAGCATATGTCGGAGACAAGCGTTGGGCCCAGATTCTGAGAACTAGTCATGTATTCTGTCATCGCCGATGAGGCTCACGGCGCAGGATGATACCTCTCTCGCCCATGCGGGCCATGCTTTTCTGCCCTTGGCTGCTCATTCACGGAGGGACTCTCAATTACAGTAAGTGTTGTAGTACAGAGTGGATGTATCCTATGACCATTGAGTGTTCATATAGGAAGAGTCCGAAAGAGTGCCCCGGAAGCGTCTCCGCATGGTACGCAGGCTCTGTCCACTGCAGCATAAACCACTAATGCTGTTGCTCACACGCATCAATCCGGCGCCTTGGCTGCCCAACTTCCTCGGCACCGCTTCAAGATGCTTCCTCTCTCGAAGTGCACCAAGCGTCGGAGATGAGCCGTAATGGAACCTTCGCCGACACGTGACCTGATTTATCCATCAGCGCAGTGCACCAACATCAGGTTTCGTTCGAGTGTGTGATACCGTAGTGCTTCCCCCGCCTGGTATACTCCCCCGCGGTCGACAAAGACCTTGACTTGGGTTGAGACGCCCTGGATCTGATGATTTTGTCGCGTATCACAAATTCATATAGGATCTCCCCGCTGCTAGTTGCTGTTGACACAGACCATGAAGTCACTCAAAGCGGCGAGATCGGGACAACTTGAGGTGACTACGTTTGAGCTACAACTTGATAACTGACGACCTAAGGACATTGTCCTACATAGTCTGGTCGCTCTCCATTGCGGCGGCCGAGGGACTGCAGATCTTTCGGCAAAGTTCCAGCAAACAGCAGCTGCCAGCACCGTCCTACCGTCACTCCGACTTTCTATTTCGGGACAGTCTGAGTAAGAATCGGAGCCCATCATCTGGCGCTCCGAGGGGGACCTGATCGGGCCGAGGATCTCTCTCGCTTAAGTCGTATATGTTGTGTGCGTTGACTGCTTACGAGGCAGCGGCTGCCATCGTCTGCTCTTTTCATTCCATGCCAACCGCTCGGCGCTCTATTGCTTTCGGTCTATTTCCGAAGGATAAGCAGGTCTTTTCTTGAGTTGCCGTCAGTAGATACACCATGCTACTTCGAGGATGCTGGATTCCAATCGAAATGAGCTGGTTACAGGCTGGCTATCATATGTGAACGCGTGAACGGCAATCCTCCCTGGCAGCTCAAGGTCTTTGACCGGCGTGGACATGATACAATAGACATGACAAAATTGTGATGGGATCACCGTGGCCGCCCGACAAACACGCTCATTGTGCCAACCTATTCTCCGCAACTATGTGTTTGGATCCGTGGACATGGATTCTGTGTTACATTGACTGTGCCTCCATTCCTCAAGCGAGGCACCTTCTGCATCACTTCAACTGTCTCGTTGCATTCGAAGCGAGCCCAAATGGGACGCCGACGTGCACTGTACGGGTTCAGGCGGCCCTGCCATCCGCATGACCGGTGCGTCATTGCTCGACGACATCACTTAGGCACCAAGAAATAGCACGCAGATAAGGGTCCTCGGTCAGTTCATGGCCTACTTCAACGTTTCCTATCCTATTGAAACGGACATGTTTCGTGTGCTTATTGCGACGTTGTAGGAATGTGCTAGGCCTCGGACTCCATCAGATTACAATCCCAAACCGGCACGGTCCAGGCGAGCGCTTCCGTGGGAACCAAACGCAACACCTTTTATTCCGTCTTTCATGTCACGCAGGAGAAACATCAAGTTGCCGGCCTATCCCCATACAATTGGGCGAAAGGACCAATTATCACCTCGGGGTCTAATGGCTCTCGGAATTTGGGCAGCAAATCCGGTGATGGATCTTAGATCTCTTCATCTTCGTCAGAGCCCTGGCGCCCTTATTTAAGAGCAGTCCTATTCTTCTGCTCTGAAGCCAACCCCGGTACCCGACGGTCGACAATAACCACCACCCACACTTGCTTTGATCTACCCTCCAATCGACATGCTATCCCGTGAACGTCGCTCCTGGACAGCCAAGGAGGACCAACTCCTCCGTGAGGCAGTAGCAAAAGGTATGGCACCGGCCGCCCCACCTCAGCATGTCTGACCTTGGTGAGCGCAGAGGATCCTAACACTCAGAACCCATCGAAATGGCACGCCATCGCCAAGCATGTCCCTGACCGCACGAACAAGGACTGTCGGAAGCGATGGTTTGCAAAGATGGCCAGCGATGTCGTGAAGGGAGGATGGGCACCTGATGAGGACGAGCGTCTCGTCAAGGCCATCGAGAGGTACGGAACGCGATGGAGTTTGGTTGCCAGCCTGGTAGGGACGCGCAACAGTGACCGTAAGTCAGACGCCGCTCCCCACACGCTCCCCGCCTTACGCCACTCTAGAATGCGCTAAGCGATGGACGGACACATTGAACCCATCCATTGACCGCACCACCTGGACACCCGAAGGCGATGCCCTGCTCATCAGCGCCGTCAACGAGCACGGCAAGCTATGGACCAAGATCGTGAAGACGTACTTCCCTGGCAGGACTGGGCTTAGCGCAAAGAATCGGTCAGTCTATATATACGACGCGCTCGACATGTCATGCTTACCCGCTCAATAGTTACAACTCCATTACACGCTTCAATTCCGATCGCACTCGGCGTCCCTCCAAGAGCAATTCGTCGACATCGAGCTCTGCCAGCGTGTCGCCCATCACTCCTAGCATGAGTATCCCCGAGGGTCCGTTCTCGCACTCCTCGTCATCGCACCACCAGACCAAGTCGGAGCCAGCGCAATTTGAGCTACAACCTTGGGGAGAGCTCGCATCTCCATATCCCTCGCCCGCCTACGCGCCTTCGACGTTTCCCGAAGACGCACTTCTTGCTTTCCCACCGCAATCTCCTTATGAATCCAACATATCCTCTCCCTTCTCAAGCAGTGCCAGCGAGAACGGCTACGAGTACCCCCAGCCGACGTTGCCACAGTCGAGCTTTGATTTGGCTGGCACCGCCGAACAGCATTGGGCATCCACCAACCAGGTTTATGACCCACATCATTGGGAGCGCTATAGGCAGCCTAGCCAGCAGGTTGGCTACTTGTATTGATTTACTTGGCGCGTTCGACACGTTTCCTATTGATGTTATGACCTTGCTCTCTTGTATCACATATGTATTGTACAACATGCCGCCCACTGTGGCGCCTTCTTATTTGCTATCCAACCCGTCTTTGTATGTAGAATACCGTATAGATTGTGTACCTGTTTTTTAATTGTGTACATGCGTACAGCAACTAGGTCGGCGAAGTAGCAAACTTGAAGAATTGTCCGAGTCAGCGTAATAGTCATGACACGGCACGCATGTCCATGTCTTCCGGATATGAGACTACAGATGCATGTGTCATGTGCTGAGAAAGTCTTTCCCCGTTGAGAGAGCCTGACTATACGCCACCACCGATTCGAAGGTTGCAGACTCTTGCAGAATGACGTACAATCAAATCTGGTATGGACGAAAGACTGGTAATTGAGGAGGAGCGGTTCTGAATGGGTTTGATCGGACAAGCGAAGCGGGTTGGTCAAGGCGACTCGTGAGATGCGGGCAACGCACGATGGTCCTGGTACTCTTTCATTCATGCTTTTGGTCAGACATCTTCGAAGAAAGATTGGGCTCTTTGATATCAGCCTGCCCTTGATGTTCTACCGCGCGGTGAGAGCGGTCTAACAACAAGGACGGATGAATGCCCAACCGCATCACCAATGTTGCGACACCCTCGCTGGAATTCATCGTCAGCAGGGAGTGCGAGCCAAAACTTCTTGATCCATCTCACGATGCGTGGAACTCGGACTCCATGTGGCGTACTGTTTGGTCCGTAAATGACCAGTCGTAGCAAGCGAATGACTGACAAGCTTTGAGTGATAAGTAGGAACCTGCTTAGTACTGGGTTTCATGATTGCCTCGGACGTAGAGCGGTGCCGATGATTCGCAAGGATCTAGACCACGCTTGGAAACCATATTCAAAGGAGTGTGAAGCATATTCGGCGCGAGAGAAAGATTGTAGCTATGACTCATGCATATGGTCCTCGTCCTGCAACTTCGGAGTCTAGCCCGACCTGCGCGGGACAATGAGATGAGCAGGCGACCAAGACATAGATTTACGCATGTTCCTTCTATGATGTGACTGCCGTATTGTTGGATCTTCTTGAGGATCACGACGGCAGTCTCACCTCCCAAAAACTTGGCAGCGAGTGGGTATGCCAATACTGTGAGTGTTCGTCATTGCCGGCTCCTAATGGAACCAATTCAAACTGGAAGCGCTTACAGTCCAGAAATGGTATAATTTACCTCGCCAAGAACGACTATGCGATGGAAGGGGCGCAGCTTTTCAAGTTCACGTAAGTTTAGTTGTAAGCCGTGAGTCGAAACAGCATTCACACATGCTGTAAGAGGTCTTGAGACTCGACAAGAAGACACACGACGCCGAAGGGCCCGTGATTCCTCTGAGCGAGCGATCTCAGTGTCGATTGATTGAGGCAAAGGCGCGCCCGTGGACAGGGAGGAGCCTATGATCGTCGAAGCGCTATTTAAGCTTAAATCTGCCTAAGATTATTATTGAATTTTGATTTACGCGGTCGCCACATGATCGGCATTACGGCCCGATCAATCCTCTCCTGGCGGACACGGCCTTCTCACCCTCCTGGAAAGCGGCACACGCAGCAGCGTGCCTTCAACATCGTGTCTTTCTGATGTCTGCCTCTGATCTCCTCTGAATCCGACTCCCTACTGCCTTTTACAGAGGCTCCATACTTCGACCTTCTGCCTACGAATCCCCCTCAACATGTTTGTCCCTCAAGCTTGCCGCTCTGACTTGTCTATGACCCTACAAGGCTCCAGCATTGAGCACGACCCTATTTCAGTCGTAAACGCACAATTCAGTGTGGTTATCGGTCCCTATCTCTGTTCAGAGACGTTGTTCAGGAATATCCTCGAGAGCTATCCGGAAATACTAGCATCAATCCGGAGGTGTGCGTGGGCGCAATCCCATGGGGAAAACAGCTCGTTTGTCGATTCCGTTGGAAGACTGAATGACAACTACTCACGTCCTTTGCCTCAGGGTACACAGTCCGTGCGCTTTGTTACATGAAGTCTCCTAACTCCCTCCTATGGGCCTTCTCCAGGCCTTCTCCGCAATTGTAGTTCCCGTTCGTCCGACTGAGGCCGCAGGCGTAATCACTTGAAGTAACAGTCAGGTGACATACCTACAGAATTGTCGATTTCTTTGGTAACCCATGAGTAGTCTTTCTTTGATTGCGCCGAGACATCATGTACATATCCTTTGCTTTGATGATTGATCGCCATTATTTTCCCGATAACGCCATGTTCGATGTTGCTCAATTCATCAGTGACGAAGTCAACATTAAAGGAATTCTCACATCTATCTCTCTAGTGCGATTGCGGGAGCGAATTCTCGGAAGAGGCTCTGGAAGAGGCCTTCGGGTGAACATCGCGCCAGCCTGTAAGAACAAGGAGCGACGCTACATGTATTGGGCCTGGTCATGTGAGTTCGGCTACGTAGAACCTTGCTAGTCTCTGGCTCACTCGGTCTCTCCTCGAGACAGCGAAAAAGTTTGACAAAACACTGGCATCACGGTACCCTCAGGCGCTGCGACCTGCTCCACCACCCCTACTACTTGCCGAGAGTCCGGCGTCATTTCGCGGTCGTGTACTAATCAAGCGTATTTGCTTTTGAGATCGATCACGAGGAGTCGAGGACGAGACCAAATAAAACAAGAACACAGAGAGTGTGACTTTCTAAGGTAACAGTCAGCGTCCAATCAATTACTACACCAAATGGTAGCCTACCAGTCATCAGAGTAGCATTTTGAACTGTAAAGCCCGCCCTTCCGAGCATCAACGCTTCATCCCAAACCATGTCAGTCACTCGAATTCAGCCCTTGAAACGGGGGAGCGCGTAGAATACAGAAGAGAGCATGCAAGCAAAGACACCAGCGTATGTGAAAGTGAGGATGGCGAGGAGAAGGTGCGTGTGTACGAGAAGAACAGAGAAAGAACAGAGGACGGCCTGCGAGAGACCGCAAGCATAGAAGTCCCCTGCTGAAATGAGACTCGCAGTGTTAGCGATCTTTTGAAGGAGCAAGGCGTGTTACAGCGCAAAAAGCAACTTCAGATCCGCCGGAGAGCAGGGCGCAAAGGGTGGCAATGAGAGGACGATGGCACGCGGCGGGATGCTCAACGGCAGACAAGCTTATGAACGGACACACAGAAAGAACAGCTGGATGAGGTGCAACACGGGGTAGGGCGGACTTGCAAGAGCGTGAGATGGTTGAGACATAGCTTCCAATTAGTGGGCTTCCGTCATACTCCGACTACGAGAGGTGGACGGGGGAGCACGTCGGACACTGGCGACGTCGAAAACATTCTGCAATACACGGGTGGAGCGTTCTCGGTGGCCGGTAACGGACAGCACCGCCCTGTTCTACGAGGAGAGGAGGATAGACTTTCACAAGACGCTAAGAGTGAAGTATCGAAGGACAGCCTGGAGCGCTAACATGGAGCTCAGCGCCGTGGTGGATGATTCGATAGCGAGAACACACACCAAAGACAAGCGGACCACATGCTGTCTCCTTTGTCTCCTTGAAGCACACTGTGTTATGCTCCTATCCTATCCTTCTCCACGAACATGATCGAACCAGCGTGTAACGCCACTCCCTCGACTGATGAGAGGGATGATGAGACGCGGTTGTGGTGGTGCGGAATATGGTGCTGCCAGTATCTCAGTTGGAAGCTGACGCCCCAAGGAGAGGTGTTGGGCGGAGCGGACGCGAGGGACATAGTCCGTGATGACATCGTGTAGGGATGGATTGTGGTGGACGCCACGGTGCGCACTTGACGGCGCCGAGTTGCGTATCTGCGCGCACAACAATCAGAAAGAACTTCATATCAATGCCAGAGTGCTTCGCACCTGTGCCAGGCTCCAAGACAGGCGACAGTAGCTTGTCCTACGATGGCGACACCCAAGCTCCATGTTGGCAAATGACGAGGAGGATCGCCTTATGTGGCGCTACGCGCTCGGGGCATTGAGGCACAGTATACTCGGCAAAGGCGTACAGCGGAAAAGTGGTCGACAGGCAGTCGTGGATTTGCCACTTGGTCGTCGTCCATGGTGAAAGGGAAAGACATGGAGGGGTACGTCATCCGGACCCAGGTCCGATTACCGAACTGACTCGAAGAACAAGATCGACTTGGTAGGCTCCTTCCTCCGAACAGTAAGACCATGTATCCGCGACGATAGCTGTACCTACCCCATGCACATATCATGAAAAACTCCTACTCGACCAAGACCTTTCGCTGAGCTGAGCTCGCCGAGCACACCGACGGATCTCCCCCCATAGATTATGTCCCTCGCAGGTCGGCACAGCCTTCGACTTCCCTGAAGCACATCCCCACCGGGACTGTTACTACAGTACTTACCTATAAAAGCAGCTGGTTTTGCTGGTGCCCAACTATTTGCGGTTCTTCATCTTGACTGACTGACTCAATGTCTATCTCTACGTCTACAACTACATCCTCATCAGCCCGGACTTGGACACGGAATTTATATCCAGGCCTCCAAGCCTTGCCTAGAGTCACACGTTTAGCGACGCCCACCCCTCGTACCTCACCCACCATCGCACAGAGGATCCCGCGGCCAATGAATAGCTTCTTCCTGTTTCGGACCTACGTTCTGAGACATCGAGCGACCGAACTGCCACACCTTTCTGCAGGTGGGCTCTCAAGGCTATTGGGACAGATGTGGCGCGCATTGCCGCCACAAGAGAAGTACCAGTGGGCACAGCAAGCTAAGCGCCACCAGGAGGAACACAAACGGATGTATCCCCACTACAAGTACACGCCGATCCGAAAGAAACGATCGGTGTGTTCAATTCATGTTTCCTGTCAGAGCTGTTTCATAGTCATTGGTAGGCCAAGAAACAGCATATAACGTCGACGAACAGCTCACCTGCAGGCTCTTCCTCGATTTATAGCGTAAGTTGGGTGACATTCTACCGGGCTTCACTTCTTACACTGTGTTCATGGGAAGACACAGGCATCGCCGCCACCTCCGCAAACACACCACGTTGAGCCTTTGGCGCACTCACACACCTTCATGGTCTTGCTTCCACCACAGCCCAATTTTGCAGATCCATCCTCCGACTGGCTACACACCACGAGCTCGGATGCACGTTGGACTCCACATCCCGATCTACTCGCCACATGGCCAGCCAATTTTGATCCTCGCCTCATTCCGTACAGCACCTGACTATGTATTCAATGCTTGCCTTGTGTACTAGCTTCTTCTTTTGAGCTCGAGTTTGAATCACACGGAACTTTTCTTTTCGTAGACCTCGTGCTCGCTCTGAGTCGGCTGCGGCGTGAAAATTTCGGAGGGACATCTTGCTCGTTGTCTACCGTCTAACAGTTACCTTGCGTGACGGTTATGGATTATATGTATAACAACTTCTCGAACCCGCCGAGTAGCGAACTTTCGTCAACGGGTCCTTCACCTACATAGGACTCGACCTATCGATCTCACGAGTAGTACACGGAACTAGCAGTACGCAATAATCGTCCCCGACATCACGCCAAAGGTGATGTACACCAGATAGCAAATCCAGACGCAAGACGGTACTTCGCCCGGACACATTCCATCCCATCCGAGAATCATGCCCGCCGACAATGATCGCAAGAAGACCCGCACCACACTCCCCCCTCTCGTAACGGCAGCACAGTGTACATGACAAGAACTGTATATTTCAACCAGAAATGCGTCCAAGAGCGTTGGAGTCACGTATGCGTCGGCGAGTGGGACACACGAGGAGACAAGTTGTAAGACTGGCACCATAGCCCGATTGAAATCGGTGCTACGCCGCACCTATCGCAAGCTGCGTACAACAATCAGATGTCTTTCCCGGGATTCGAAGTACGATCCCACCAAGAAAGATCAATGCACCACAAGTCCAGCAGCAACGACCGATGTTGCGACACGCGGCGCGCACCCAGAAAGGATCACAAAAAAGAAGGACGTCTTTCGTAGAATGACGCAGATAGTGACCGTCGGCGGGACGCCAGCGATGCCAGTGTGAATGCCCACAACGGATGTTGGTGCTTGAGGCTAGGCCTGGGATAGTCATGAACAACGCGGTGTCCGATGTTTTTGCTGCCAAGGAGGACGAGGTTGGTTGATGGCAATGTTAGCAAGTGGGATGCAATCCGAACCAAACGTCCGCTCGGCATAGCTAGACAGTTGTGCAGTCGGCCGGTGGTGAGAGGACATAGCGCTGATTCACAACCACATCAGTAAGCAATTTCAGGGAAGCGCAATATCACACACCTGAAGACGCTACCCAAGCACACGGCTAACTCTTCCCGCATGTGCGGTGAGGTGAACGAAGGCCCTTCTGTGGATGGGCAAACAATGAGTACGGGGAGACTCTCGAGGGCAATAGTTCGCACCATCCAAAGGCTAGCTCTTCGATGCGACGACGATCAGCGACTCCGGGTCCAATGCCGTTACAAGTTGAGGCAGGTGCAGCTATTCACGACCACACGTCTCGTAAATGAGGCATGTTTCTAGTGCAGATGGGCAGCGGGGTATGCGAAGGATGGTAGATGGAAGACCATGACTTAGAATTCGTTTGAACGTCTTCGTGATGGCAGTAACTCGTTGTTCAAGCAGCGTGAGGCCAGCAACTCGGTGTCTCTGATACTCGGTAAGAATGGCTTGAGATGAAGAGCAAGTCCAACGCACCGATTTTGTGGCGTGCCGCAGCGAAATTCCCATCGACGTGTTCGATCGTCCTTGAAGGCGAGATCGCATCCTCCACGCGAAATATCATCCTTCCAGACATATGTAGAGCCTAAATGTTGCACGGCAGATGCAGAGTGCAGCAGGAGTGCACCGAAGGTGTTTGTGGGCGCCGATGATGGTGGTCGGAAGGAAAGGTTATTTTGGACCCTGGAGGAGCTGCCACGTGTCCGATCGCGACGCGGCAACAGCCTCAACAAACGACGCGAACCTTCATTCTGCCCTTATGTTCACTCCCCAGTGTGGCCGAGGAGGCTGTTCATGAGAGCACGAGGTGACGTTTATGCGTCTCTAAAGGTCCCGGAATGCCTAATCTGGGTTCCGTGTCGTGGCGCACCGTTGTGCGCACTGCCTCGATTGTAACGGTCCTGCTCAGGTTCAGGGCGTTTGTGCCAGAGGCGCGGTCAATTTCTAGGGACGAAGCAGTTGTTCACTGGGTACAAATAGCCTGCGTCTTGCGTTCTCTTTCTGCACTTTCGTTCAACTCCTCTTTGCACAGTCACAGTACACTGTACACTTGTACTGGCTGAAAAATGGGCTTTTGTTCGCCTCCGCCTCAACATCACAAAATTATGTCCAGAGAAGACAGAGAGGGTGTGACTGGCCTGACAGTTAGTGACTCAAGGTGCGCCACTGCTCTCAACATTGCTATAACTTTCTCACTGGCAGCGTCACAGCCTGAGGAACACGGCGGCCTTCACACCAACTCGTTGGATCGATGTTCATGTACCTAACGGCTCACAGCATGAGCTGTCCAACTTGATTCAAGTTCAACTCAAGAATGTCGACACGGCTCAAAATGCTGGGGTAATCCTCAACATGACAGGCGAGGATAGCCACGGAACCGAGATATCGCAAAAAACTTTCCAGAGTTCGATCGCAATGTACCCGCAAATCAGTGGTCTACACCTGCACAACTCTGTCTCTGTTGTCACCACACCATCAGCGCAGGGTGGTGGCAATGCCAACATTGCGCCACCGACCCGCCTCGAGACAGTTTTCCTGGCCTTCTCACATTTTGGTCCCGCATCTGCCAATGGCAATTTCCTACTATCATTGCTTCCCCCATCCCATGCATCTGACTGTCATCCCAAAAGAATTGTATCTGTCTGTGATGCAAACTCGGTCGACAGTCCTTGCCCAGTGTGCATAGATCAAGATCCTCAAGCTGATGTTGTCACCATCAATTTATGCTGCGGAAATTGGATATGGCCACAGTATAATGGTGCAGAGTACCGCTCGTTACACCAGCTCTGTGAAGGGGCTGATGTGATACAACTTCGAGCAAATGCCAGCACGCTATCAGTGATGGCCAGATTCGATTTCCAGAACTGGCTCAAGAGCTTCCTAGCAAATTTGAAAGCATCATGCATCGAGTTAGAAGTAACAGACATGCCTTCTCTGTGTAAGTCCATTCAAGGGAATTTTCCATAAACTTATCCGCTGAGAGTACGCCACTGTTTTCTTCACATTATAGGGGCAACACATGCTTTTTGGATGCGACAGGTACATCATTGGGTGTTCAAGTTGCATGTGGTGCAGATTTGGTATCTGAAGACCAGTCTTGAATTGATGTTGTCAGCCGGGAATGATATTTGGTCACACAGCACACAAATATCCCTACTTCTTGACTCAGCGTCCTGCCCCCATGAGAGATGGGAGGACATTGACCAGAAAATACAGGCAATTTTCGTAGGCAAATACAAAAGAGTAAAGCTGGAAAAGATCACAATATGTGGCTGTTCAGAAAAAACAAAAATTACTGGACTCTTTCCACATCTAAGAGACATGAAAATTCAAATTGATTTCGATTGAGGGAGTGTAGAAGTGACACATATATAACGCATAGAATGCCGGTGACATGTTACTGTAACTCGTCATTTAAAGTTTGTAACTTGGCTATCATACCATCTCTCAGGACTTTTGCCCGGGATGGGTCTACACGCAGTAAGCATTGACTCTGCTCATCGAAAACCCGTAATTGGCTCCAGTAAGAGCTATCTGGCGCCAACACTGCTTGCATGTGTTTGTGGGTAGTTGTCCAGTCAGTATTGCTCAATTCCGAACGTCGAAGTGTCCAGAGTTCGCGGCAGGTCACAAGCCCGTCACGCTGATGCGGCGGGGAAACAGAGAGCAGGAAGAGCATGACAGAAACTATGACTTCTGGTCGGAAAACATACTCAAACTGCAGTCGCCATTGGGCAACCCCGAAGATGAAGTCTCTCTGGTCATCAGGCTTACGGCAATTCGCGAGTGCCGAGAAATCATATACCCCGAAAATGTAGAGAGAAAGAACACGCCTCACAGGAGCATATTGGTGCAAAGGCAGGAGCTCTTTCAACAGGTCTTCAGAGCGAATAAGCTCGTACGAGTCGGGCAAGTTCTCTCTCTCGAAAGCATGACTGAGTAGGGCACAAGCTGGTACCAAGAACACCCATGTCTTCCTGCGATCGAACGCATTGGCCGCCTTGAAATCAAGACGAATGCAAGAAGAAATCAAACGACTCGAGAACCAAGGCGGTGCATCTGATCTGTCCTCCCATCCCGGCCAACACTGCTCGTCAAGCTGCCAGAGGCCACGTCTATAGCAGTATCGAGTCCACTCGTTCAGATAGTCCGCAAACATGTTGAGGACATTTATTCCGAGCAAAGCGATCTCGTCTAAATTGGCATCGTTTCGTTCAATCATGCAGACCTCGACCAACCGCTTGACAGGAAAATAGAGATTAAAAATATGGCGACCCTCTCGCTTGAAATTGTAGGAGAGCGCGTCGGTCAGGATCTCTCGAGCTATGATTGATAGTTTTCGGAAAGCATCCTTACTGTCGGCCTTAGACATGTGCATCTCCTTGTGCAGAAGAGCCGATGCATACCAGTTCAGGAAGATGTACCGAGCTCGGAAGAGCGCTGCGGGAGTCAGGCCGCGCTCCCATTCATCACATGGACCGACAGCGATGTGTTGCCAGTCGTCGAAATCCTTCAGCTCTCCAAAGATCTTGCGCTGCACGACTCTACGAAAAGCCGGAAGACAAACAAGCTCGTCGCATGTCACTGAGGTGTTTTCGCTGACATCAATCCCAAAACTGGAGACCTCGAACGTCCTCAAAATGGACGACGGCCCCGCACACACTTCAAGCAGGGGTTTGAAGAAAGGGAGAGCCCTAGTCGCAGCAAGCTCCTTGGCCCCAAGATGCATGAGTCTGTGAAATAAGGCTATCCATGTGTTGGGGTGCAACCGAAGCTCAGGAACGTGAAAGAAGGATTCCTGACGCATATTCTTGGGCTCCGCGCCATTCTCTGCCGAAAATGCTGCGTAGGTTTCAATCGGCGCAGAAGACTTGAGTGTGATTTGACTGGCGGGACTGGGCATCAGAACCCACTGTAGAGCAAATGTAGTTCGAATGAGACGATCAAACTTTGAACATGTATCGAGATTTTCGCCTTGTTCCGATTGAAGTCGCCGTACCAGTTTTTGATACTGGTCCAGGAAGATTTGCGTTCCTCCGTCTCCACAATCGGAGAAAACATCTCTGAGAGTTTCGTTATACCGAATCGGAAAGCCTCCCAGTGCATGTAGAATGAGCGTTTGAGCGGACGTATTTGAGGAATGATCGTGTATCCACTTGAGCACATCGGCAGCGAGCCGGTCAGAATGCGGGCGTAAGGTCACCGCATCTCTCTCGGCATCGCGCATGGTTCGTGCATATGAACGCTCATGTCGATCGTAAAGCCGCACCCACGCCTTTTGTAGAGATACAAAAAACAATGTTCTCGACCTGCTGTTCTCGAACATCATGAAACCAGGATGCCAACAGAATGCGATTACCCAGGACAGGGCACGCAGAATCCAGTGGGCCCAAAGCAGCATAGGACGACGAGCCCGACGGACGGAGACAAAAAGAAGGCCAGATAGGGGAGTCTTGTATGGGCACTGGGGGTCTATTGAGGAGAGGATGTGGCTCAGAGCGTAGGCAAGATATGTGACACCCGCGAGCGTCCCAACAATGTAGGAGAAGGGTGTGTATAGCGCGACAAGATACACAACGAGGCCAAGGAAGAAGATACCAAGGGCGACGTGCATAAGGACAGGGAGGAGTCCAATAATCAATGGAACGCGCCACTTCTCGTAGCCGATGTAGCGGAATTGACGAATCAAACTACGATCCCGCGGAGTACCGGACGATGTAGCCATGAACTGGTGTAGCCATTGCTTTGCGAGCACGGCAACGAGAGCGGTGATAAGGCTCAGGGACAGGCTCGTGTACCACAGACCGTTAACCCAGACCATTGACTGTTGCGGCTTGAAATGTACAGTGGTAGGGGAAGGCATGACAGGGTGCAAGGAGACGAACGAGCCATTCCCAATGGCCCGTTGCACCACGAGCATTTCGTAAGCGATGTTTGTTGACATCTGAGCATAGTCGAGCTTTAGTTCGCTGGCCACTTGAACGA
Organism: Strobilurus luchuensis; assembly: GCA_019915105.1. NCBI lineage: Eukaryota > Fungi > Basidiomycota > Agaricomycetes > Agaricales > Physalacriaceae > Strobilurus > Strobilurus luchuensis. The sequence goes on along the minus strand of JAHLMJ010000010.1, from coordinate 1,734,327 downwards.
GAAACGTAGTAAGGACGGCCGAAAAGAGACCGGCCTAGGTCTCGTCAATCATACCGTCAAGGGGTGGAGATAAGACTTACAAATACTAGGAGTACGTCTACGGTATCGCGAAAGTCCTCCGCTAGATCAGAATCGAAGATCTCAAACTCGTCAACACACATACGCCAAACGCGTGCATTGGGGGCGGTCTCCTCATACATCGGATCCGGCGGATACTTCTGCTCGTAATCCAAGGCATCCACCACTGTTGATCCTCGTCAGTAAGAGAAAGGAACGGTGGCTCAACGAACAGTCTTACAACGCGGGCCGGTCCCAGGACCAACAGGCAATCCGAATAGCTTCCCTTTGATTCCACGGCGCACGAATTCGGGGACTGGAGCGATATCAACAGATCCCTCGTTCTGCGCCGCGATTTCGCCCTGCTCATGATGGACTCGATCCTCAGGTTGATCCCTGTTGACATGGCTGTCGGTTTCCTCGTCCTGAGGACGAGAAACGGACGACGGACGTGCTCCATCTACCGATCGCAACCTCTCGTTGGTGCTTACCTCTCCAGACTGAGAAAGACGTCCTGGCGCGTCGTATGACGGAGAGGGGGATGGTGGGAGTGGCACATTGCGGGCAGGCGGTGGCCTGCTATTTGCATCGGGTGGAATGACAACTTCCATGATAGACGGCATCACAGTGTACGAGGGAGTTCCGAGCCAAGAACTGATGCAGCAGAAAAGATCAAGCCGATGTCGTGGATAGGGAGCAAGCGGATATATTACGGCACAGGAAACGAGACATGGCTCTGGGTAGATCTGGGGTAGATTGATGGACATAGCGCCATGCCGCCGCATGCGCATGATGAATCTGCCAAACCTGAAAATCTGAATGGCATGACTCGACGCGGTCAAGTGTTACAAATAGGCTTCCAGGCTCCAAGAATGGTCATGGTTAGCGAAAATGTTCGGCTAAGATTCCTAGCAGTCTGGGACGCGACTGCATTGTTGGAGGCGGATCGCGTGCACACGTGAATCTCAATGTCATGGGCCTCATGAGTCATAATGCCGCTGGCCCGTCGAGCGCGATTACGTCAATCGCAAATGTCGTCTCTTGGACCACCAGGACTTGTCCAATGCCCTTGACCTGCAAGCATAATGAACCCATTAGCTCCTCGTCAGTGCGTATCCAAAGATAAGCGCTATCGTCTGACTCATCTCAACATCAGATTTGAGTAGGCGCAAATCAAACCGACCGAAACATGAACCTCGCTGAGACTGCCAGTTAGGGAGCACAACATACCTCAAACCAACTTGTCGCCTCTTTATGAAGATGGGATCGCCTCTTAAAGAGTATTAGGCAGGACACACCGCATGACTAATCATTGAGTACTCACAACGACACTACTCAGACGGCCTTCTTGATGAAAGTTGATGCCACAGTCGTTTCGAGGGTTCGCTGCAAATCTTTCATCCTCCCTCCAGCGGGACAGGAGCTAAATTTGCGTCTGATTAGTCTGTTCATCTCGTCTCTCCGCGGATTTTGGCACGCTTGACGCTGAGCTGACTGCTCAGTGCTAAGAAAAATCCGTGAACACGATCAAGTCATACACTGCCACAGTGCCACCCATCCCTTTGGACACACACAAAGCTCTGGCGGAACGTTCCACCTGCCCAGATTGTCTCAGCTCCTCCCCGAGGGCCGAAGCAACGCACCGCCCCCTTCCTCCCCAGCGTTCATGCTCTCACTACTACCATGAGCGACACCAGGCTTGTAGTCGTGGACGACAGCGACACCAATCAGATTCACTATCACGGCTCCTGGACGACGGAGAACGGAAACCACGATGGTATCGGGCGCGAAAACGGCCCAACGTACATGCAGACTCTTCATGGCACCACGGACAACGGCAGTAGCTTTTCCTTCTCCTTCAATGGTATGTATGGTGGTCCCTTCGACTCACTCAGTGCGCTTACATTTGTAGGAACGAGCATACAGGTGCTGGGAACCTTGGATACAGGCCACAACGAGACCATGCCCGACGTTGCCTGCTACGTCGATAATGTCATGATCGAATCGGCGCCGTACACCAACATGTCCATGAACCACATGACAATGTGCAGTGACTCTGGCTTCGCCGAGGGCAAGGAGCACACACTCACCGTCAACCTCACTACGAACGGCGCTGTTCAGAGTAACTTTTGGGTGGATGTCATCGGATACGAACCGTTCCCCACCACCGTCCTCGACGACGTGGTCTTGTGGATCTCGGCGGAAGATTCCTCCCTCTCGTACGACGGTCAATGGATAGACTGGAATCACGATAGGATGGTGGTTGAGTCGGGGTCGATCATACGAGGCCAATTCAATGGTACGAATCCTGCGCCATACTTATTGCCCCATGCCCATGTTAACTTGAGGTCGGTCTGTTAGGCACGTCGATCAAGATGGTTGGCACGATCCTCATATTTGGAAAGAATGCTTCGTCGGGCGAGTACTCCATAGACGGTGCACCGTCGACGACATTCCAAATCGATGGCAGCAGTATCGGCGCCGACGTTGCCCAATACCAGACATTTTTCGAGGCGGGACAGCTTGCAGATGGACCCCATCACATCGCTGTCAAATGGGACGGACCATCAGACCATCAGACCTATGGATTGCATGGCTTCTATGTCACGACCTCGTTGAACGCCCCATCTCACACTACATCGTCGGGGAGGCCCATTGCGGCCATCGTGGGTGCTGTCATCGGCGGGCTTGTTCTCATTGGCGGCCTCATCGGATTTGCTCTGCTTCTGAAAAAGCGTAGGCGATACCATGCCGTGAGTGGAACGGAATACGAGGCGCCAAAGGCCTGGGAGAGTCATTTCGAGGACTCGTTCATGGTTGACTCACCCTCCGTCTTCATCAGTCCGTCCCAGGATTCCGCCTCTTTGCAGTTTGCTGGCGCTCGACCTGCGTCTTTCAATCCATACCATGAGTATACATACCCGCAAAGATACCCTGAGCGCAGCCGTAGTGGATCCGTTCCTTCGATCTTATCGCCTCCTCCCACCGAGACCACGCCCACAATGTCGACTACTTCGGATTCCCCTTTCATGCCCGTGCTCAAGCACGACTTCACGACGGGCGTGTCGAGGACTGTGCAATTACAGGTCCTGAAACACGAGGACAGCGGACTGAGGATCAACAATCCTGACAATGAGGAGGTTTTAGAGCTCCCTCCGGACTACGTGCGTGCATAACTTAACATACCACTTCTTCATGAACACGGACTTATTTGCATATTTATTGATTGGAATGTGTGTGGGTGTTACCTGCAGTCGACGTTATATATATATAGGATACAAACGATACATGACAATGACAGACTGAGCTGAAGCTATAGTCGAGTGAAACCCACTATCGACGTGCTTCCTCGGTCACCGCGCCAGGGATAGCAGCCCAGTTAGACAACTTGTGCGACCCAACGAACTCTGCACATAGAAGTTCTGAATCCCGAACCGTTTCTGATCCTCGCTCCCAGTCCACTTCACCTCCTTGCGGTGCGTACCGTCCTGCAGGTCCGTGGGTTCGAACCGCGTCTGGAACATGACGCACGTCTGTATCGCATTCGATTGATCCCCGCTGGTGTCCACACTGATTCGAAACCTCGTCCACGGTCCGCCGTCGATGGAGTATCGGCCTGTGGAAGCTTCCCCCGTCGTGTCGATGATGCGAACCATGGTGATTGCTGTGCCTTCAGTGGGGACAACGTCAGTGTTGGTGCACTGGACATGAGAGTTCACACATGCGTACCGTTGAACGTCCTCTGCAACCTCGCCAGGTAGTCAGTGTCGTCTTTCAGCTCCCCGTGCATGTCATCCCGACACCAACCGGCGGCAGTCCCAAACCCACGTCCTCCTTCACAACGTAGTCGTACGGCACAGAGTACATCGAGTCCAGCCATAAGTAGTCATCATCGACGTGCCCCGCGGTGATGTTGATGATCAGGACATGCTCGCCTTCGTTCTTGTTCTGCCATGGACATACACAGCGCACCGCGTCGATGATCGAGGTGAGTCGGAAATGGGCTCCGCTTGGGAGCGTTTTGCGTTGCTTGGGTCGATGGAGCCTACGACCATGATTCGAGAGGCTATGTGTACAAGTCGGGAACCTCGAGGCTCTGGGGACAACAGCGACACGCACCATTGAACGGACACACGACACTGCTCTCATCCTGCTGGGTCCCATGTAGCGTATGATCACACGTTGGTCCGATCGCGTTACTATCGTGTCCGTCAAGGTCCTTAGTCCAAGCACCATAGTACTGGATCTGACTCGTATCGCTGCGTCGACCAGTACAGCTCTGGGGCGAAATGGGCTCATGGAAAGCAATGTTCGGCGAGTTGATCATGCAAGTAACTGGCAATCGTGTCAGCGGGATCACTCAAGACGACGATGCGATCATACCCAACTTCAGCCAGACGAAGTTGTCATCGACATGGTGATGTTACTGTATCGCATGTGTGTCTGAATGTGTGCACAACAGTTGTCGTAGGAGTGAGCGATTCTGGGGACGGGCGAGATGCATGAGATACGGCGCATACACCAGTCTGGACGGATATGGATCTTCAAATTGGGTGGAAGCAGATATCCATGCGAGTCATACCCGCACTCATCAGGTAAGACATGGTGGGCAATGCGAAGAAACATCATCCCAATGCCAACATCCAATGGCGACGCTGCTCGCGAACTATGCTGGAGGTAGGTGTGTGAAGAAACCGCCCGCGGCATCTCAGAGTAGACATTCTCTTCGCCAGAGAGGCCATATAGCGGCAGGGCAGCGCATCTCGATCCACTTCGCTCAGTAAAGATCTGACGGAGACGTTTCATGGATGGCAGTAAGTGATTCATGATATCGTAGAGAGGGTGCTCTGCGGCGGCAAGACTAGATAGATCTCAAGAAAAAAGTCAACAAGATGAACGTCGAGGTGTAACGCCTAAGGGCATACCTGCAATAGCGCTACGACTCAGCCCCTCAAGCAATCTTGAGCAAATATCTGGCTTTCCACGCGACCCTGGTCTAGTCCGTCTCCAATGGGTACCTTGTTCAAAACCTCGCCTATGGCACCCTCTCCAATTCCTCCGGCTTTGTCGTTGGCAATAGCGTCAGCTCAGACTGGTAGTCAGGTGCGAAGCGCATAGGTAGGTCAAGATCTGACACAGACAGTCCATGACTGATACCAAGCGATCGTCGGGCGAAGGCACTAGGTATCTGTCGCGAACAGTAAACAAAGGTGAATGATGGAATGTGAGGCCGCAATGCATACCTGCAATGGCGGTACGGCTCCACCTCTCAAGCGCTTTCAGCCCTGTCTCTCGCTTTCTATCCAACCGTCGGGTAGCCCGTCTCGAACGAGACCTTTTTCGAATCCTCGCCTGGGATGGTTTCCTGAAATTCTTCTTTGGCTTCGTCGTCGGGGAGAGCATCAGCTAAGTGACTCGCAGTCAGGTGCGAAGCGGATAGAGAGGCGCATAGACCAATACGTGAAGGAAACATGAGGAGTGAGATGCGCGAGAGGCAGACGACTGGGAATAAAAATGGGGACAGAACGAGAGGTAAGGTGAGATTAGGTGTGAGAGGCGGAGAGCCTGAAAAACAGGAGAAACGTCGAAAGGGCAGGATATGGTTGATGAAGTTGGTTGCATGACGTGGGGGATTCCGTGGAGAGCAAGGGCCACGCCGAGAGACCGTCGTAGAGGTGGCAACGCATCATGCTGGGGAGGTCGTCCCGCGAAGGGGACGCATCGAACGGCCGATGATATGCTGGAGTCATCTGCGTCGCCTGAACGTCCCGGCAACAGGTGCGCTTCTCTATGCCCGCGCCTCTGGTAGACTTCTGTCGTCGCGCGCCTTTACGGTTTCGTTTAGATCACGGCTCCGAGGCAGGATGTGACGTCGATAACTTGTCCTGCATACGAGCGTTGTTGAAAATGAGCATACGGGGGCAGGCTTGAAGTAAGACGGATTACATATGTCGCGGGGAGGGCAAAGGCATACACGTACGTCGTCCGACCAGAGTCGTTCTGACCGCTGCGCTCTAGCGTTCCTGTTGTGCTCAGCCAAACGCAAGGTGCAGTTCCAGCACGTCTAGCGTGTCAAGAGACAGTTCGACGCGCACGTTGGGGGAGAAGGGGTGGAGGATTGTGGCCGTCAAACTGGTCCGGGAGTGTTGCGTCGGCGTACGCGCCATACTCGGCGATTCGTATGAGGTCTGGCAGTAGCATCGCGGTGCGGAAGAGAAAGGGGACCATCAAAGCCAAATAAAGCCAAAGCATCACACCGCCACGCAGCCGGGACACGATGGTTTTCTGCCGAGTCCCGTCATCGTCACTCTGCGTAAATTTGCCTGCCAAAGGGACGCTCTGCTAGCCGCCTGGTGTCATGTATTTCTGGAAACAGCCTGCTGTGTACCAATACTCTGCCTATTGCGTTCCACGTCGCTATCCTCTCCATCGTCTGCCGCATGCCTTTCTCCGTCTTCGTCGGTCGCTTCGCTGGCGTAATCGTGGTATACAGGCTGAGCCCTGCTCTGATGAGCCTCGTCTTCCTCAATAGGCGCATTGCTTCCAGCGAAACCCTTGATTGTCGCGTCAACATCATCTGGTCCTTCTGCTGGGTCTTTGTCGACGGAGTCTCCCTCCAGAAAACGCCCCAGTCGTTCGAATTCATCTTCATAATGCTCAGCGCCGGCACGAAGACACGCTCTGTCAAAATCGATAATGGAGAGACCGCCTCCAGGCCCGACCATGATGTTCCAAGAGCGTATATCTCCGTGCAACACGCCAGCTGCATGAATGTCTTTCACTATTCTTTCCAAGGCGACACTGTGTGGATACGTCAGCTTGTTCAACTGGCACGGGAATCGAAAAACGCTTACCTTTGACTTTCACTCAGCGGAGCATTACGCCCAAGGCCGATATGCTTGAGATACCCAGCTAATGGCTGTCCGACGTCTTCCATGATGAGAGCGCTCATCTCCTGGTCGAAATCCTGGAAATACCCGAACACGCGAGGCACACCGACGACTTTGGCCGATGCCAGACGACGATACACGACATATTCGTGTCGCAGACGCACCAGACGCTTGGTTGACGTTGCCAATTTGACGAGAACCGATGATGGGAGTCCAATCGACCGCGATAGACGCGTCCCGTTGCCCCATTTCCCACTGCCTGATCGAGTATTACTGCGAGGTATTGCTCCGCGGTGTATGAATCTTGACGTTTCTCTCCGGGTGCCAACAGAAGTGACGGGGAAGGAGAGTGGTAGATGCCCATTCGGAAGAATAGAACGAGCGCAGGACGACCCGCGAAATATCGGTCCAGGATCTATGACTTGGTGAGACACGGTACAAGTGACGATTTCTGTACTCAGCTTACTTCGATATCCAACACCTGCATTGAGAATGACATATGGTGATGAAGTGATGGAAACTCACGCGTTGGACGTATTGCTCGATACTTGCTGGAACGGGCCTGCGTTCTTGAGTGTAAATTGTTGCGGAATCCCTGTCGATAACAGCTGTGGCAGATGCATCCGTCAACGATTCACTTCGCGCCGTGCAAGGCAGACTCCATACAGGGGAAGGTGCATCGTTGGAGGGAACAACAATGGGCGTAGGAGGACTCTCAGTGCTGGTGGTGCTCAGCTCCCATGGAAAGACCCGCCCAGTCGCCAGGTCATCCATACTCTTGAGAAGTAAGTGTGTGTGTACCGGGCTAAAGGAATACGCCGAGCATTCCGAAGCGAATGTACTGAATAACTTATGGATGGAAACGATCCTCTTGCGAAATCTCGGCTGTTAACCGGCCCGGACCAGTGGGGATGCTGTCTCTGATGCCCAGAACTTCGTTCTGCAAGACGAATTGGTTGGGCTCATGTTCATTTTATGTGTGCTTCAGTGACGGTACGGAGCGCCAGCGCAAGACATGATAGTTGTCGGGTCCTTCTGGATGAAGAACGTAACCAGAGACGAGCTGAGGTCCTGCGGTCGTGAAACCGTATGTATGCATGCGCAGATCGTCGGGCGCATCAGTAACGCGAGCTGTGTCTTGATAGATACCGTCAAACGTCACGACGCTAGAAATCCGTGCAGGACGGCATTCAAGGCAGCAGGACAGCGCGAAGCTGCCTGATTCTGCACGACCGAAACTACCACACGGATTCAGCCGTGCGTCGTGTGCTAATCGGTTTGGTTGGGGCTTCCAAGTGACTACTAAACGGAAGGTATCTGGTACTAGTCATCGGGAGGCACAGACATCGATTCAGCGTCAGAACGTCCGAAATTTATGTGGCAGCCGAATTCGGCCAATCAGGGCGATCAGTAATTGGTCCGTGTATGAATAAAATAGAATAGGGTGATCATCATTACACGTGTTTGATGTTGGATTGGTTGAATTCAGCGTTTGTTCCTCATCGACCATCATCACCACTTTCTTTCACCCTGTCCAGGATGGCTCGTAGTCCAGAAGGCAGTCCTCAAGAGTCCAGTCTCGAGCTTCTGCTGGGACTCCGTCTTCCCCCCCTTCCCGAGCCTTCCACTCGGCATGAACCTCCAGAGAGGATTCTGCGGTTTTTGGACTCTCACTTGGACGAAAACCTGGTGTTGAAAAATGTCCAAATGATTCCCGAGCTCGTTCCGGATATGGTCAGGGTATTCGACGATCTCTTCCCCTCCGAATCCTACGACCGGTATACCGACAGAATCTTCTACATCCCCAGCGACCATTATGACAGGCCGCAAGACCTTGTGACAGGAGCAGACATCTCTGCATTGCATCGCCACGGCGTCGGTGCTGTGGCATGCCAGGTTGCATCGAGTGTTCTTCTCCACCCCGATGAGCCCAACCTCTATCGCCCCCTCCTTTGGGACGTTTCTCCGCTCGTTTTTAATGAAGATACTTCGCCTTTCATGCACGAAGACCGGGTTCTGTGTATCAGAGATTGCGCCGATACCAAAACATTCGGGCCAATTTCCCTGGCAACCGAAACTCGAATGCAACGACTAATTGACAGGCTTCCCGTTCTTGCGTTGGGTGTCTTTGTGTGTCCCAGCGGACAGTTCGTTCTTGAGAACATGGACGAGTTTCTGCCTACCGAGAATGTCTCTTCGGCGAAAGCTTTTCCTTGGGCTCCCAACTCCGCTCCGAGAGGACACCCTCCCGAACCTCGATGTCAGAGACCGCCGGATGCTAGTAGTTCTCTTTGGATGCTGCCCCCAGCTTCCACTCCCGCCATGTCGGCCCCACGGTCGTCGAATCGGCACAATCATCCGCCGAGACGATTCAAGATGAAGGATATAGAGCCCGTTTCGGACGACAAACGATCAGTGGCGAGGGATATCATTCAGAAGGTTGGTGTTTCACTTACGCATTCGAGATTGGTTGTTTTCTCAATGTGTTTTGTTGTTCAGACGTGGGCGACCGCCGTGAAGTTCGACACCACTGTCATGATATTCAATTGTGGTCCGATGTCTCGTGTCGGTATCCGCCATCGCGAGAGTCAGACGTTATTTCTCTCGGAACTCATCGACGCGTGCTATCCTCAAATGTATCCGTACTTTCAAATTTGGGCAGGAGTGCACCTCGCAATTATACACGATGCTCTCGAAAGAACTTTGGTTCCAGCGAGCGCCTCGTTGGTTCACACAGATGGCGCGACATCTTCATCGTCGAAAAGGAAGGCCGACGACGATGTGGATGAGGAACCTGCGAAAGGTAGCCTGAAAGGGAACGACGGGACGAAGGTATTTGATCGCTTGCTCTCTGGATCTGCACGGCTCAACGCATTATAGAAAACTTCTATAGCACGAAATGGGGTAATCGAGCAGTCCATAATCGAAGAACTACCGACCGAATCACTGCATGTTCGTGCGCCATTGTCTTATTTGATTACCACTCTGACATCGATGACGCGCAGAGCATAGTCGCATACTTCAAGAAGTACTCCGTACTTGTCATGCACGTGCAGTTCGGTAGGTTCAATTCGCCCACGCCAGAGCTTCTGCTTGCTCCAGGCACTATGCGGTTGTCGCTTTACCGATCCAGTGACTGTTTGTCGCTTGTTCTCACATCAAAGCTGGGCCGTGGAGCCACGGGGCAAGTATATTCTGCTCGTTTTGAATCGGAAAGCGACAAGCCTACCACAGCTTCCTTTGTGGTCAAGCTGGCAACGTCTGTCGAACAGTTATACTCCCTGCGACACGAGTACGATATTTACGAGCATCTGCATTCTCACAAGGTGGAAGGTATCCCCACTGTCTTCGGTTATTACCAAGACGATCTCCGGGCACTGGGTGCGCTCGTCATGGAGAATGTTGGAAACCCGCTAGCGCGCAGAATGGATGCGCAGAAGCAAGTAAAGCTCTCTGTACTAGAAAAGTACGTACCTCTTGAATGCTTTCGCGAGTTGTCGCCTGAACATTATGCTCCCAAGGACATCTCTTCGGTCAACCCTACGATCCATTCATGCCAGTGGTGTTCTACACCGCGATTTGCGCTCATGGAATATGATGAGCAGCGTCTCGGGGAGGGTGACGATCATAGATTTCGACCGTGCAAGTCTCAAAGCCTCGAAGTCCGAGTATGTCGAGGAAAGACGAAGAATGACTGACTTCCTCAAGGGGAAGTTTGTCGACAAGGACGCAGTCATTGGCTTAGATGATATCCCTTCTGACATTGATGAACGTGTTCAAAATGCGGTGGGAGACGGGTCGACCCGACCGAAGTGACATGCTCGTTGTTGAATAGATAAGACGCAGATATTACTGAAAATATGTGCCCAGCCGCTTCCAATCTCCGTCCTGTTCCTTCTTCTGATTGCAATCTGCTGGCATAGGGAACTTCACCGAGTCAAACAGTACCCCATCTTCCCAGTTTGTTATGTAAAAAGGTTTTGCTCCACGCATTCCAGCCTGTTTCGTTCGTACGTGTATGTGACTGTTGAGGAGGGAGCGGTGTGCAAATTTGTGTGCATGAAGATTCAAAAAGAATGTCATGATGGACTCCCTGAATACAATCGACGGTTAGCTCGACGTTCAGGGAGGGTCTCGAAGGTGGGGATGCATACCGATGGGCACTGCCTATGCTGCCTGAAACATTGCGAGGCGAGGACAAGGGTGTGTAGTCCATCTTGTCGATCCATTCGAGGAGAAGCACACCGAACTCGCCATCGTCACTGATGAAGCACCCATACGTGGATTGTATGTTCTCCGCTAACAGACCTTTGGTTCCGGGTCTTCTTTGGCCCGCCGTTTCGAGGAGACAGTGTAGCTTGTGTCGGCTTAGCAGCCTCGATACTGCCATACTGCTTGTAGCAACGATGGCTTGAACTGCATATTCTCTTCCGTCCTCCTCTGGAGTCACGGTACACGTCAAGCTGTCGGCTGCGTCCCCGGGGCGCTGGAGTTTCACAGACCAGAAGATGTTTGTGTGCTTCCCTTGAACAACGTCATCTCTGCTCGTGTTTTTCAACTGGAAGCTGCTGCCTAGCTGGGGGAATTTGTTGATGCCATTGAAGTCCATGTGGATAGTCTCTGATCCGCAAATGTAGTCGCCTACTTCCGAAGTAGTCTGTTCAAACCCTTAGCACCGTTGACGGAGAGTTGCAGAACACTCACCATCTTTGATTTCTTCGGGCTTCCCTGTATTCAGGATGCGTCAGAAAATGGTTGAGTCGGTCACCTATATTTAGGCTCACCTTGGATGCGGAGCCCTTCATCTTTGAAGGAAGCGTGACCTTGTCTTCCTTCCATGCGCTGAGTGTGAACTTCTCGCCGTGTTTCATTCGCGATGGCAGCAGATCTTCGTCGATCTTTTGTGATGCCTCATACAATTGAGCGCACTCTATGGCACAAATCGTTGCCAGGAACAGTGCTCCAGTATGAAGGCGCGTGTGCGTAGGTCCCCGGGAACCTTCCCTCATGAGAGGTGACCGATTATCGTCGGGCACGTAGTATATGTCGGATGAGAATAGTGACTGCGTGGCACGATGGCGAATCAGAATCAATTGATAGTTTCCGCCGTTGATGACAGAGACAGATCCTTCGTTGATGACCATCTGAGTCCAAACCTTTGCAGGCGTCAGCATAGCGTTTCGGTGTCATCAGACATAGTCACCTGTTGTACCATAAGCTTCGCAGTTCTACGGTCGGCCTGCGACACTTCGGCTTCGAAGGTTGCTCGCGGAGTGCCTTTCATTTGGGCCGTCTCCTCCAGAAACTTCTCCATGGACGGTGCATCAAAGCCAGCACATCGACCAGACACGTGGTAGGCACCGGTCTCCTTGTCAATGCACTTGGATCGACCTGACGAGTCCTCACTGCACCAGTGCTCTGCGCTAGTGGATGAGCACGAGGTCCAAGGGAACAGGTCCTCCGATGATAGAAGCTCTAAAATTGCCAGCATGACTCCGATAGTTGCACTGCGGGGATCCTTGAATTCCCAGACTAGGAATGGCGAGAGACCCTGCTCCTTCACCAGTCTTAGATAACCCTTCATCGCTTCATGAGTCTCGTCGACACTGGTGCCTTCACTAGTGCGTTTGGCCAAATAGGTTTCGTCGACGTAGATGAACCCATCGCTAAGTCCAGTTTTCTGGTTTGCGCGCGCCTCGTAGAACCAGTACAGCAGGCTGTGACCCTCCCCATAGTTTCGGCGCCAGGATCGACCCGGCATGAAACAAGTACAGAAGAGGTTGATCACAGCCTTCATGGGAAGCTGAAACCCAAATTCAACGCTGTGCTCTTTCCCAACAGTCCAATTCGATCGATCAAGGATATACTCTTTTCGAGCATCAGCGTCAAGACTCCGAGAGACTTCACCAACTACCATTGCTTCTGGGGGGTACGAGGATAACATTGTGTCGCAGAGAAGAGCGAGGGTATGCGTCATTGCAGGCAGTACAGCCGTACGCCGAATAACGAGGTCGTCTCGAAGGTGCCGATCATAGACCGTTGTAATACGCGTGCTGTGCCCGCCTGCGGGTTGCACACGTGTGTTGGTTTCGTTGAGAGTGTGGGGTGGAGGCTCGGCATAGGAGAGAGGCTTCGAGATGCTGGCAGACGGTGCCGTATCATTAAGCCTGGAGATGCGTCGCTTTGTGGAACCCCTGAACATATTAGTGAGCATGGTCATGCTAGGCGCCGGCTCATCGCGGATCTCAAAAACATGGAGCTTCCAGTCCAAGAGATCTTTGATACCGCTGGCCAGTGGAGCGAAGGAATTCGGAGACATTATGAGCGGATATGCAAATGCCACGATTGTCAGTGATTGGGATGGGTGAAATGATGAATTGTGGCACGACGCTGGGGACAGCGATCCCTTTTATCGTCGAGTGGGTCACTTATTCTATGTCTTTTTGTTCTAAAGCTGTGACAAGGCAGCCCGAAACACTATACTATCAGATCAGTCTCCCAAGCAACGCGTGTGCTCAGTATTGTCTGCGACGGAAATGAACAAACTGCTGTGTTGGACTCACAACTACCGTTAGAGAAAACACAATTGGGAGTCCCAATTCACAACAAGACACCTCGGGTACGCCCGGGGTACGCATCAGGAAAAGCCCTCCTAGGTAAATTCCAGATAGATCTCGGTTAATACTCAGTAAGCTAGGTAGACGGTGTAAGCGCCAATGAATTGGTTAATCTTGTGTCATTACCGAGTAAAGCATCGTAAAATCTCATCACAGCGTAATAATCGAATACAAGTATAACTAAATATCAACGGTAGCGAAAGAAAGTACGCTGGTCACGATAATTACTGAGCAAGAAGCCGCGCGCCCTATCTAGGACATTCTCACATGTCCATTCCTCCGGTACCGCCTTTCCCCACTTCGGAAAGAGATGCACGCTGCATTGTATCAGTGATATCGGAAGAACTGACACAAGCGGAGTTCCATCCGCATTACTCTCGCGACGTAGATGGTACATTTCTGAGCTTGCATCTACAGTGTTTGGGAACCGCGTGAACCATTCCACGTATGCGAGGTGCTCCGGTACCTCGACATTGGGCGGAAACAGAGATGTATGACTATCTCTAGGGAGTGAGAATACGACTCGGACTCTGCCTACGCGAAGACCTGCATCCCATGTTAGGTTTTGGATTAATGCACCAGATAGGACATACCGTCAAATACATCATCATGGTCTGTTGCATCGCGGACACGAATCAATGCTGTATCAAAGCGAGAGGCGCGCGTGATCTTGCCGCTCTTGACCAACCGTGGGTAGGCGTGTACTGAGTCCAAAGTCTCTGTACCGGAGAAATCAAGATTGACGAACTTGATGCGATGGTAGACAGGTAAGGTCCGGAAAGGTAGAGCAATGTCGTGACAGGCTTCCTCAACAAATGCACGAGTGGCCGTGGGGTTGTTGAACTGAACAATGAACCGAGTGAGTGCAGGAATGAAGAGTGATGCGCCGTGTCCAGAAGTGAGAGTGATCAGAGTTGTGATCTGTGCGGCCTTGACGCTGGGCCAGTTCGTCATCTTCGTCGTGTAGGGACAGAGGAGATCTGCAAATGAGATGCGAATGTTGCCCTTCGCTATATCCTCACGCGGAGGCGGTGGACTTGGAGGAGCATGGCGCCATGCAAGATAGTTGGCATGATCAACGATCTTCTCTCGGCGTTCGAGCCATCGCGTCATCTGTGCATACTCATCTTTACGGTTAGTAGCACGATATGCGTCTTTGGCAAAGTCGATATGTAAGCGCTCGGTGGTCTCGGTGTTGTAGTTGTCCGCTGTGCCATACAGCTTGATAGCGCGGACGTAGTGGTTCAGGAAGTGGAGTTTTGGGAATGCAAAGTCCTCTCGGATGCCGTGTTCCACGAAGACCCACTTGTTCTCGTGGAACTCGGCAAGTGCAGCGTCAAGTTCGGTAAGGGTGTCGTCACTGTGTACAGGATAACGCGAGAGACAGAGGAAGTCTAGAAGCGATCGCGTTGCCTTCATGACAGCCTTCGATGATTCGGCAGGAATGGAAAGATCGATGAGAACGCTGAGAAGGAACGAGCAAATCTGTTTGTGCTCAGTGCCACTGACGCGTGAGAGAGAGCTGAGACCTTTATGAAAGATGCGGATGCAGTGATTTGGCGGCAGCCGACGAACACGAGCATCGAGTTCTGCCTGGCCAACTATTTCCTTCACCCAGCCAATCAGATGCTTCATCACACCCTGGAGTAACTGGTGGAGGATATCGGGAGTGATGGAGCGAAAGACATCGACATACGGAAGGTCTTCCCAGAATGGGTGCTGCACTGGCTTGATATTCTCCTCGCCACAGCGCTTTCCCCACTCCGGAGTTCCCACCGATCCAACGGCATCCAGAGCACGTTCAAAGTCACGGTAGGCATAGACACAGGGATAGTCGCCTAGTTCATCTGCGGGAGCTTGACAGACAGGCGAGTCCCCGTAGTATGTGCAGGTCACAAGTACCTGCTCGGGATAATCACCGACGTATGCAGCAAAGATGGGGTGACAACGGCGCGCAATTCCGTCACCGCTACGCATCACTAGACCATCGATCCCAGCCTTCTTCATCCCATCCAGAATTCGCTTGAGACAAGCATGGAAGAGATTCGCAAGAGCGCGACGACGACCAGTCTTGTTCTTGATATGGTCAAGCTTGGTTGTAGGGAGATATGCGAGGAGAACCTGACCATGACGCGACGGCTTGCGTCGAACATCCTTTGGAAGGTTTCCAATGGTGAGATACACGGGATACGCAGTCTTGTTTCGAAACAGAGTGACCTGTGTCTTGTCAGAGGACAGAATCACCGGAATGATTGTAGCTCCGGGTGTGTTCTTCTCGACAGCGCTCTATTGAAGACATCAGAGACGTATAAGTAAGTCAGACATTCAATGGACTCTAACCTGAGTATCCCACCACCAACGGCCGGTGTGAAAGTCGTGATAGAGCCGAACAGTTTGATCAGCATCGGAGTAATGACGTTCGGGTGTAAAACAGAGATATTGGGAGTGTGTGGGATCGCCATAGAGGGCACGAATACATTGGATTACATCGCGTCGATAGAGATCGAATGATTCGCCTGCAATAACGACCTCTTCGCTGAAAAACTGAGGTCGACAATTGGGAAGACGCTTGTCGATGATAGCGTTGAGGTCCGCCGCTGTCTTGAATGTCGTTCCCAGTCTTTCGGTGACCTGGACACAACGTGAGATGCCAAAATACAATCAAGGCTCGAGAAAAACTTACGCCATCGATGCCTAATAGTCTTGTGAATGACGAGGCACTTGGGCCATCGAGTTTAGCCCAATGCGCAATCTCCCACTCCAGTTTTGAGCTGAAGGGGGCATATGCCTCGGGGCGCTCCCCCTCTGTATGCGGCAGAGCCTGCTCGTAGGTTTCAAAGCCAGAGAGCTCGGCATTCATAGCGGCATTGATCTCGCCAGCTCGCCCACCAAACTGAGTGATATACACCTCAGCACGCCGTGCTTTGTCGGCCAGATCACGTCGAGGTATCGGTGGCGCCGTATCTCCATTTTGGGACTTGGCGGCATCGTCTTCGGGCTCATCAATGTCCATTGCATCACCGTCATCCTCAATGTCTTCTACCGTAGCACGCCGCGGCTCCCATGACACCTGCGGCACAGTGTCATCCTCGTCATCGGTCTCATCGAGTTCAGGATGCTCCTCGCTATCGGAACCAGGGGGTGCCTCATTGTCAGACGCAGTTTCAGAGAAGCCGGGAAAGTCGGCGGGAACGTAGTCATCAGCAGCGCCAAAGACATCACCATCAAAGAGTTTTGGCAACTCAGTATCCGCTGGATCAGGTTCAACAGGCGGTACGGGCTCCGAAGATCCAATATGGGTTGGCGCCTTAGGTGAACCTGAACGTTTAGGAGGGTTGCGACGTGGGAGCGATAAGCTAGGGCGAATGGACCGCTCATATTGCTCCTTTGCTTGAATACAGGAAGAGGTCCGAGTTTTCGCAAAGTGCTGAAGTAGATCTGTACGGCGGGTCCAGTGACGGGTACAGCCAGTGCAACAGAAGTAGTCCATGGGCAGCAGAGGTATAGGCAGGAAGACAGGGTGAGATCACGGTTGAGCGCAAAGAAGCCGTGACACAGGGGATCGAATCAAAGCAAGATTGCAAAAGTATCTCAATTGGTCCAACACAATAAAATTTTGAGTACCTGAATGGCTGGACGTTGAGACGGTTGTATATTTAAAGCGTTGAAGTTCTCACCGTAAAATTAACCAAATTACCCCCACGTTCGTTCACCAGTAATGTCTCAACCGCGAATGACACGTAGCAGTGCACGGTCTACGTCAGACAATGCCGCCGACGTCTCATCAGCCCCAGTTGCTGCTCCTACTCGGATCTGTAAGTGCCTTCTGACTCTGCAATGCGAAATACACTGAAACGTCGTTAGATTCCACTCGAAGGACAAAGGAAAAGACCAATACCGCATGGGAGCCCTTCGTAGCAGGTTCGAAGAAGGTTGCCTCAGCTCTGAAGACCGTCAAAAATGCGTCGAAGTCTGCACTGATTGGCCACAAACGCAAGGGCTCGACTCAGTCGAGCAAACCCGTCCCGAAGAAGGCTAAATCTAATAGTGAGTAGCCACTTTTTGTATACAGGTGACAACACTTACTCTCATTGAATAGGTCGTCCATTTTCCGCGCCTACTATGGAGGGTCCTGAGGTTTGCACTCCTGCGCAGAAGCCATCAGGTCAGATCTTGTCAGCTAGCACACTTCTGATCACTTACTATTGGCCAGCACTTGAGAAGGGCATCATGAGAAAGATTGGTGACTTTCGGATTCGCCAAGCGCGTGCTGCTGAAGACGTGGAAGAGTCCGAGGCCAGTGAATCGGAGCATGGCGACACCAACCGAGATGACGATGGGATGGAAGAAGAGCATGATGACGGAGATGGCGATGGTGCCATGAAATGCTTCGACGACGAGGTATGAGATCTTGCATTCATGCCAGCACTGTCCTGACGGTGGTAACGGTAAAGGCGGTGGCAGTACAGCCCGGGTTGCGGAAGGCTTCGGCGAGTCACATGAGTGGTGTGTCATGTTCTGATTTTTCGTCTCATGCCTTATTCCTTCCTAGTCGACCACGACGACCTACTCCATTTTGGCAACTACCGCTCAAATGCTGCCTCTAGTCGCAGCAGCATCAGCCTTGGTGTTCATGGCAACAAACATGAAGACGACGAGGACGACGAGGACGACGAGGACGATGATAGCAATATGGGCGCCGACTTAGGACCACGTCAGGACGACAACGACAACGACAACGACAGTGAGGCCCTGGACCTCATCAGCAGTCTCGTTCAGGAGGGTCACAAGCTCAACGTCAAGGACTGGACTGGCCACTCTGCAGAAGTCCAGAAGATGGTCAAGGTACGTCTATTATTTCTTTTTGTTTATGGCCTCACTCATTCGTTACAGGCCTACATCGAAGAGTCTGCGGATCGTGAGCTCGCCTTGGCACTCCAGCGCGAGCTCGAACCTGTCCCAAAGCAACGGCCTGCTCGGAAAAATCCCGCTAGCACAGGACGATGGGCCGCAGTTCAGGCCGAGGTGCGTCTTCTTTTCAAGTTCTCTGATAATCTGGGCTTATCCTTATAGAAATCCTCCTTTGCTGCGAATCCCTCTGCTCCGGCAGGTACTACTCTCCAGGACGACGACGACGAACTTGAAGAGGACGACGAACAAGATGGCCTCGACGACGGCTCACCACCTTCCGCGTCGACTAGGAAGTGGCACTCTTCCACCAACATCGTCACAACCATGAATCGTCAGAAGTATTTTGTTAACAAGCGAGATCAAACAGTCGAGATGTCGTCCATAATGCGCGGGACCATCCACGGATCGAGCAAGGACGTCTTTCTCAACCAGGACAAGGATTTCAATGCATTTGACAGTGCCACCCTTGCACGCCTATGCATTGATCGTGCTGTCATCGTTGCTAATCAGAAAGGTCATCCGCTCATAGCAGAACGTCTCACGTCTGGAGATCGGCGCACGTACATTGAACCGATGGCCAACTATGTACGTACTCTGTCTTTAGCATCAGCCAACTGACTCTCATGTTTTCGCAGTACTTACAACGCATCAATCTCGCTCGGACCAAGGTCAAGACCGTCGCCGACGCCATCGTTCCAACTATCTTCGACCTCTCCATGAACGCCGTCAGTCGCGGACGTGCCAACACGCTCCTTAGGGGCATGACATACTCGTATGGTGTTGATGCAGCGGTATGTCCTTTTCTCTGTCCCGATTCTTTCCTTGACACTATCACTGCAGGGCGAACCGGACCACGGAAAGCCTGTCGGTGCTGCCATCATCCAGATGATCCTCACGAAGACGTTCGCCGGTGCCGGCTCAAAGTCACTTCTCGCCAAGTTCACCCCGGAGCTCACGTCTTCGCTGACTGATGTACCTCTGGAGAAGGAAGTGCCCCCGGTCATGGTTGCCCTCTCAGCCACTGGTGTATGTTCTGTTCTCTAATTGCACAGGGTATCACTAACGGCTTTGAACAGGCCCACGCAATTCTCTCTGAGATCGCTGCCAACAAGAAGGAGGAGTTCTCGGGAAGCAATCTCGAGAACGTCTTTCGCCACTACATGGTCGTCCTTCATGGGCTACGTGAGCGCCGCCCTGTGCATTATCACACGCTGATGCACGGTCTCTATCTCAATGCAACGTACGTCTTTGTATCTGCTTATGTACCGTGTCCTTACCTTGTTACAGTGGTGCCATTCCGCTCGCCTCACACGGACTCGACACGGCTGCCATCCTCTCTGCTGTCGACTGGGATGCCATTGCGGAGTAGGTTGTGCGCTGTCTTTCATTCATGCTCTGGACTTGCTTCGGTACTCTATCTATCAGCCTCTGCATTCGTTAGACCTATGTTACTGTGTCTGTAGCATGTATACCCCGACGGCTTCGTGTACGCTGCCCACCCTCGTTTAAAATGCTATTATTTTGCTGTATTCACTTGTGTGACTGGTGATATTCTCAGCTAAGAGTCCCGTCGTCTCTTGCATGACTTCTGATAGTCTCAGCTAAGTGGCCGTTGTAGGATGTGTCTTATGCTCAGACTACCTACCATTTTGTGCAAAAATACCTTGTAAACACAGTGTAATCGATGCAATTCTCCGAGGGGACCGCTTAACGGTTCGATAATCTGACAACATGTAGTTAGGTGCGATATCTTCGCTAAACTGCAATGCTATCTAACTTCCAGGCTAAAATCAAGGTAGCGTCGAACTATTAACAAAGGACCGCTTTCCTGATGCGCCTCGGAGGAAGAAAGAGCCGCCCGCCACAAAAGGAAACAAATCAGGTAATGTGGGTCCATGGTCCCCCTTAGTGTCCTCCTACCTCCATTCGTAGGCCAGGTAGATAGTAAAAAAGATGCTGAAGGGCCTGTGCTGCAAGACTGACTTGCCTGCGAGCCTAGCAGACGATTACACGTTGGCGTCGGGAACCAAGGACAGAAAGTGCGGTCAGTACTGAATATTATCGAAGTGATTAGGTAGGGACATCTTATCGTGCGATGCATCTGTCAAGGTTGCTAGGATAGCTAGTTAGCTATTGTTCCGTATGCGTATTTAGGTCATTGTTCTCGAGGCAAACATAGCTATGACTGTTCGAGGCGACCGAGTATAAGTAAGGCGCCACCACCCAAGTTCTTGTCACGAAGCAAGGAAAGGAACCCACCCCAAAGATCGTGAGTCCCACCATCTCGCCATGCAACCTCATGTGACAGTGGTACCTCATAGTCATCAATCCAAGATGCAGGCCAAAGGAACAGTTGCAAACCGCGGCAAGAAGCTTAGACCCAAGCACAAGGGCTTTTTTGGCCGACTTAGAAGCGACCCCCCTGATGATTACACCAATCAAAAGCACAAGGGCAGCGGTCTGCCTAAGCCAAGCAAGAAGTCCACAAAAGGCACGCCGGTGAGCGGGGTAGAACAGAAACAAGAGATCGATGTACGTGCATTTATTCACTGCCAGTGTTCTTGCTAAAAAAGGAGCAGACAAGCGAAGCGGATATGGAGGAGATCAGGCTTGCCAACGTATGGTCCCAGCCCATCAGCACTAGAGATCGTGGTGTACTGACAAGTATACAGGCTCCTCACGAGACGGAGTTGACGACATACTTTTCAAAGGCCTTTGCCAAGCTTTCGGGAGGATTCACCGAAGAAGATGTTCTGAAGCGTCGCGACAATAGTCTGATGTACAGCATCTTCCCACATCTCCAAGAGGACAAGGAACTCCACTGCGCCGGTTACACGGTGGAATCGTCATCCTTGGAAGACAACGTCTTTGAGCAGAAGCAGAAGAAGGAAGACGCGAGGAGCAGAGGCGCAGCGAATGCTGAGGCTGGACCCTCGAGGCTTACGAATAAGAAGCGCGCCTGAGATGTACACATGATGACACTGATTTGCTCGAATGTTGGTCTATGTTGATGCGCCTACGAAACGATCACACACATTTATGACGTGGGGACGGTGTCTGGAGGGCGAGGGAGAGTCGTAGACACATACTGCAAGGTACAGAGACAAAGCGCCAATGATCGATCGACGCTTCATAATGATGTCCAGACCTGACATGAGAGTTGACACATGCGTACCGTTGAACGTCCCCTGCAACCTCGCCAAGTATTCATTGTCCTTCCAGCTCCCCGTGTAAGACCTCCCAGCATCGTCCGGCGGCAGCCACAAACCCACGTCATTCTTCACAACGTAGTCGTACGGCACATAGTATATCGAGTCCAGCCAAAATCATTATCAACGCGCCCTTCCGCGGTGATGTTGATGCGTCACGACATGCTCGCCTTCGCCATCGAGCCCTGCCATGGACATACACAACCCCGCGCCGTTCGACGATGCTTTGAAGTCGGAGATGGGCTACGATTGTCCGTCCCAGCAACTCCAGTCTGTGAGCATTTTGTCGTTACTTCCGTCGACGGAGCCTCAAACCATGTTTTGAAAGGCTATGTGCACCAGTCAGGAACTTCAAGGCTCTAAGGATAACAGCGACACGCACCATCAAACGGAAACACGATACTGCTCCCATGTAGTATGTAGCGTATGATCGCACGTTGGTCCAATTGCGTTGTCCGTCAAGGTCCGTCGTCCAAGCACCAAAGTATCGGATCTGGCTCGTATCGCTCTTGTCGACCACTACAGCTCTGAGGCCAAATGGGCACATGGAAAGCAATGTTCGGCGCGTTGATCATGCAAGTAACTGGCAATCGTGTCAGTGGGATCACTTGGAAAAACGATGCGGATCATACCCACTTCAGCCAGAATCGACATCTTGATGCCATTGCATCCCCGTTGCATCCCATGTGTAAGAATGTGTAAACGACGGTTGTCGTAGTGCGGAGCATTTCTCGGAACTGGTGGGCTGCATGAGTTACAGCGCATTCACCAGTCTGAACGGATTGGATCTTCAGATCGAGTAGAAGCAGACATCCATGCGAGTCTTACCCACACTCATCAGGTAAGACACGGAGGCGATGTCAAGAACCCATCGTGGGTGTTCTCCCGATGCCAACATTCGATGGCGACGCTGCTCGCGAACTATGCTGGAGGTAAGCGTGTGTGTAAACCATCTACGTCGTCACAGAGTAGACATGCGATTTGCCAAAGAAGCGATACGGCGGCAGGGTGGCGCATCTCGTTATTTTTCGCTTTGTAAAGATTGGACAGCAAGTGATTCATGAGATCGTAGAGAGGGTGCTCTGCGGCAAGACTAGATATATCTCAAGAAAAAAGTCAACAAGATGAACGTCGGGGTGTAACGCCCAAATGCATACCTGCAATAGCGCTACGACTCAGCCTCTCAAGAAATCTTGAGCAAATCTCTGGCTTTCCATGCAAACCTCCGCTAAGACCTTGTTCAAAACCTCGCCTACAATACCCTCTCGGATTCATCCGGCTTTGTCGTTGGTAATAGCGTCAGCTCACACTGGCAGTCAGGTGCGAAGCGCATAGGAAGGTCAAGATCTGACACAGACAGTCCATGACTAATACCAAGCGATCGTTGGGCGAAGGCACTAGGTATCTGCGAACAGTAAACAAGGTGAATGATGGAATGTGAGGCCGAAAGGCGTATCTGCGACAGCGCTACAGCTCCACCTCTCAAGCGCTTTCAGCCCTGTCACTCGCTTTTCATCCAACCCTCGGGTAGTCCGTCTCGAACGAAAACTTGTTCGAACCCTCGCCTATGGTACCTTCCTGAGATTGTTTTTTGTGGCTTCTTCGTCGTTTTGTGGCTTCTTCGTCGGGGAGAGCGTCAGCTAAGTAACTCGCAGTCAGGTGCGAAGCGACAGAGAGGCGCATGAACCAATACGTGAAGAACGTATGAGGAGTGAGATGTGCGAGAGGCAGACGACTGGGAATAAAAAGGGGGACGGAACGGGAGGGGGAGACAGACTAGGTGTGAGGGGCAGAGAGACCGAAGAAGGGAAGAAATGTCGAAAGGGCAAAGATGCCTGATAGGACTAGGTGCATGACGTTGGGGCTGCCGTGAAGGGCAAGGGACACGCCGCAAAAAAGGTGATGGAGGGGCGATCGTCGCAGAGGGGGCGACGCATCCTGGTGGGGCGGTCGTCGGGCGATGGGGACGCATCGAACAACTGATGATATGCTAGAGTCATCTGCGTCGCCTGCACGTCCAGGCAGCAGGTGCGTTCTTCTTTGGCCGCAGACACAGTCGGGTCCCGTCGTCGCACGCCGTGATGATTTCGCCTAGATCCCGGGTCCGAGGCAGGACGTGACGTTGGAGACGTGTTCTGAATACGAACATTGTTGAGAATGGGCATACCGAGGATGGTCTTGGAACTAGGACAGTTTACATATGACGCACAGAGGGCAAGAAGCGTAGACGCACCTGTTCCGACAACGTCATTCTGACCGCTGCGCTCTATGGTCCCTGTTGTGCCCAGCCCGGCGCGAGTTGCTGGTCTAGCACCGTCCAGCGTGTCAAGAGACAGTTCGACGCGCACGTTGGGGTTTACGAGATGGGAGGTTGTGGTCGTCAAGCTGGTCCTAGAGTGATGCGTCGGCGTACGCGCCATACTCGGCGATTCGTGCAAGGTCTGTCGGTAGCATCGCGGTGCACCGCGGAAGAGGAAGAGGTCCGTCAAAGCCAAACAAAGCCAAAGCATCACACCGCCACGGAACCAGGACCGATGGTTTTCTGCCGCGTCCCGTCATCGTCACTGTGCTATATCTGCCTGCCAGAGGGACGCTCTGCTAGCCGCCTGGTATTTTGTATCCCTGGAAACTGCCCGCTGTGCATAATTACTCTGTCTACTTCTCGTCACGACGTTCCAAGTCGCTATCTTCTCCATCGTCTGCCACATGCCTTCCTCCGTCTTCCTCACTCGCTTCGCTCTGACTATCTTCGAGCTTGGACCTGCTCTGATGAGCCTCGTCTTTCCCAATGGGCGCGTTGCTTGCAGCAAATCCCCCAATCGTCGCGTCAACATCATTCGGGCCTTCTGCTGGATCTCTGTCGACGGGTTCTCCCTCCAGAAAACGCTCCAGTCGTTCGAATTCATCTTCATAATGCTCAGCGCCGGCACGAAGACTCGCTCTGTCAAAATCTATAATGGTGAGATTGTCTTCAGGCCCGACCATGATGTTCCAGGAGCGTATATCTCCGTGCAACACGCCAGCTGCATGAATGTCTTTCACTATTCTTTTCAAGGCGACACTGTATGGCTGCGTCAGCTTGTTCAACCACGGGAATCAAAAAAACGCTTACCTTTGACTATCACTCAGCGGAGCATTACGCCCATGCCCGATATGCTTCAGGTGCCCAGCCAACGGCCGTCCGACATCTTCCATGATGAGAGCGCCCATCTCCTGATCGAAATCCTGATAATATCCGAACACGCGAGGCACACCAACGACTTTGGCTGACGCCAAACGACGATACACGACGTATTCGTGTCGCAGACGCGCCAGGCGCTTCGTCGACGTTGCCAATTTGACGGAAGAACGATGATGGGAGCCCAATCGACCGCGATAGACGCGTCCCGTCGCTCCACCTCCCACTGTTCCCTCGAGGACAACTGCGATGTATTGGTTCGCGGTGTATGAACCTTGACGTTTCTCTCCGGGTGCCGACAGAAGTGAGGGGGAAGGAGAGTTGTAGATGCCCACTCGGAAGGATAGAGCAAGTGCAGGACGATCTGCGAAATGCTGGTAGAGGTTCTATGACTTGGTGAGACACTGTACCAGCGATATTTTTGTTCTCAGCCTACCTCGGAATCCAACGCTTGCACCAGCATCGATCCGGGTTGCTTTGTGGAGAAGGAGTCACCGTGCGGTGACCTCGGTGAGTCTTGATGGCACGGTGTTTCACTCCGAGTATCGTTCTCTTCAACTTTGCTCTTCTTGGCGCGTTTATGCGCCCCTTGTTTTTTTCCCTCTACGTCCCTCCCAACTTGTCTCCGCTTTCTCGTCTCAGACCTTTGCTTCACGATCGCCTCGTGACGCTGCAGCATATCATGGCCCATCGCAATATACAGCCCTGCGCAGATAGATCCAAATGGCGGCCCATCGAGACTGTCCGTTTCGATGTGATGCGATATGAACAGCGTCTGCGACGACCTGTGGCGGATCCCAATTCGTACGCTTCGTCCACAGTCGAAGTAGATGAAAGTCGCGTCGACTAGAATGGCGTTCACCCACGCCTATCGATGCAGTGTATGAGAGTGACATAGCGCGGTGTAAAGATGGAAACTCACGCGTTGCACGTATTGCTCAATACTGGCTGAAACGGGCTTGCGTTCTTTAGTGTAGATAATGTCGCATTTCGTGTCTGTAAAGGCCGTGACAGTTGCATCCGTCAAGGATTCACTTCGCGTCGTGCAAGGCAATTTCCAGACAGGGGAAGGTGCATCGTTGGAGCGGACAACTATGGGCGTAGGAGGACTCGCCGTGCTGGTGGTGCTCAACTCCCATGGAAATTTCTGCCCATTCGCTAAGTCATCCATGCTCCTGAGAAGAGAATCCGCAGCGGGCGAAAGGAACACGCCGAGCATCCCGAAGCGAACGTGTTTCTGGATGGAGATCATCCTTTTGCGAACTTCGGGTGACAACCAGTCATAATCATCATGAATGCCCAAGACCTGATCCTGTATAATGAATCCATTCGGCTCAGCTTCGTCCCAGGTTGGATTCAACGACGGCAGGGGAAGCCAGCTCAAAACCGAATGATTGTCAGGCTCCTCCGGATGGAAAACACAGCTAGAAGCAAGCTGATACCCCGCCGCAGTGTACCCCATCCTGTGAATGCGCAAAACATGCGCGGCATCGGTCACACGGGCTGTGTTATCGTAGATTCCGCCCAGAGCGCCGAACAGGGTATCTCGAATGCTAGACGTTCCGCTTACAGTGCTCTCAACGAGCTCATAGAGCTCTGCAGCGAGATTGGGCAGTAATACCACCCGTTTCATGATGAGGGTGTCGTCAACATGGGCGTCGAGAGGCCGAATGATGGTCTCGGGGGGTGTGGGGTATCCATCCGCTGGAGGAGCTTCGAAAGTTGGATACCTGAATTGGAGACTCTTTTGAAGCAGCGTCGTGTCGGGTGGAGGGAGACGCATAGAAAACCGAGCCACAATCGTTGTCCGTTTGACTCAAAAATGATGCATCTGCGATCAAAGACTATTGTTGAGTCGTCCCGATCTGGATTGTTAGATGGAACTTGACCATCGCAGAAACGTATGTAGACAGTAGGACAACGTATTATAAATTATATTCGATGAGAGTACCTGTGGAACTGTGGCTAAGTACAGTTAGTGGGTTATACGAGATATATGGTTGACGTTGGTTGCGGTGTATATCCAAGAGTGCGGTGTCTGGCTACGTATCATACTCGGTGATTTGTGCAAAGGTCTCATGGCGAGATAAGTTAACAATAGCGGTGAGTAGTCTCGAAGCCCGACTGGACGAACAGTGAAGATGGGTCGTTCCCTGTTGTAGGTGCCGCGAAGACAGAAAGGTCGATGAAGATTACAGGCAAGCAACGCCAAAGCATTACACAGCCACGGAGCTAGACGATCAAAAGTTTTTCTGTCGCATCCCGTCATCGACAGTCGTGCGTAATTCGCTTGCAAAGGCACGCTCTGCCTCAAATGTTGTTTCTCTGGAAATTGCTTGCTTCCAAGGATTACAATATCTACTCCTCCACTTCGCTATCTTCTCCATCGTCTGCCACATGCCTTCCTCCGTCTTCGTCACTCGCTTCGCTGTGACTATCCTCGAGCTTGGACCTGCTCTGATGAACCTCGTCTTCCTCGATAGGCGCATTGCTTGCAGCAAAACCGTTAATCGTCGCGTCAACATCATTCGGGCCTTCCGCTGGATCCCTGTCGACGGAGTCTCCCTCCAGGAAACGATCCAGTCGCCTGAACTCAGCCTCGTAATGTTCATCGCTGGCGCGAAGACTTGCTCTGTCAAAGTCAATGATGGTGAGACCGCCTTCAGGCCCGACCATGATGTTCCAAGAGCGTATATCTCCGTGCAACACGCCAGCTCTGTGGATGTCTGTCACGATTCCTCTCAAGGCTACACTGTGTGGCTGTCTCAGCTTGTTCAATCACGAGAACTAGAGACTATTTACCTTCGATCCTCACTCAATGCAGCATCGACGTTTTGGAGCTCTCTGGCCAACGGCCTTCCGACGTCTTCCATGATGAGAGCGCCCATCTCTTGATCGAAATCCTGAAAGTATCCGAACACGCGGGGCACACCGACGAGATTGGCCGCAGCGAGACGACGATACACGACATATTCGTGTCGCAAGCGCACCAAGCGCTTGGTCGACGTTGCCAATTTGACGAGAAAACGATGATGGGAGCCCGATCGACCGCGATAGACACGTCCCGTCGCTCCACCTCCCACTGTTCCATGGAGGACAACTGCGATGTATTGGTCCGCGGTGTATGTCTCTTGGCGCTTCACTCCGGGTGCCAACAGGATTGAGGGGGAAGGAGAGTTGTAGACGCCTACTCGAAAGAAGAGGGCAATCGCAGGACGATCCGCAAAGAGGATCTATGACTTAGTGAGACACAATACGAGTCGCTGAGTGTGATCAGCCTACTTTGGGATCCAGAACCTGCGTCGGTACCGAAGTCAGTTGTTTCTCGAGAACAGCGTTACCGCCCGTTAACTTGGGTGAGCCTTCAAGACACGATGTTTCCTTCCGAGTCTCATCCTCGTCAATTGCCGTCCTTGCACGTTTTTGAGCCCCCGATTCTTTTCCTTCTGAATCCCTTTCAGCAGTCTTGCGCTTTCTCGACTCATCCTTCTGCTTCATAATCGCCTCATGACGCTGCAGCATGTCGTGGCCCATTGCGATGTACAGCCCCGCACAGATAGATCCAAACGGAGGCCCATTGAGACTGTCCGTCTCAATATGATGTGATATGAACAGCGTCTGCGACGACCTGTGGCGGATACCAATTCGAACGCTTCGTCCACAGTCAAAGTAAATGAAGGTAGCATCAACTAGGATGGCGTTTACCCACGCCTGTTCGTGTGGCACATGAGAATGACATACCACGGTGAACCAGGAGATACTCACGCGTTGGATGAACTGCTCTATACCCGCTGGAACGGGTCTGCGTTCCTTCGTGTGGATGGTGTCGGAGTTTGGGCCGGTGGCAGATGTGTCAGATGCACCCTTTAAATCATCCTCGCGCGTTATGCAAGGCAGGGTCCATACAGGAGAAGGTGCGTCCTTGCATTGGACAACGATCGGCGTCGGAGGCCTCCCAGTGCTGGTGCTGTGCAATTCCCAGGGAAACGCCTGCCCAGTTGCTAAGCCATCTATGCTCTTCAGAAGTGAGCATGCGGCGGGCGAGAAGAACACGCCGAGCGTCCCGAAACGAATGTACTTATGGATGGAAACGATCCTTTTACGAATTTCGGCCGATAACCGTCCAGGACCAGTAGGGATGCTGTTTTTGATTCTCAGGACTTCGTTCTGCACGACGAATCGATTGGGTTCATGTTCGTCCCATGTGGGCTGCAGGTCCGGGACAGAATGCCAGCGCAAGACAGGATAATTGTCGGGCTCTTCGGGATGAAGAACGTAGCTAGAGGCCAGCTGAGGTCCCGCGGTTGTAAACCCGAGTGTATGCATGCGCAGAACGTCGAGCGCATCAGTAACGCGAGCTGTGTCTTTATAGATACCGCCGACGGCGCCAAAGCGTTCGTCATCAACGCCGTCGTGGCCATGAAGGGAGGACAAGGTGGTTTCGGCTAATCTGGAAAGCTCCGCTGCAAGCTCTGGCAGCAATACCACATTTCTCAAGACGAGGGTGTCGTCAACATGGGCGTCAAGAGGCCGAATAATGGGCTCGGGGGGTGAGGGGTACTCATCTGCCGGAGGAACTTCAAAAGTTGGGTACCTGAATTGAAGACTTTCATGCAGCCGCGTTGTGTCAGTGGCAGGGGGACACATAGTGAGCTGAGCCACAATTCTTGTCGTTGATGCCAACTTGTCTCGAATGCAACCACAATCCATTGTTGCGTCCCCATTAGGGCTGTCAGATCAAAATGAACCACACAAAGAACAAATATAGCGTCAATGGATTGAGAGCTTAAGTAATGGATCGCACATCTCATTCGATGGTAAGTACCGTAGGACATCGAGTATCATCTATCATTTCTAATACGGGCTTCCTTATCCGAGGATACACCGCTCGCGCCTATGGGGGGATCCCCGTCGACAAATTCTCCCTCGAGCAACTGTTCAAGACGGTGTCGCTCGTCCGCTAGGTCCTTCTCGGTAGGCTTTAGGCTAGCGCGATCGAAGTCTATGATGGTCATATCGCCAGACTCATTGCTCATAATGTTCCACGACCGTAGATCGCGATGGATAACACCGTGACCATGCAGATCGCGTAATATCTTGCGGAGAGACTTCCTACAGATAGTTCAACATTGCGTGGCACGACTGAGACAGGTAACACGTACTTCTCAAAAGCGGAGAATCTTATCCTGTTCTCCGAATCCAGTCGACAACTAATGGGCTGTCCAACATCGTTCATGATCAGTACGCCGGCATCACGCCTTTCTTCTTGATAGTAGCCGAAGACTCGAGGAATCCCTTTGATGTCCGCCTTCATCAAATGACGGTAGATGTCGTATTCGTGGCGCAGATAGATCAAAGCCTCTCTCGTTGTAGCGATCTTCGCAACAAGTGGAACTCGATCTTTGTTTTCGTGACCTGGACCCATGTGAGCAGTATAGACCTGACCAGTGGTTCCGCGACCTCGCTTCGCTGTGAGTATGAGCGAAATACATTCCGCCGCGGGGTAGACGTCCGAACGATGTCGATCAGGAGCCAAAAGAACCTCCGGTGTTGGTGAATTGTAGTTTCCGTATCGGAAGTAAAAGGCAAGAACGGCATGAGAACGAAAGTGTTCGCTGGTCACCTGTAATCTGCGTTACCAGAGACTTTGTGTGACCACGAAAACACGTACCAGAACGGGATCGAGCGCAACCTTCTTCTTGGCGGACAAAGCGGAAGCGAGTCGAGCCTGCACGAAGCTGTAATTGAATTTGAGAAGGTTCAAATTGTACTCACCGCACTGGAAGTCACACTTCCCGTTTGCTGTTTGCGACGCTTCGCATGTTGTGGAAGCACATCCGTCGCCTTTCTCTTTATGCCCAAGGACTTGCTTTCTGGTGGATCAGGTTCTTCGGAGTCAACAATCTGATACCGCGATAGAGCATCGTGTACAGCGGCAAGGTGGAAACCGCCCAGGACCTTAACATACGAAGGTTCACACTCCCTGACGTCAATCAAAGGTGATAAGAAAAGAGTTTGACTCTGCCTGTGACGAACGCCAATGCGGCAGACAGGGCCACAGTCAAAAAGCATGAAAGTAGTGTCGAAGCGAACGGCAGACGCCCACGTCTGTAATGTAATGAAAAGGTTATTCACGAGGGAAGCTGACTCGAGTGGACAACATACGCGTACAATGAGATCCCTTCCCACAGAGCCGCTTTGTTGCTGGGGTGCAGGTTTTAACTTCTTGGTCTTGAAAATCTTGGCAGAGTCCGAGTTGCCCGGGGCCGATCTAATGACTCCAGTGCGCGACGGTAAGATGCGGGGTCCAGAGGATCTAGGCGAGGATACATGCGGAAGATGCAACAAAGGGTCCATCGTATCGGGTCGTCGCTTATGCTGTGGCTCTGGCGCGTGACCACCAGGAACAGAGTTTGTGGGCCAATCGAAATTGCGCGCAACGGGTTTTTCGGAGTCCCCGCCACAATTCATCAGTTCGTCCATTTCCTCGAGACAGCGTCGGCCACTCGTGCATATAAACACACCAAGGGCCAGAACCGGAAATGCTTCTGCGAGAAGGCGAACACGTGGCCAATCATCTGGCGAGAATGTCTCAGAAGGAAGTTTATCCAACCCGGCCGTGATTCGAAGAACGCGGTCTTCATCGAAGAAAGGTGTGTCCTGCGCATTGTACTTCAGTTCGGTGTCATCCCAGCGAAGGGTGAAGATGGAGTGCTTGTTGTCGGGATGAATGAGACTACTAGCGGCGATGTGGCAGCAGACACTGCCAATCCCCTGTGCATTCATGTCAGAAAGGCTGGCGCCCGAAATTTTGGCACGAGATCGAGTATAAACCGCTCTGGAAAAGAAGAATAACTCCTGGTCGTACTTGCCGCGACCATCCGGTGGGAAAAGCTCGTCGAACACTTTCCCAAGGTCCTCGAGTAGGTTCGGCATTAGACATACGCCTTTGAGGACGAGATGTTCGTCTAGGTGCGAATCTAGAAAGGGGATAAGTTTGGAGGGAGGTTCATAGACTTTGGGGTCAGCTGGAAATGCAGGAATTCGAAATTCCAGGAACTGGTCGAGGTCCGAGAGTCTGTACGGTGGCAGACCCGTCATGGCTGAGAGCAGAATGCGGACGAGTTTTGCGGCGGCTTTCAACTTTGCCGCTGATTTAGGAACCTGACACGTGTTCGATCAATCCCAATTCCTTTTACGCAATATCTCGAACGTCGAGAAAGCTCACGCTACACTCACATCGAGGAATGTTGGTGAATCACGCAGTATGAGAAAATGAAGAGATATTTTGCATTGTTCGAATCGTTACCCACAGTCAATCAAGTGGAAGTGAAGAGAGCTAGATAGCATGCCACAGTCGCTACCGTAAGGCGGACGCCGAACATGTACTTTAGAGGCCTCGTCTCGTTGCGTCGCCAATCAGCGTCCATCGACTCAATTAAGGTGCCGTCCGAGAA
Organism: Strobilurus luchuensis; assembly: GCA_019915105.1. Classification (NCBI taxonomy): domain Eukaryota; kingdom Fungi; phylum Basidiomycota; class Agaricomycetes; order Agaricales; family Physalacriaceae; genus Strobilurus; species Strobilurus luchuensis. The sequence goes on along the minus strand of JAHLMJ010000010.1, from coordinate 1,702,008 downwards.
ATATAAAGAAAGAGGGGACGCAGAACAGACAAGCTCCAAGACGGACAGAATAGAGAGACACGAAGGTTATAGCGGTAAGGGAGATGTAGGGATGTTGGCGTGGAGAGGGTCCAAAAAGATACGGTGTGAGGGTTGAGACAAAGCGTGGGGAAGACGGCTGGAAAAGTCGTGGTCATATGCTGCAATGTCGATCTCCTACCACTCCACCTAGCTCGCCGATGCGTCCGTCCACGCCGGTAACAATGTGCATGAGTGGTGACTGGATAGTTCTGTCAAAGCACGCCGTGGTGCCTTCATCTATATCATGATCCAGTGCGAGGTTGCTGGGCTACTTCTAGGCAGTCAAAAGGGTTCCGCCTTGAGCACAGGTATCAAGATGGCTGGAAACAAAATCAGCTAATCTGGTGATGACGCTCGCAAGTGAGAAAGCGCGTGCCTCGCTCGTATCTGCAACAAGCCCGTCTTTCCAAATGTACGGGTAGCCCAAGAATAGAATAACAAGGTGCAGGTTGCGGGCTGATCAACCTCGTCTCGAAGTGAGCAGCGCGTCGTTGGGTGACTCGTGTAGCTGGCGCCGTCATGGCGGGAAGCAAATGGAAATGGAAAATCTAGGCAATCAGAGCCAAAGTGGAGCACCGCCACGGACCCTGCCGCAAACTTTTACGTTTGTCTTTTGGATCTGATCTTCGAGTGTCTTTTCTGCGTTCCCTAAATACACCCAGGCTTAGGGCACTTCTTTCCCCTATCCCATGAAGCTTACGCTGAACTTTTTTTGAAGTCAGTAGGGGAACAAAATTCGCTTCCAAGTGGCCCTGCCTGATCTCCTTTGCACCATACGTCATAGCACTTGGACCTTCAGCCCGTTGGTCAATTTCACCTCATCCTCCGTCACGATCGTGCACTGGTCTTTACACCATGCGTTGTCAACCGCGGCAACTGTTTTGTGGCGGAGCTTGAAGTGACACGCTACGAATGCCGCTTTGTGGCTCTTACCATCACCATCTTGACGTGTGTACAGTGCGGCGCCATGTCGGTCTCAAACACTACTCCATCTTTCTACCGGGACAAATTACTGGCTTATCGGCATCCTACTTTCTATCGAGGCACGGAATCCTGCCCGGAAGCACGTCCGCAGCCCATTGACTTCTTTGACACCCATATTGAGGATATGCTCGCCCTGAAGCATGTCCGTCTCCTAACATCACTGCCTGCTACGCTTTCGGACATTGCGGATACAACTCTTGCCTCTGCTCATGGCGTACAGGACGAAGATTTCGCGTTTCCCAATCGTCACCGCGAATTTAGGACGTCCGCCATGATGGAGGCAAACGAGGTCGCGCAATACCACTCCTTCGGCGCATCTGTTGCATGTTGCAATCTTGCGTCCAAGATCCTCCTGTCCCCAGATCAGCTTGACAGTCCCAATAGGCTAGTTTGGCGCCGTGACGGCACTGTATTCGCTGACGAGCCGATACAACCACCTCCCTTCGTCGTGCAAAACTATTCTCTCTGCCTAATGGACCTCCAAGAGACTCCCGCAGACGACATGGCGGCGGAAAATCGGCATACTGTCTCCTCATTGGCAGAAACTTTTCCTCATTTCGCCGTTGCCGTGTTTTTCTGTACAAGTGCTCATTCATACTTTCGACACATGGGGGAGCTGGCCGACAGCGACGCTTTTCCAGCAGTGCAGAACTCCATAGTTGACGGGAGTCTAGCACCGCGTCGTCTTGTGAGGTACCCCGCAGACGCTGCTGAAACGATTTGGGACTTACCACTGGCGGCTACGAACGACGACAATGAAATTTCGCGGCGGGCGAACACAGAACATCTTCGTGCTCGCGATGTTCGCCAAGCGAAGTCACTAGGCTTCTGGCCTAATCCAAGGGATCTTCTACAAAAGGTACGTCTGCCGTGCGAACCGTTATGCATATTTCAACAGGACTTCACTTGTCTAGGCGTGGTCCAGTGCCGTCAAAATCGATGCCACGGTTATCGTCTTCGAGTGCGGAAGCTTCGCTCGAATAGGGATTCGCCATAGACGGAGTCAGACTCTCTTTCTTAGTGACATGATTGACCTGTGCGCTTGCAATGACCCGTCTTACGGCAAGCTCTGGCTAGGGCTACACTTCGCGATTGTCAAGGATGTCATGGAACGCCAGAGGGCACTTTCTGATCTCGATGACAAGGGACCGAACACCGTACTCAAACGGAAACGTCGTCTTGACGAAGACAGCAGTACTAGGCCGAAAAAGTTGAACAAAAGCTGCAGTGCCGCCGACATTCGACGAATGCAGAAGGTGGGCGGCTACTGGTCTGTTCAACAGCTATACTGATTCCGCGTACAGAATGTCACGAATTATTTTAATCGTGCTTCGGTTCTTGCCATCTTCCTCTTGTTCAAGGGGTTCAATTCGTCTTCCCCATCCATTCTTCTGGCACCTGGTATTGATCGAGCCAATCACTACAAGTCGTCGGACTACCTTGCTCTAATCATCAAAGAGCGTCTTGGTCGGGGAGCTATCGGGGAAGTCTTCCGCGCCACACTCCAACCCGAGAAGAATCACGCCCCAGGCTATTGTCCTGTCGTTGTCAAATTGGCCACCTCTTTGAAGCGCATCCACCGCCTGCGCCACGAATACTCCGTATATCGGCATCTGAACACTGTCGGAGTCGAGGGAGTCCCGCAACTACTGGGCTACTACCAAGACATCGAACGAGAGGTAGCCGCCTTGATTCTGCACGATCTCGGGCGGCCGTTAGCCGAACGACGCGACTCCTCAAAGACGCTGTTCATAGCTGCCAAGGAGAAGTACGTACTCTTCAGTCCCTCGTATGCTTTCACTGATGTTTATAGGGCGCAGCTCAGGAAGATAGTGTCGTCAATGCATAGAGCAAAAGTTTTGCATCGGGATCTACGAGCCTGGAACATCCTAGTCAACGAGTCGGGTGATTTGACAATCATCGATTTTGATAGAGCGAGTGTTGGGGCCGCTAGTAGGGCGGAATACGGGCAAGAAAAAAAGCGATTGAACAGGCTGCTTGACGGCGAATATCTCGACAGGGAGGCAGCCATTGGGAGTGATCACATCCGCGATGATATCGAACTAGTTGTTGAACTGAACGATAGGGATGATTGATTGACTATGTATTGATAATGTGCAAAGACTAGTCATGTGCTCCTTCCGGCGAAACTCAGTCACTCGACTTGCTGCTCAATACTATCCCTTGCTTTCGGTCTGCGTTTTGTCGGGTTGGTGATGTATTGGATGACCATATCCGACAAGGTATATCGTACATCTGCGCGCAAGGCAGGGTCCGGACAGGAAAAGACGCATGCCTGTCTTATGGCCGGCTTGGGAAGTTGTCCAGTGTCTGTAGCACAACTTCCAACCGCGGAGTGGCCATTTCACCCATTTTCTAAAGTCTGCCCGACTCAATTTGCATCGGATGCAAAGAGAACGACAAATCTCCAAGCCATTCTGCATCAATATAGCAACAACCCTCCTGTGAATTGCGGGTGTTGATCAGCCAAAAGTCAGAACCATTTCCGTCTATGCTTATGCTTGTTCCTGGCGAAGGCCAACGGCAGTACTGCAGTGCGACTGTCGTATAGCTGCGTAAGACAAGCGTCGCATGAGTAATGCGGGCTATGGTGGCGTAGATTTCGCCCGTCCCTTCAGCCAGCTTATCCTGTCCTGCAGTTTAATCAGGCAGCAATACAACCCGCGTCAACTGGAAGGTTGTCGTCAACATGGGCGTCACCATTCTCATGAAATCAAACGATGAGCTCGGAGCATGAGTCAACCAGAAGGAACCTTGGAAGTCGAATACCTGGTTCGAACACTATCTTGCGGTGGCTCAATGTCGGGAGCAGGAGGGATCATAGATCAACGTGCTTTGCGATCACATGTAACCCTGGCTGCAGATGTCACGTCTTTGCCCAATGGAGAATGATTTTCAACAATCATGTGATGGCCGTCACGTAAGTTCTTTCCCGCATACCACTGCGTTCTTCCGTTCCTATGCCTCCACCGAAGACGCAATCATTCTACCGCGACAAGCTGCTCGCCTATCGTCATCCTTCCTTCTATTTGGGCATCGAATCTTGTCCAGAAGCCCGTCCCCAACCCATTGATTTCTTTGACACGCACATTGATGATATGCTCGCCCTGAAGCATGTCCGTCACCTGGACTCACTACCTGCTACGCTATCGGACATCGCAGACAAAGCTCTCGCCTCCGCTGGCAATATACAGGATATACACTTCGTGTTCCCAAACCGTCATTCCGAATTCAGGACGTCAGCCATGATGGACGCAAATGAGGTTGCGCGATACCACACCTTTGGCGCAGCTTCTGCGTGTTGCAGTCTTGCGTCTAGGCTTCTCATTGCTCCTGGCCAGCCTGACTGTCCTAACAGGCTAATTTGGCGCCGCGATAAATCTTTAGGATTCGCTGACGAGGGTGGAAACTCGTCTCCTTTCGTGGTGCAAAACTATTCTCTTCGCCTGATGGACCTCGAAGAGGTTCCCGCCAACGGCCTGACCGCGAGAAACCAGAGAACCGTCTCTTTGTTAGCCGACAGTCATCCTCATTTTGCTGTTGGCATGTTCTTTTGTACAGGCGCACACTCGTATCTGCGAGATATGGGGAAGCTGGCTGACAGCGACGATTTCCCAGCAGTTCAGAACTCCGCAGTCGAGGGGCGCCTAGCACCACGTTGTCTCTTGAGGTACCCCGTGGACGCTCCCGAAGCAACATGGGACTTACCGATGGCGGCACCCGGAAACAACAACGAAAGGTTGCGGCACGCGAATGTGGAACATCTACGAGCTCGCAATATTCGTCAAGCGAAGCCCTTGGGCTTCTGGCCTAATGCAAGGGATTTCCTTCAAAAGGTACGGCCGCCGCCATGTAGAGGTTGCGCACTTGACTTCACCCCTTTAGGCGTGGGCCAACGCTGTTAAAATCGATGCCACGGTCATCCTCATTGAATGTGGAAGCTTTGCTCGTATAGGGATTCGCCATAGACGGCGTCAAACCCTCTACTTGAGTGACATGATTGACCTGGCCGCTTGCGAAGCGCCGTCTTACGGCAAGCTGTGGCTAGGGCTACACTTCGCGATCGTACAGGATGTTATGGAACGCCAGAGCGCACTTTCCGATGTCCAAAACACGAGATCGACCACTGCACTTACACGGAAACGTCGTCGCGACATAGACGACGACGCTAGGCCGAGCAAGTTCACAAAAAACTGCAGTGATGCCGATATCCGACGAATGCAGAAGGTGAGTGTTTGTGTTGTTTGCCTGTGGGCAGTGCTGACCCAGCGGCCAGAATGTTACAAATTACTTCCATCGTTCCTCCGTTCTCGCCATTTCTCTTCTGTTCAACAGATTCAATTCGTCGTCCCCTTCCGTTCTCTTGGCACCTGGGTCCAAACGAGTCAATCAATACCAGTCGTCCGAGTACCTCGCCATCATCATTCGGGAGCGACTGGGTCGAGGAGCCATTGGCGAAGTCTTCCGCGCCACTTTGATACCCGAAAAAAACTACTCCCCTGACTACTGTCCTATCATTGTCAAGTTGGCCACCTCACCGACGCGTATATACCGCCTGCGTCACGAGTACTCCGTTTATCGGCATTTGAACACGGTTGGTATTCAGGGAGTTCCGCAACTCCTGGGCTACTATCAAGACATCAAACGGGAAGTAGCCGCCCTTATTTTGCACGATCTTGGGCGGCCGCTAGCCGAACGACGCGACTCCTCCAAAAAACTTTCTGTGACTGCCAAGGAAAAGTACGGGCTTTCTTCAACTCGTCATACTTTTGTTGATGTTGTACAGGGTGCAGTTGAGAAAGATAGTGTCGTCAATGCATAAAGCGAAGGTGCTGCATCGTGATCTACGTGCCTGGAATATCCTGGTCAACGACGCAGGTGAATTGACAGTCATCGATTTCGACAGAGCAAGCGTGGGGGTCGCCAGTAAAGCCGATTACGCGCAGGAAAGGGAGCGCTTGAAAAGGCTTCTTAACGGTGACTACATTGAGGAGAACGCGGTCATCGGTAGTGATCACATCCGCAATGATATAGAAGACATTGTTGCATTGAACGATGACGATGAATAACTATAGACATGCATGCGATCAACTTTTTACGGAATGATTCCTCTGTTGTGAGCATTTTCGATGACGTTCTCCAGCAGGGACATCTCGAGTGTCTTTGCCTTCTCGAATTCGTCAAGGGAATCGAAGTCTTTGCAATGTCTCCAGCGACTCCAATTCGTGAAATGAACTGTCGCCCGTGATTTGCCACCGTCCGACTCAGTGTGGAGCCAGATATCTGAACTCCTGATCAACCCAAGAACGACTTCATCATAATGCATGGCTTCCATTTCGTTCAGGATTTTGACCCTGGGCATCGTCAGAACCAGACAAACAGTTACTGCCTGCTAGCAACACTCACTGGATGGGGCGGGGAATGTTGGACTTCCCCGGGTCCTGCCTGCGGTATCCCGACAGCGGCTCGCCCGGTGACATCTCTCGAAAGAGAATTGAAATGGTGGAATAGTTACTCCCGGCGTCAATCTCAAACAGCCCGAAAGCAGCAGGAAGATAGGATTTTTCACCGAGATAGCGACGATGGATGTCGTACTCATGGCGCAAGGACTGACATGCCGCGGCATCTATGCCCACTTTGGCAGTGAATCTGGTATCTAGCCGCCCGTCAGAATGCTTGAGTTGACAGTTCAGAACCTGATCGCTAGGCCCTTTGGCAACAAGAATGACATTGACTGGCTCCTCAGAGTCCTCGCCGTACTCTTGCGTGGCAAAGTTTCGAAGGATCACCGGTGTTTGCGCCGCGGGTATATGATCAAACATTGTTTGAACGTCCTCGGTCCAGTGTATGTGCACGTAGCGCGCATTTCGAAGAGATTTCTGCAATTCCGTCATCTGCCACAAATACAAAATTGTGAGTGATCGGCAGAGTCTTTTCGATGCCCATACGTACGGGGGTCATTCTGACAGCCTATTCGCACATCGGAGTCAAAGTTAGTACAGGGGGGAAGAGACAAAAGTGACTCTCTGACCTGATTTCCAGCTGCAGCCTTCTCACGTTCTTCGACAAAATGTTTGTTGTACATCGGACGGTATTCACGGGGAACAACGTCCGAGGCACGTGCAGTGTCAAGCACCTTCGCTCTGAGCATAGCGTCGTACGCTGCTATGGTCAGGAGACCGGTGTTCACTCGCATATGCGATTTGATGGGGCTTTGCTTCGTGCGGGTCACTTCCAGAACATCTGATAGGAAGAGGGATTGAGATACGCGGTGCCGAACCGCAATGATTTCGTGGTTTCCAGAGTTGAGAATGATGAACGTAAGGTCGAGTGCGACCATGATTGCCCAAACCTCGTGTCTCTGTGAGACTGCCGTTGCAAATCTGAGCGCGAGATAGCAAAACGTACTTGCTGCAAGATGTAGCGGGCCTTTGTTTTTCTACCGGGTGACATACCAGGCCCCGTACTATCGGATCGGGTTGTCGCTTTTGCGTCTTTGAGAAGTACACCGACGACCTTGGAATCAAACCCAGTCTGTTTTCCTGTAACTGCCAAGAACCCCTGTGTGTCAGCACAGTGTTTGGTTTTACAACGACAAATGTCGGCAGTAGCAGAGGTCCATGTAAAGCCTCCACTAGCCGCAAGTTGGACGATCGCGGTCATCAGCTCTGCATCATCTAGAATGATCTTGTACTCCCATGCCATGAAGGGATTAACGTGGTGATCGAAGACAACTTCGAGGGCCTTTTGCTCCCACCCGTCGTCCATGGGGTATTTAGGGTCAAAAAACACGGCCCCGTCGCCTTTTCCTTTGGTCTGCCCGTGAACTCCTTTCTTTACACAGATACAGTAAGCCCCGTCGCCCTCGTTGACCCAGGGATTCCACTTGTTAGTAGTAATAAGCATGGATGCTAATCGTGCCGATGCGGACGCCCTGAGCTCGTTGATGGTCTGGACCTCCTGTTCGTCATGGACAGACCCGCTCGCCGCACTTTCTGCGAGACTTCGGCTAACATCCGCGCATGGATGGTCGTGCGGTAGTTCTGCAAAAGGACTCCGCCGATGGAGCAGTCCATTAAATACTGCCGCAAGAGAGTGCGGAAGATCCGGAGCGATGGCCGTGCGCTTCAGAATGAGCGTGTCCTTCATGTGAAGATCAAAGAAGTGAGGAGCCCTAGTGGAAAATTCTGTCGATGTTGCAGCAGTTAGGACAGTCCTGGTTACTGATGGCGTCGGAGCGTATGACAAGGGAATGTCTCTGCTATGCATGTACAGATGATCTGGTATCCTGGAACGTCCGCCTTGAACAGAGGCGACACGCTTTTTGGGGCCCTTGGTAACGTCTACAGATGGCGATAAGCTGTACGCAGTAGACTTTTCTCGTATGATAGGAGCGAGCTCCCAGTCGATGAGGCGCTGCACCGTTTCCGGAACATCGTCGTAGTATGGCATTCTGGGAAGACCCGAAGATGAGAATGTGCAAGATTCTGCTCGTAACGGCGTACTGCAAATGACAAAGGAACAAGGAAATGTCTAGAAATGGTCCAAGAGGGACGGATGGTGGATGATGAAAGGAGAGAGAAGCTTGAGGCTGTAGCGCACTCTCTGATCTATGTTTAAATAACTGGCGACAAGCTTTACAAATCATAGTTCTTGTCGTCGTCAAAGTGGACAAGACCAGGCTCGAATCGTGCTTTTGTCCTGCAAAGGACAATAGCATCGCTACGATTTCTATCATCCCCTGGAGATAATGAATCGATCGCAGGCTTTTGGCGCCGGGGTCAAGGCTTGGTGTCAAGCACTTTGTTCCGACACAGCCATCTATCTACGCCGCGCCACGCAGACATTGGAGAGTATCTTTGGCGTCAACGGCAAAGGAAGTCCTATCGTAGGGTGCACATGACCACATCGATATGTGACAGGTCAATGACACCGTGTGAGAGGGGACGACAAAAGGCAGGTCGAATTCGTACAATCACACCGCTTTGTGGGTCCATGATGGCGGAGTTCGGAAGTTGCATCGTTCGATATTGAGATGCACCACATGGAACCGAACTTAATGGCATGTGCGACAAGAAGCACACTCCCCTATGTGGAGGGCGCCTTTTGTTTCATGTTCCAGAGTACAATTGAGGCCCTGGAGCTGTACAGGAGACAATCGTTGTATCCATGGCAGCCGGAATCTCCGCTGAGGCTGCAAACAATAGCTCCCCTTTCAGCAAGAAGGTGGCGCAGTAGCGCACATAAGGAGGAGCGGCAGGTGGCATCACGATTCAATCACAAACTTGGGGTCCTTTCGATTTCCTCTCATTCATTACACGTCATCGTGAGAGATAAAAACTCAAGGAGAGACCTACCACCTACAGTCAAACAGGACTTCGAGCTCATTTATTACACGATGCAACACCCCCGTAGAAAGCCACAGGCTGTCGGCAGAAGTGGAGGAGAATCAGATGTATGCAAGCTGCCCCGCGATGACGCCCTTCTGACTCATTTCAGGACCATGCTTCCCACCCGGAGACGTCAACCGCAAGCGCCAACAATTTGAAGAGGAAACTCCCAGAACGTGAAGTGAGACGTCAAGAAGCCGCCGAGGAGGAAAGAGATAGAAGGATGAATCGGCTGGTAGCCGAGATATGGGCCGACCTGACTACCGATCTTACGATGGAAGATCTCCAAGTCGACAATACTTGGCTCGAAGACATTTTCCCTGGTATTCCAGAGGACGAGATGACGATGGAATTGGTGACGACAAAGGTCAAGGCAGAGCCAACACCGAGAGTGAGGCTGGCGGAATTTGGGAGGAGGGATGTGGTAGAGACTGTGGGCGAGAAGCGAAAGAGGAACAAGGAAGCGCATGTGCACACGCCGAAGGCGGAGAGTCCTTCGAAGCTGATGAAACAGGCGAAGAAGCAAGTGGCAAAGCGGGACAAGATTGCGCCTCTTCCAAAGTTTGAAAAATGATGACAAAATATAATTCACTGGCAGCCTTGAATGAACATGACTCGTTACAATGCGAGAAATGGCAGGCGTGAACCAGTACTTTTCTGATGCTTATGCGAGGTGCAATTGAACAGGATTGCCGACGCGTCATACTCGGCGATTTGTGTAAGGTCTTGGCGGTAGTCTCATCGCGGTGAGTGCAAAGGCAAAGGAAAAGATCGAAGAAGGTCAAAGGCAAACAAAGCCAAAGCATCACACCGCCGCCGGCAGGCCACGATCATTTTAAATTTCTGTCGCGTTCCGTCCTCGTCACTCTGCATTTATCTGCCTACCGAGGGGACGCTCTGCTAGCCGCACGGTAATGTGTATGTCTGGATACTGCCTGACGTGCATCATTACTCTCTCTATTCCTTGTCTCGGTGTTCCACGTCGCTATCTTCTACATCATCTACCGCATGCCGTCCTCCGTCTTTGTTGCTCGCTTGTCTTTCGTTATCCTCTACATAGTTCAGGTTGATCAGCCCCGCTCTGATGAGTGACATGAGTCTCATCAGGGTGATCATCATCACACGTGTTTGATGTTGGATGGTTGTAACTTATCACAATTGCTTTCTCGTCGACCATCATCACCACTTTCTTTCGCGCTGTCCAGGATGGCTCGTAGTTCAGGAGGCAGTCCTGAGGAGTCCAGTCTCGAATTTCTGCTGGGACTCCATCTTCCCCCCCTTCCCGAGCCTTCCACTCGGCATGAACCTCCAGAGAAGATTTTGCGGTTCCTGGACTCGCACTTGGACGAAAACCTGGTGTTGAAGAATGTCCAAATGATTCCCGAGTTCGTTCCAGATATGGTCAGGGTATTCGACGATCTCTTTCCCCCCGAATCCTATGACCGGTATACCGACAGAATCTTCTACATCCCCAGTGACCATTATAACAGGCCGCAAGACCTTGTGACAGGAGCACACGTCTCTGCATTGCATCGCCACGGTGTCGGTGCTGTGGCATGTCAGGTTGCATCTAGTGTTCTTCTTCACCCCGATGAGCCCAACGTCTATCGCCCCCTCCTTTGGGACATTTCTCCGCTCGTTTACAATGAAGATACTTCGCCTTTCATGGACGAAGACCGGGTTCTGTGTATCAGAGATTGTACCTATACCAAAAAGTTCGGGCCAATTTCCCTGGAAACCGAAACTCGGATGCAACGACTGATTGACATGCTTCCCGTTCTTGCGTTGGGTGTCTTTGTGTGTCCCAGCGGACAATTCGTTCTTGAGAACATGGACGAGTTTCTGCCTACCGAGAATGTCTCTTCGGCGAAGGCTTTTCCTTGGGCTCCCAACTCCGCTCCAAAAGGACACCCTCCCGAACCTCGATGTCAGAGGCCGCCGGATGCTAGTAGTTCTCTGTGGATGCTGCCCCCAGCTGCCACTCCCTCCACATCAGCCCCACGGTCATCGAATCGGCACAATCATCCGCCGAGACGATTCAAGATGAAGGATATAGAGCCCGTTTCGGACGACAAACGATCAGTGGCGAGGGATATCATTCAGAAGGTTGGTGTTTCACTTACGCATTCGAGATTGGTTGTTTTCTCAGTGTGTTTTGTTGTTCAGACGTGGGCGACCGCCGTGAAGTTCGACACCACTGTCATGATATTCAATTGTGGTCCAATGTCTCGTGTCGGTATCCGCCATCGCGAGAGTCAGACGTTATTTCTCTCGGAACTCATCGACGCGTGCTATCCTCAAATGTATCCGTACTTTCAAATTTGGGCAGGAGTGCACCTCGCGATCATACACGATGCTCTTGAAAGAACTTCGGTTCCAGCGCCTGACTCGTTGGTTCACACAGATGGCGCGACATCTTCATCGTCAAAAAGAAAGGCCGATGACGATGTGGATGAGGAACCTGTTAAAGGTAGCCTGAAAGGGAACGACGGGACGAAGGTATTTGATCGCTTGCTCACTGGATCTGCACGGCTCAACGCGTTATAGAAAACTCCTATAGCACGGAATGATGTAATCGAGCAGTCCATAATCGAATTACTACCGACCGAATCACTGCATGTTCGTGCGCCATTGTCTTATCAGATTACCACTCTAACATAGATGACGCGCAGAGCATAGTCACATACTTCAAAAAGTACTCCGTACTTGTCATGCACTTGCAGTTCGGTAGGTTCAATTCGCCCACGCCAGAGCTTCTACTTGCTCCAGGCACTATGCGGTTGCCGCTTTACCGATCCAGTGACTGTTTGTCGCTTGTACTCACATCAAAGCTGGGCCGTGGAGCCACCGGGCAAGTATATTCTGCTCATTTTGAATCGGAAAGCAACAAGCCTACCACAGCTTCCTTTGTGGTCAAGCTGGCAACGTCTGTCGAACAGTTATACTCCCTGCGACACGAGTACGATATTTACGAGCATCTGCATTCTCACAAGGTGGAAGGTATCCCCACTGTTTTCGGTTATTACCAAGACGATCTCCGGGCACTGGGTGCGCTCGTCATGGAGAATGTTGGAAACCCGCTGGCGCGCAGAATGGATGCGCGGAAGCAAGTAAAGCTCTCTGGACTAGAAAAGTACGTACCTCGTGAATGCTTTCGCGAGTTGTCGCCTGAACATTATGCTCCCAAGGACATCTCTCCGGTCAACCCTACGATCCATACATGGCAGTGGTGTTCTACACCGCGATTTGCGCTCATGGAATATGATGAGCAGCGTCTCGGGGAGGGTGACGATCATAGATTTCGACCGTGCAAGTCTCAAAGCCTCGAAGTCCGAGTATGTCGAGGAAAGACGAAGAATGACTGACTTCCTCAAGGGGAAGTTTGTCGACAAGGACACAGTCATTGGCTTAGATGATATCCCTTCTGACATTGATGAACGTGTTCAAAATGCGGCGGGAGACGGGTCGACCCGACCGAAGTCACATGTTCGATGAAACAGTGTCTCTTCATTATCACAACATATCGTTATCTTTCTCATTATGGAGAACTACGTCTTCGATATCATATCTAATTTGATCCTCCCCTAAGACGGGGTCCTCGTCAATGTATTCGCCATCCAAGAAATGCCGTAAGCGACCCTTCTCCGCCTCGAAATCTTCATCGAGAGCGGCTGCGACGCTTGCACAATCGAAGTCAATGATAGTTATCTGTCCCTCTGTATTCTTGAGGATGTTCCAAGAACGTATGTCCCGGTGAAGCACCCTAGCTTTATGAATCGAAGCAAGGTTTGCCTCGAGCAGTGCACTATACTCGGAAGTATGAGCATCGGATCGACTCCACTCGAATTCACATACCGCTCTTCGGGAGTCGTTCTCACTCTTTTATCCGCGTCCCGACGAATTGCCAATGGTTGTCCCACGTCGAACATGACAAGTGCACCCGCCCCACGCTCGGCACTCTGAAAATAGCCCAGGAGTTCGGGGACACCATGTGCGCCTGCCTGTGCTAGGCGACGATGGACAGAATATTCATGTCGCAGGCGACATGTGCGATGAAGAGTCGTCGCCATTTTCACGACCACAGAGCAATAGTCTGGCGCTCTGGCTTTTTCTGAAAGGATTTGAGCCCGAAACACCTCACCAACGGCGCCGCGTCCAACTCTCTCCGTCAAAATGAGGGAGATGAAATTCTTGGCCAGATAACGCTCCTGGAGTTTCTGGCCTGGGGAAAGCATGATGGACGGGGTGAGGGAGTTGTACAAACCGAATGTTGCGAACAGAGTAACGACAGACTTTCTCGTGAAGATATTCCGTACGTTCTGATGCCTGCGGAGAATGGCCGCTTTCTCGCCAGGTGTGAGTTCAATAGGCTCCAATTCGGGCGCCTCCGCACTGCAGTCGGCTTCGGAAATATCCTCCGCGAGGCGTTTAGTGCCTTTCGAAGACGAAGCTGTCTTGTCGTCCGTATTCGCTATGGGGTGGCGCTGAAGGACGTCCTTTACAATGCCAAGGTGGAGACCCAGCCACAGTTTTCCGTATGCGGGTTCTTCGCATGCGCACAAGTCCAACATCTCACTGAGATAGAGCGTCTGCGTCTCCCTGTGGCGAATACCAACTCGTGCAAAGCTTCCACATCCAAAAACAATGACGGTGGAGTCAGCCTTTACGGCATTGAGCCATGCCTGTAGTGGCGATGATCGAGCTGAGCTGGACTCGTCGAAACGAAAAGAGGGCCCACCTTTTGAACAAAATCCCTCGCTGACGGTATTGGAGGGAAGGGTGCGGGGTCCACGTACTTCGGCAAGGTGTGCCGTAGGCGGTCCCTGTGAGAAGGATTTGGCTTCGACGAGGTGTCAACAAAACTGGGGAGGTTCCATATGTCATTCGTCGCGTCGCGGGGGCGTTCCTGTATCGAATTCGGGGGGAAGGTACTCGCAGAGCGAGAGTTGACGAGTGCGGGAAACGTTTCATCTTCGCACAATTTCCCCATCTCGTCAAGAAAGCTGTGGACGTTTGTGCCGAAGAACATGCCCACAGCGAGAAGAGGCAGAACCCTCTCCAAAGCACGGACTTTGGCCTCGTTCTTCGGTGACAGTTTCTCATCACTAGCGTCGAATGTATTGTCCAGAAAGGTGAGGGTCCAATCCTGAGCGGCAAACGGTGTTTCGATGGCGGTGACCTCCGTGAACAGCCTTCTCTTGTGCCGCCAAACAAAACTGCTAAAGCATCCGGGTTGATCTGGGTGCAGATAAAGGACAGACGCAATTCTGCAACAGGCCATGGCTGCTCCAAGAGAGTTATACCTCGCGACGTCCGTCGAATGCATCATGCTTGACTCGTCGAAGAGCGGAGTCATGTCGGTCCACCCGAAAAGTTCGTCGGGTAGATCATCCCTACGCGCTAGCTCGTCGTCCACAATATCGGAGAGTGTCTTCGGAAGTGATTTCAAGGTCCGCACGCGCTTGAGTGTCAGCATGTCATCCAGATGCGTGTCGAAGAAATGAAGTGGTTGTGGACCGGGGACGAGATCGACATCAAGGTCACGATTGAGAAAAGGATGGTGATAGTTGAGCAAAGTTTCACGCTCAGACTCGGTGGCCTTCGTATCGGACATGTTCGGGCGCCAGACGTCGTGGACGTGGTCGTATATAGTGGATAGAGGGAAGAAAGATGCAGACAGTCACATGCAAGTTGATTTTTGTTAACTCCATATGGTGCTCCGACCAATCAATCAATAAATACACTGCAGGGCACGGACTTGGCACGGACCCAAGGGGATGCCTGACGCAGCGTAGAGTATACAGATATGTGCACTATCTTCATTCTACCTGTTCATATCCAGACAGATCCGCCGTGGAATCACGCACTCCTGATGCCCCTCGTCGTGCATAGCGCGCCCACACTCCATAACACCGTAAGAACGGGTCTGATTCCGAACTGTACCCTGACTAACACTCAAAGCACGCACCACATCATGTACAGTCAGAGGTGAAAATCCACGCTCTCGTTTCTCTTACTGAACAGATTCCACGTCGTTCCCGGGCCTGATGTAAAATCTACTCACCTTCGCGACGCGAGTCCCTCTTATTATGTAGAACTATGTCCTCAATATCACTTCTGATGTGATCCTCCCCAAGGACAGTTTCCTCGTCAATGTACTCCCCCTCTAAAAATCGACGTATTCGATCCTTCTCCGCCTGGAAATCTTCCTTCAGAGCGGCCCCCATACTTGCGCGATCGAAGTCAATGATGGTTGCTTGACCCTCATCATCTATCAAGATATTCCAAGAGCGTATGTCCCGGTGAAGAACCTGGGCGTCATGAATCGAAGCAAGTTTCCTCTGAAGTTGTTCACTGAAATCGGTTGCATGAGCATCGAGGCGACTCCTTCGGAGGTCACATACCGTTCCTTGGCAGTCGTTTCCACTCTTTTATCCAAGTCACGGCGATCGGCCAATGGTTGTCCAGCATCGAACATCACCAGAGCACCCGCCTCACGTTCGGCGCTTTGGAAATACCCCAGCGGCTCAGAAATACCCTCAGCACCTGCCGAGGCAAGGCGCTGATAGACAGAATACTCGTGTCGCAGACGACAAGTACGCTGGAAGGTCGTCGCCATTTTGACAATCACAGAACAGTACCCTGCGGCTCTGGAATTTTGTGGTAATAGTTCAGCGCGAAACACTTCACCCACAGCTCCACGCCCAACTCGTTCGTTCAAGATGAGTGAAATATACTCCTTCGGCTGATATTTACCCTGCAGCTTCAGGCCCGGGGCAAGCAAGATGGACGGCGTTGGTGAGTTGTACAGACCAAATGTCGCAAACAAAGCAACGACGGTCTTTCTCTTGAAAAGATTCCTTACGTTCTGTTGCAGTAGTGAGCAAATGATCGATGTAGAAATCCCATACTTACCTCTTTCTTTGCTTGCTCGGTAGGAGGTCTTGAGTCAGAAGGTTTGTAAGATATTGGGACCTCCTTGCGAGGTTTGATTGCGAAGGAGTCGCGCACGCCACGCTCCGACGCGTTTGGACCCGTTGGGACTGTGGTCTCGTCCTGGTTTGCTATCGGGTGGCGCTGGAGGACGTCTTTGAGAATGCCGATGTGCAGGCCGAGCCACAGTTTCCCATACGCCGGTTCCGCGCACGCGCACAGGTCGATCATCTCGCTCAGATAAAGCGTTTGCGTCCCCCGGTGGCGGATGCCAATCCGGGCAAAGCTACCGCAGCCAAAAATAATCACCGTGGAGTCTACCTTGACGGCGTTTAGCCATGCCTGCCTGATATAAGTTTGCCGACTCACTGTATGAACAAATCATTCACCTTTTGTATGTAATCCTTCGGTGAAGGTATCGGCTCAGGGAAGGTGGCGGAGTGTATTTCCTTGGGAAACGGGCGCTGCTGGAGATCCCTCGGGGAAGGACCTGCGTCCACCGAGGCGTCAACAACAACGGGGAGATTCCAAATGCCGTTCGGAGCGTCGTGGGGGCGGTCTTTGATCAAGTTTGGAGGGAAGGTACTCTTAGAATGAGAATTGACGAGAGCGGGGAATGTATCATCTTCTACCAGCGTGCCCATCTTGCCAAGAAAATCGTGCGCATTTGTGCTGAAGAACACGCCCACGGCCAGATGAGGCTGAATCTCAGCCAGAGAACGCATTTTCGCCTCGTTCTCCGGCGAGAGTTTTTCGTCATCCTCGTCGTCGCCGTCTTCGTCGTCGTTCATGGAGAAGTCAAAAGTGAGGGACCAGTTCTCAGTGGCAAACGGTGCTTCGCGTGGAACGTGTTCCGTGAAGAGCTGTGGTCTGTGCTGCCAAATTAGCTTACCCCAGCTACGGGGTTGATCTGGGTGAATGTAGCAGACAGATGCGAGAGTACAGCAGGCCATTGCTACTCCGCAAGAGTTATATCTCGCGGTGTCCATCGCAAGCATCATACCAGTTTCATCGAATTGGGTACGTAGGGAGGGCCACGCGAATACGTCGTCGTGTAGATTATCCCTGCGCGATAACTCGTCGTCCACAAGCCCGGAGAGCGTTTTCGGCAGCGATTTCAAGATCCGCACGCGTTTGAGAGACAGCATGCCATCTAGATGCGTGTCGAACAGATGCAGTGGTTGTGGACCGGATTTGGGGCCAACGGTCAAGTCGCGGCTGAGAGTAGGATGTTGATAATTGAGCAGCTTATGGCGGGAAGAGGTGGTTGCCGCCGTCTCCGGCATTGTGAGGTGCGGATGTCGCCGTATAGTGGATACGAGCAAAGCCTGAAAACCGTCACAGTTGCTTTTCGTCACCTCCATATGGGGCTCAAGTCCAACTTCGGGCCGGGTGCGGAAACATGGTCTGATTCTGCCGAAGTTGCCGTTTGAACCCTGGGTTGACTCTTCATTTTGCACGCTCGACACTTGACCTGGCTCGACTGTCGGCGCGTCATCTCATTACAGTCGTATGCATCATATTGCCCTGCCCACTAGAACAGTTTGACGCACTGCCTGTTGCCTGCAAGATCGCCGGACGCAGTGTAGAGTAATAGCACCGATATGTGCGCTTGAATTACCTGCTATCCACCACCAATGAGTCATGGTATCTAGCCATGCTCTATGCCCCTCGTTGCGCATAACACGCCGCATTCTGGGGCCGGAGGCTGGCAGAGAGAAGTTCCGAGTCATTGCCTGACCGATACATGTTGCACTCCTCCGAGAAATATGCTTGTATGGATGGAGTCCGAAGGACCATTCTATGGTTACGACGTTATCAACGAACACAATATCAAGGACAGCTTGCAGCGAGGTACAGTTGCCCATCACTTCGAGGCTGCTGAGCAAAACGCGGCGGTTGTACAGTAAGCTCTCAATAAACCTTCTTATTCCGGAGCACAACATTCTCCATATTCCGATCCATGCCATCCCTCCCAATAACCCCCTCATCGTCAACGTACTCCCCATCCGCCATCCGCCCCAACCGCGCCATCTCCTCCTGAAACTCCGCATCCGACGCAACGTTTACACTCGCGCGGTCAAAGTCGATTATCGACATGTGTCCCCGAGTATTGACCAAGACGTTCCAAGAGCGGATATCACGATGCAGGACCCCGGCTGCGTGGATGGACGCAAGGGCGCTTTGGAGCTGAGTCCTACAACCGGGACATCGAGAACTCAATACAGACAAGAAAGTCGAACACATACCGCTCCTCATCACCAATCCGCACCTTCCCATCCGCGCCCCGCGGCTCCCCCAGATCTAGCATGACTAGGGCCCCTGCCTGGCGCTCCGCGCTCTGAAAGTAGCCAAGAGGCTGGACTACACCAGACGATGCGAGATGGCAGTACACGGCGTACTCGTGCCTCAAGCGGCATGTCCGCTCGAGCGTTGTCGCCATCTTGACTATCACGGGGCAGTATCGCGATGAACTAGTGCTCTGAGGGTGGATTCGGGCTCGGAAGACTTCTCCGGTGGCCCCGCGGCCTAGGGGTTCGTGTAGGACGAGGGAGATGTATTCCGTCGCGGCGTAGCTTTCCTTGAGGGCGAGACCGGGGGCGAGCATGATGGACGGTGCCGGGGAGTTGTATATCCCAAAGGTGGCAGACAGGCTGACGACGCGCTTGTCCGTGAAGAGCTTTCGCACCAGCTTTGTCGAGATTGAGTCGAGACATATTGTCGAATGACAGCCATCGACGTACATACCTTCTCCATGCGCGCCTCACTGGTGACCTTGGGCTCGGTGTCCCGATATGATGGTCGTCGCCCTTTCTTGCTAGACCGATCGGAGGAAGCCTCGTCCAGGCCACGTTTCAAGCCGCTCGAAGGGGCACCGTTCTTTGGAGTAGGATGCCGCTGAAGGACATCCTCGACAATACCGAGGTGAAGGCCCAACCAAAGTCGTCCGTACGCCGGCTCCTCGCACGCGCACAGGTCGAGCATGTCGCTCAGATAGAGCGTCTGGCTTGCTCTGTGACGAATGCCCACACGAGCGTAGCTACCACACGAGAACAAAATGACGGTGGAGTCGGTCTTTACTGCGTTGACCCAAGCCTAGAGAATGGATTTGAGACCGAATGACAACAATGGACGCGCAAGTGAGTAAGTACCTTCTGTACAAAGTCCTTGGGTAACGGGACAACATCGGTCCCTCGACGAAGGGCCCTTCCCCTCTGTGGCCTTCATGATGTCGGAAAGCCCCCAAATGTTATCCGTGGCGTCATCAGGTCGCTTGTCCAGCAACACTGGGGCGAACGGGATATCAGACTGAGAATTAAGATTCTCCGGAAACGACGCCTCCTCCTGCGCAAGATCACCCATCTCAGCGAGGAGGCTGTGCGCATTGGTCGAGAAGAATACCGCGATCGCGAAATACGGCGATACGTCAAGTAAAGACCTAATCTTCTTTTTGTTCTTGGCCGAGATAGGGGGAGAACTATCTTCCATGAGAGCTAACGCCCAGTCAAGCGTGGCGAACGAAGACCCCAATTCCTTGACCGGACTGGGCTTGCGGCGCCAGATAAGGCTACCAAGACAGTCCTTCTGATTGGGATAGAGATTCAAGATGGACGCTACGCGGCAGCAAGCAATGGCCACTCCGGACGTGTTGTACGAAGCAACGTCCCGCGATTTCATCATCTCCTCCTCGTCGAATTCGGAACGCAGGTCGGGCCACGCGAAGAGTTTGTCTGGAAGTTTATCTGGGGATGGAAGGATGTCATCAACGATGTGAGAGAGGGTTTCGGGGAGCGAAGGCAAGCTTCGCACGCGTTTGAGAGAGAGCATACTATCGACGTGGGTATCGAGGATTTGAAGGGGCTGTGGTTCGGGGAACGGACCGACGTTGAGGTCCCGGCTGAGAGGCGGATGGCGGTAGTTCAAGAGTTTTTCGCGGAAGGATGTTTGAGGCTTCGCGGTGGACATGGGAAAGGACAAGGAGGGCCACAAAAGACTGAGAGACAATGCGGTTGATCCTTGTTAGCTCCATATGGCAACAGGGGCCTTTTAGACGCGGTTGACAAGACAATAGGTGGCTTCATCACGTTCGCAAGACGAGTTATACTGTGACTGGCAGTTCCAAGCTCTCGATGAATGAGACATAGACGCAACGGAACAGAGAGGAAGATATCCAGCGACAACGCGAGCATCCATATTATTAGGGGATACCAACACAACATACTTTTGTTCGCACACTATCGGCATCGTCAATAACCTGTAGGTGCACCGAGCGAAGCGCATACATACCTATCTCGTCCAACGACGGCCTTCCCAGTGTGCACTTCCTAGCGCGTCAAGCTCTCCGCCTCAGGCGGCGATGTTAGCCTCTCCTCACTCTAGCACCAAGAACCTCTCTAAGCTTCCCCGCCAAGCCCGGCGTGAGTTGGGTGACGCCATGGGCGGTGCATAGGCGGTAGGCAGGCATGGGTTGATACGTGTGCGGGAGCATCTATTGGAGCGAGTCAGCATAAGGAAAGGGGGCGTAGGGGAGGAATGTGGGGGGTGAGGAGGCGTGGGAGGGGATGAGGAGGTGTGGGAGGGGGCGATGTCAAGTCGGGAATAAGAAAGAGAGGGGATCATATTGACGCGTAGGCGTCGGGGGAAAGGCATGGAGATTGGAGAGGGGGAGGTAGTCGAGGACGGGGGGAGGGGGAGAGGGGAGAAGGGGGAGGGGAGGAAGAGACGCGAAGTGGGGGTGCCGGAAGTCAAAGGGAAGCGGAGGAGGTCATTGCTGCAATAGAAGCTGGCCGCACCTTGCCATCCTCGACCAGCACAGACGCGATGATGTCATCCGGGTCGCCTATCCGCCCCATTGGCGGGATGTTGCGCTCGTCTGTCGGTCACGGCAAGCCAATCAGCCGACGGAGAAAAAGCACAGAGTACCAGACGCACCATGTATATGCATCCACCCATTCCCCAGCTGCAGTGCTGCGTTTTCCCAGATCTCGTCTACGCCTTGCTCCAGGCCCATACGGATCGCGTCATGTAGGAGGGGACGGAAGTGCGCTGAGCACCAGTCAGCATGTTGCCCGTAGAGCAGAAACCACTGGCAAGACACGCACGGTTCTCGACAAAGTCGTTCAACCCCGCCTCGCCCCCACTCTCGCTTTGCGCGGGCAGCCACCCCAGCGCGACTTCCTCCACTGGTGTGTCCAGGAACGAGACGATGAAGCGGAGGTTCTGGTGCACGAGGTGGTAGAAGATATCCGGCCGCGATGGGTCCGTCTCTGTCAGAGTATGCGTCGTCTCCGGGTAGTTCGAGTACGCTCGAGCGCCTGTCCCATGACGAAATACCGGCCTGCTTGGGCGTAGGAAGGAAACAGCACGTCGGGCACTTGGCGGAACGCGACGGAGCAGGAGCAGACGAAACATTGGGTCCGTGTCGATGCAGGGCTTTGCTTCTGATTGCTCCTGCTGCCGGTCCGGCACTGCCGCCAATCGTTGCTCGATCATTTCCTACTTTTATTCAAATCTCTTTTTGCTCAACTTGGAGCTCGTGGCGCACTGTGCGGACACTTACTCCTCCTTCTCACTGAAACAAACAGCCTCTGCTATCTCATCCATGACAGAATCCCAATGACGTCCCTCTCATCAAAATCCTCCCGATTCAACAGCTGCTCCTTCTCCTCCGCATACTCGGCCTACTCTATGGCTAATCAGACGTCTGCTTCCTTTCCGTCGCGCATCTGCCCCTTGCCCCTTCTCGCACTACTACCAAGTTGAACGGCGTCGCAACAAATCCAATACCAACCACTCTACACTCTTGCCTCACCTCCCAGTCACCGTTGATCTCACCAAGCAAGCGCCTTTCCGCACCGACGACGCCATCACCGTCCCGCGCCGTTGACATGGCTGTGAAGAAGGTCTCGGCGACCCATGCGATGAGCGCTCGGCCATCCCCGCTCTTGTCCGAATCCGACAGTGACGCCCTCCAGAAACGACCTCAACCCTAACCCTGGCTATCGAGTACGAAGAATCTTCCCCGCGTCGGCTCTCGTCGCCGCTCCACTCCCTTCCCCACCCCTCGTTCCCCCAATGTCGAGAAAATCAATGATCGTAAGGGCACGTTCCGATACAAACCTGCTGCGCTGAAAGTATTGTTTTCTGCTACAGGTACATATGACAGGTGCTGAATTTGAGACCAAGAACCACTCTCTTCTCCTCTGCCATAGTCGTCGCCAATCTCTTCTGAGAATCGCGCCATTCTGTTTAGGATCATGCAGAATCAGAGCAGCCACATCTCGACTCGCTCCCTGAAAATCTGCGGCAGTTGCATTCAAAGGCGTACTCATGTCGCGAACGCCACACGCGCTTTTGTGTGTCGCCGGTACTTGCGTGAGATATGTATACAGTACGTTTATTTGAACCCGCCGAGCAGCGAACTGTCGTCTTCTAATAGGTGATCTCGCGTGTGTGGTACCCGTAACGCAAGCATCATCCTCGACATTACGCCAAGGGTGATGATGTACGGCACACAGCGCATCCAGGCGCAAGACACATCTTCTTCCGGACGGCATTCCTTTCCATCCGAAAATTGTCAAGGCGATGGCAAAGCATTTGGCAGGGCTGGTATCGATGCGCACAATCTGGATTGCCAAAGTCACGCACACCAGCCAGCGCGCCAGCGCGTGACATGCAAAAGCCTCGTATCCGAGATGCCCAGACGCCCGGAGTTCAAATCTGATTGAGACCGCCGGACGGCTTTTCGATGACCACCGCACAATTTATCAAATCACTTCGCCGACCGAAGGACAGATCTCAAGCTGACTGATGTTTTATCTCAATTGATGTATTCCGCCAAGAACTTCGACAGAGTCGACCACTGGGCCCTCAGTTCGATGCACATCTGCATGGTATTCAGCTTGTACATGTCGATTCGGCAAGCCACGGAGCTGGACTTAAAAAGGCCGCTGACAGCATTTTCGAAAGGGACTCGTCTTTTACACTTTTCTATCGACTGAGACAGTGAGACTCAGACTGAACTGGCTGGCTGGCAATGCTTCTTCCCTGCGCCTCCTCTGCGCATCCAAGACCAACTTGTGGACCCCGACTGACCACATAAAGAACGAGGAACGAGGACACAACGTCAACGATCTGGGCTCGATACGCTCAGCTATGTTGAGGACAAACCCCACACCCAGCGACTCCCAATGAGGACACGAACTATCCCATTGCACACAACACGAGCGAGAACTGTGCATGCCCGGCGGCCTCGAACAGTCACTATCCAGTGCCAGTAGTTTCTGTGATTTGGATAGGCAATATACAACTTTTGACCTTAGATTTATTGTGCGTGCTACCAAATACGCGGGGAGGGGAACGATGGGCAGAAAAACGTCCCTAGCACCTGGCTTACTGACCTGGTGTCCGAGCTGTCGGGCCATCAATTCACGTCGTGCGGTGGGCGTCCTCAGGTCGTCTGCCGTACAAACCGATCACTCTCGATCACATTTCGTCCAGCGTCTACTATCCACTGAAATTGCCCACCGGCTCTGTTATTTTGGACGCCGGACTGACTCAACGATTTTGTTTACCGGCTCCTCAAGTGGGCTACCTGTGTTACGAACGCGGTCGAAGATCAGTAGCACGGCGCGCGACTTCTACGCGCCAGCCCACCGGTGCGCTGGTGGTCCGCGCTGAGTTCTGGTGGCCAATCGAAGCGGTTCGTACATGCACCAGTTACTGACACGCGTTTTTTGTGATTGTCAAGCGCGATTCTGCGGCGGGGTTCCCGTAGAGCCTGAGGAACGCTGCAGGAACTGGACCCCAATTCACGACGAGGATTATATGCGCGCTTGATAGAGTGACCACAGCACGATCCTGCACGGCAGACAGCTCGACTGTACGTGGTTTGGCAGACAGCGGCCCGCATGTTGGATGTCTCAGGCCACGATACGAACTTCATAGGACCCACTTGTAACAATCAATAGGCATTCTAGAAATAGCTTCAACTTGAAAAACATGATTACGGGCTCAGTATTCCGACGAAAGTTATAAGCAACCCGATTCAGCATGATGTCGCATGCGGGGTGAAAAGAACGTGGAATTCACTGGTGGTACATACAGGTGATAATGCCGTCCTAGTAATCAAAAGTTGTATCGATCCTTCGTGCTGCAAGGCGTGGGAGGAAGATCCTTGCTTCCAGGCGCTGCCCTACCTCTTCCTCATGTTCAGATAGTCTAGACGTGATGAGATTCCGAAGTACCTCTGCCTCATGCGGAGTGATATCACGAAGGCAATCGCGCTCCAGAGCGTACATATATATCGTATTCCAGTATGAGCTACCTGGTGATATCTCTTCCTGAATAGATGTCAGAGTGGTATCCCAATCGACATCGAGAAGCTCGTCTCGTCTGGTCCACACATCACCGGAGGCCACTACCCCATAGCTTGGGTAATTCAGCGGTAGGGACAGGAGGAACATCATGACTACGACGATGTTCCCCGGCCCAAACACGTATTGGAAATGTAGCATCCGCTCGGTGCGACTGAGAATGTGATCCCCATTGCGGTGCAGTCTACCACATTCCCCCCGTTCTAGAGAGTTGGAGACTACACGAATGTAGTATGCCAGCACATAGCGCACAGGTTCATAATGATAGACAGGATAAAGTACGTTCAAGAGGTCGTGGTCTCGAATAAGCTCGAACGCAGCCGCTATCCCCTCCTGGCATTCAAGAGCGTGCCTTAGAAGCGCACAGGCAGTGACCAAAAGCCGGTTTACTGTGCTGCGATCAAGCCTCTTTGCTGCCTTAAAATCAAGGCGAATAAAAGACAGTATCAGTCCACTCGCGAACCAATCTGACGTTTCCACTTTCTCCGCCCATCCTGGCCAATAAAAGTCGCTGATGACATCACCCCAAAGTTTGTCGTTGAAATTGTGCAGGGGCCCGGGGACTTTGTACAAGGCCTTGAGCCCAAGCAAGGCAACATCGTCCAGCTCAGCGTCATCACGTAAAATGATGTAGACTTCAAGCAGTTGCTTCAGAGGGAGGTAAAGGTTGAAGATATGCCAACGGCGATTCTCCTCCGACGCCTGAGTAAGAATGTCCCGGACAACAGAAACAAGGGACGAGAAGGCCTCCATGTGTCCGGGCTTTGACATGTGTTCGTCTTTGTGCAAAAGTGCCGCGTTATAGTATTCAATTAAGCCATATCGTATGCGGAACAGTGCAGCAAAATACCGCTCCATGTCCCACCGGTATGTGGAATGCTCTATGACGTGCTCCCATTCATCAATTCTGAGTCCTTTGCACAGGTTTGCTGCAACGACACTGCGGAAGGCAGGATTGCAAATGACCTCATCGTAAGTCACTGATATGGAATCGTCAAAATAGCCCCGAAAGCTGGCTGGTTCGAAGGTCCTCAATAAGGATCTCGGTCCTTTGCAGAGGTCGAAAAGGGGTTTCATCTTCCAGAGGCCATCCGTCGAAGGGTGAGGTAGGCCGGTACCATAAATTACCTGAAAAAGCCTTATCCATGTATTGGGATGCAATTTAAGCCCTGTATGCTGGAAGCATGTCTCGGGATCAACGTTCTTTAACATGTCGTGTCTGTCCCTATTGGAGGCAAGTGCCGCGTAGATTTCGATAGGCGCCGAAGGTTCTAGTGAGATCTCAGTATCGGGAAGGAAAAACGTCCAATTCATAGCAAGGGTAGCTCGTAAGAGACGCTCGAACTTGAAACATGTATCGTTGTTCTTTCCATGCTCTGAGGCCAAGACCCGTGCCAGTGTCCAAATCTGTTCGCGAAAAAGGGAGGGTTCAATGAGAGCCGGAAACACACTTCGCAATGGTTGATTGTAGTGCATTGGGAAGCCCCCTAACGCGTTCAGTATCAGGATCTGTGCAGATGTATTTGACGTGTTGTCATGAACCCAGTGTAGGACTTCGACTGTGAGTCTTTCAGATTCTGGTGCTTGAGTGACGGCAATTCTCTCGGCCTCACGCATAGTCCCTGCAAAAGAGTGATTGTACAGCGAATGCAAGTGTCGAGTAGCCCTGTAAAAGGGATTATGATAGGATAACGCCGTTTGGTAACGCCATGCGAGCAGCGGCTCAAGAGGTTCAAGCAGAACTTTTGCCCAAAGGGCAAGAAAGCGTCGAGCTTGGCGGACAGAAACAAAAAGGAGGCCGGATAACGGGGTCTTGTAGGGACATTGTGGGTAAATCGATGAGAGTATGTGGCTAAAGGCATATGCAAGATATGCAATGCCCGCCAGCGTGGCAACAATGTAAGAGAAGGGCGTATATAGTGCAACAAGATACACCACAAGACCAAGGAAGAATATGCCAAGTGCGACGTGCATAAGGACAGGAAGCAATCCAATGATCAACGGAACGCGCCATTTCTCGTATCCAATGTAGCGAAACTGCCGAATCAAACTGCGATCTCTAGGTGTACCAGATGATGTAGCCGTGAATTGGTGAAGCCATTGCTTTGCGAGCACGGCGACGAGAGCTACGACGAGGCTCAGGGAAAGACTCGTGTACCACAGACCGTTGACCCAGATCATGGAAGGTTGCGGCCGAAAGTCGGATGCGGCGGGCGAGGGCGTAATTGGGCTCAATGAGACCAACGAGCCATTCCCAATGGCGCGTTGTACCAAGAGCATCTCATATGCGATGTTCGTTGACATCTGGATGTAGTCGGGCTGCAGTTCGCTGGACACTTGGACAAGGAATGTCGTAAGGACAGCTGAGAACAGACCGGCCTTAAGACCGTTAGTCAGACCATACAAACCAGAAGAAAAGAAATCTTACAAATACCAAGAGTACGTCCACGGTATCGCGAAACTCCTCTGTCAGGTCTGTATCGAAAATGGCAAATTCGTCAACACACATACGCCAGACGCGTGCATTGGGGGCGGTCTCCTCGTAAATTGCGTCCGGTGGATACTTCTGCTCGTAATCCTGGGAGTCTATCACTATGATGTCCGTTAGTATAGCCAAATGGCAGCGAGATGAACCATCTCACGACGCGGGCCATTATCGTTACCGACTGGCAATCCAAATAGTTTGTTTTTGGCACCACGGCGCACGAGACCGGGGACTGGAGCAATATCAACAGATCCCTCGTTCTGCGCCGCGGCTTCGCCTCTCTCATTGTCAGATCCGTCCCGCGTGCGGTTCCCTTCGACATGTTCATCGACAGCATTCACCTGAAGACGAGAAAGTGACAAAAAAGGTGCTCTGCCTACGAATCGCCG
Organism: Strobilurus luchuensis; assembly: GCA_019915105.1. NCBI lineage: Eukaryota > Fungi > Basidiomycota > Agaricomycetes > Agaricales > Physalacriaceae > Strobilurus > Strobilurus luchuensis. The sequence continues at coordinate 1,674,371 of JAHLMJ010000010.1, read as the reverse complement.
CATCTCGTCGGTGTTTGCCTCTTCAGAAGGACGACTGAGCACGTCGTCTGGCGGAGAAGGAGATGGTGGGAGTGGCACATAGCGGGCAGAAGGCGGCCCGCCATTTGCATTCAATGGATCGTCGATCTCCGTGATGGACGGCATTGGAGATAGATAGATAGAAATTTTCTGCAGCAGAGAAAGACGCGGCAGCGTTGTGATTGGGGAGCAAGCGGATAGTTCACGGCAGAGGGAAGGTGTCGGTAGAGTGATAAGCACAACGATAAAGCGCCGTGCGCATGATCAATCAATCAATCAATAATATCAATCAATCAAATTCAAATTAAATCAATCGATCAATAAATACACGGCACAGACCCCGGCACGGACTAAAAGGATCGCCGGATGCACCGTAGAGTACAGACTTGTGCTGCTAAGTCCTTAACCCACCTGCTCAATTTCCGCCGCACGCACTGAGAGCTTCATGCATTGACAGCCATTACGTTTGATTGATTGATTGATTCCGCAGTCTGACCGAGCGTGGTTGGCAGTGACTCCAGTAGACGGACACATTGAGAAGTTTCTCCGAAGCTATATCATCTCTAATGTAATTATTCCTAATGACGTTCCTCTATGAGAGTTCTGCCGATTCAACAGACATGATGGGTCAGCGCCTCCGACACAGTGCATTATGGAGAGCCGAGAAAGCCGGGACGAGGAGGATGTATCCTGAGAACTCACCCAAGGAGCAGCGCATCTTAGTAGTCGGCCACCAGTATGCTCCCTTTATTGTATGTACTATCTATTCGATATTGACACCAGCACCGTAGACTTCCGCTTCAAGAAACTACGTGTCGCCAGCCGTGACTGACGGCCTTGGCCTGGCTTGCCGTTTCGATGAGCCGGAGCTTTGCGAAGCCAAGCCAGGCCAGCGGCTTCAGGCCAAAGCCGGGACAGCAGATCCCTACAAAGAGGAATGGAGCTCGATGAAGACTCTTTCAAGTTTCTTCGTTTGGGAGGCACGCGCTCGTTCGCCAGGCGTGTCCGTTCAGCGAGCGAGGTGCGTTTTGTCCTTCTCATCGTTAAACGAGTATCAATGGAATTCACAAGAAGGGCTAGGATGGGTGAGACCACTCATCGACTTTGCAGACATGTTGCGCCACCAAAGACTCCAGCAGAAACGGCTCATCCGCACCAACAAGCGTAAGAAGATCGCCGCGAAAGCATAGTGTCTCTCGAAGCGCAGATTACCCAGCGCCCTATACCCACCCTTACCCGATTTCTGCACATTTTTGCAGATCGAAGAGCTTTTGGACGAAATTGCCTTCTCTTGAAGTCACCTCTGACCCTATGGCAGCGTCCTTGTCCACGAGTTTGCCCTCGAAAAAGTCATGCGTCGTTTCCTTTTCTACATGTATCGAGACTCGACCACTCTTCATCGCCACAGATAGATAGTTCTCCCGCTATTGCCTACTTTTCATTACGAGTTTCTCAATCTGTATCATGTCCCTTCGACCATGACCTCAATGACCCCAATCACGGCTGATCCACGTCTTCGAGACGCAACACCTTGTAACTTCTCAGGCCAGCTCTACGACTATCTGCGGCTGTGGCTCGTAATAGGTAGCATGCACTTTGTACCCCTCAATAACAAGCCCATCGTCGCCCAGCGCAGCCTCAAGGACGCGATCGGCACTTTCCTGATCGCGAAAAGTGACATAGCCAAAGCGCGTGAGGTAGCGCCCTTCACGGCGTGCTGAACGGCGCATGAGCGTACGCGAAACAAGTGTCCAACGCCGAACTCACGTATAGCGATGTCAAACTCGACGGCAAACCTTTTCTTGAGCGCCTCGGAGATGCTAGCTTCTGTCGCACCGATCGGGGTGGGGAGGTTGCGCAGGAACAGGCGGAGGCTCTTGGGAGTCTCAGTCTCCCGGTCGGCCGTCGCGGGCTCCTCCACCTCCTCCTGAAGCACCTCGTCCTCGTCGCAAAACGTTTTACGTGTCATGGTGCGTTCCTCGTCGGCGACGAACGCCTCCGCTGCAGCGACGTCTGCGAAAGTGACGATCCAACGATCTGGGTTCTCAGGTGTTCCGCGCCAGAGCTCGGTAATTGGGCCGAAGTCGGAGAGGGAGTTACGTAGGAAGGGGTGCTCCGACTCGAAGCCATTCCAGATGGGGCGTTTCTGAAAGAGCACTCGACGTGTGGGAGTTTGCCTGTCATCCTCTTGCGCTATGTGTGCAGGTTGCGTCGCGGACATGAAGCGGAAGGTCGAGGATGAACGGAAGTAATGGGTAGCAAGACTTCGTAGCTCGGGTCGCGTCCGCGCGCTGTGAAGGCATCTAGCCAAACCGGACATCATAGTGGGAGGCAAGAAGCATCGCATCAAAATTCGACCACTAGCTCAACGTAATGTATTTTATCTCATCTGCATCCATGGGTTCGGGTCGAATGCATCGAGTTGAATTGTCATTCGTAGCGTATGAGACAGGGGAGGATAGGTAGATTTGTATAGAGACAGGTAGAGAGGATACGCCACCTACCAAGCAAATTCAGCAACCGCTCTAGCTTGCGCGATTTCAGGATTCCCGACTGTGAGAAAGGGTAAGCAAGCAATTTAATGCAACGAAAGCCGAAGAGGTCAGAAGGAAATGTATCGTCTCCCCCGTCAGAGGACGGGTCGGGGTCTAATTAAAACGTTTTGATATAGGCATCATGCAGTATGAGAGGGAGTGGAAGCGGAGAAAGCCACGAACCTGGCGGCGTGAGGGATGCGCGGGAGTTGGTGAGTGTGCGCGTCGCGGATCTTCGGGAAGCTCGGAGAGAACCGGGGGCGATCAAGAAAAATGAAGATCGAAAGACTCCGCTCATTATACGCGCTTGACAAGACTGGCAGCGAACGATGTCATGGCAGCGAGGCTGGCACGCCCAGGAAACCGCCTTGGCGCGTCGCTATTACCGATTTCCTCGTTCGTCGATGGACCTGGGGTCTCCTGCGTCGGGGGAAGATGAGTATGGACGCGACAGCGAAGGAAGAGAGCGCACCTGTGAGAACAACGTGTCCACCGCCCAGCTGTTATCCCTCCGCGACGGGGTATCCAGGAGGAATGCCAAGGGAAGAGACGAGGAAGGTCATGGTCAGAGGCCGAAAAAATAAGTTTCGCACGGTTTTGTTTCGGGCTGGGTCACTTCAGGGTTACTTACTGTGATGTGACGCCCGCTTCATGCGCTCAATCTCGATGTCATGAACTCAAAATCGCATCCTTCCCAAATCTTGAGTCATGCTCAACTGGCACTCTTGATGAGGCTTATCGGCGATCGCATGGTATTCGGTGCAAGATTCATTAGTATGCCACGGCGACAAGGGGCGAAGAGCTTGGAGAACTCGAGACTTCGTCGGCCTTGGGCGTGCACCATCTTCACAAATTCTTACCGATTTCGTTCTACGAGAAACCCAAAGGCTTTTCGGAGCAGCCTCTTTTTGCTTTGGGTTGAACGTTGCCCTCACTTCCCCATATCAGGTTCATCTTTGAATCCACTGGACGTCAGAAACTACTCATATTGGTGTTCTCTCTTGTCCTCGATGTGATCGGTTTCGGACACTCCTATAGCGCGTTTCGAAACGTGCATTGTCGATTTGTCAGTGGTCTAGACAGTCTATCGGTCGCCCAGGCGTTCTAGGCATGCCCGATCGCGCGCGATCGTAACTGCGCCACGGTCATAAAAAAACGAGTCCCTCTGCACTTTTCAGATCAACCTCGCCCTATGGGTTGCTCATCCGCTCTCATAAAATCAAACTTCTTCCTTTCATTCCTTTCAAGATCATGCGCGGCAATACAGACGTTACAAATTATGCGCAAACCGAGTACCAACGACCAAAAAAACGAATCGAAATTATGTTCCCCCCATTAAAATTTCCCTGTGGTGTATGGTATCCATCACGTCCTGCGCGACACCGTCTCTGAATCAAAATGTTCCCTTCGACGTGTTTCACGCCTTCCCGAGGCATTGCCAATACGGTGTACTCAAGTCCGCGACGGGCTTCATTTCCGACCAGCAGTTAGCATCCAGTCCGGCTCGCCGACGAGTAGTGAGAACATACAGTGTTTGCTGAGGACCGGTCATCTACGGCAGACCTTGTAAGAACACATCCCAAAAAAAGAACTTGGAAGCAACGAAAAACTCACGAGTTCGCAGGCACCGGAACTTCCATAAAATTGCGCGCCCGTTCTGGAGGTACCCCCACACGCATACCTCGCCTGCAAACCACTTTCCCTTCACCTCCCAAGACGTCGTCGTTTGTGCCGACTGCTGGATCGTGGACATCTAGTCTCAAAGGCCGGAGATACGTTGGTGGTGGGAGTTGCAAAGGATCAAAGCTCGATGTGGTGAAGAGAAAGGCAAAGGGCGTGCCCCTTGACGACAGCCTTTCGGGCTTTATTGACCATGACGACCGGCGCGCGACCGAATTCGGAAGTCATGTCGCTATGTCCGCTACCACGACCATGGCCATCAACGAGCAAGGCCTAAGGCTGCGCTTGGAGGAAAGGTTGGGCGGGCGATGTCACTCCCTTCTTCCGTTTGAGCTCAGTCAGTCCTTTTTTTCTGCTTGCCTCACCCTCATTCTAATCATCCGCGTTTTCATTCAACATGTAGACGGCCACCATCACCGCGTGAGTGTCAAATTTTCACTCGCTTGAACATCCTCAGAAATGGTCACTGCTAATGACACGTCCATGCAGACCTATACAGCGAGGATGGAGTCGTGTGGCGAGATCTTCATACGCGTCCAGTGGTCCTTTTTCAAAGAGGAGGACTGCGGAATGGTCTCCCCTATGTCGTTACCCTCGGAAGTAGGTCATGACGTCGCATCTGCCCTGTTCCGCGACAACCTAATCACTGTTCCGAGGTGGCAACCATGCGTTTCGTCAGGCAACACACGGCCATCCCCGTCCCCGCTGTCTTGGCGTACGACATGGATCTGGATCACTTGGTTGGAGGGGCGTGGATGGCTACAGAGAACGTGAGTACTTTCTTTCCCTTCCCCGTGCGCCGCAGTTATTGAACGATCTTTGCCGCCGTTCAGGTCGACGGCGACAACCTGGCGTGCATATGGGTCGATCTTTCTGCGCACCAAAAAGAGGCCGTCTGCATCGCCCTCGCCGATACCTGGTCCATCCTCATTCAGCTCACGTTTGACTCCATCGGGAGCCTGTTCGAGGATGACCATCATGACGGCGAGTTCTACGTGGGCCCAATGATGCGTCTCCCCTCTGGCCGCTCTGGTGCCATTTCCCCACCACTCGCTGGGCCCTTCACCACGACCAAGTCATGGCTCCTCGCACAGGCACGTCACGAACTGGACTACCACTATCCCCAGTTCCCCGCAGACGGCACACAGCGGTTCATGGCAGCCGTCGTGCACGACATCGAGACATTTCCCTACCCGACAAACGACCTCCCTTTCGTTCTGGAGCACGTCGATTTCAGTTTTCGGAACTTTGTTGTTTCGAAGGAGGATCCCACTCGGGTCGTTGGGCTTGTAGACTGGGAAGGTGCACGTGTCGTGCCTCTATGGGCAGCGAAGGGTTCCTTCTCCTTCCCCTGGTCAGCAGAGGAGCCTGTAGAGTCGCGCAGACACCTGCGACAAATCATCCAGGATCGCCTCTTCTCCAACTCCGGGCGATGGCGTGAGGCGGTCAGCGGCACTGGGGTCGTGGCGGGCTTGCGGATGCTCAACGAGAGGTCCCAGGTCAGCGACTGCGATCCAGACGAGTACGTACCAGAAGATGTCATTCCTTTTTCACCGGACGTTCGCGAGTGCCTTTTATAATGCTTGATACTACTTACTAGTCAGTCAACTCACGTCGCTCGTTTACATATGTTTCTGTATTTGTATATAGTCGGACGCTCTTTTTGTTATGTTCCACGTCAGCTTTGTTGCATGAGGGTGATCTCTAACCATCGTTGAAGGATGTGAGTGCTATCTGACCGTTCTTAATGCTGCACTCATGTACGGAACCATCAGCTTCTGAGACGCCCTTTGCCAGAGTCGACATTGCTCAGGTGTGTTCTCGTTCTTCAAACGCACTACGAATCTGTCAGTGACATCGAGGTCGTCCTATCATATGATGCAGTGACTACTACGTCCATCATCAATTTGACGTCTCGACTGAGTGCCGTACTGCTCGATATGTGAGCATCGTGCACATGACTGACGAGAGGGTCTCATGCTGGGGCGACACGGACAACACTTCAATCCCGATGTCGGAAGTTGCCATTGAGTTCTATGCCGTCTCAAGACTAGACCAGTCGACCGCTAGCAATTGAATCTCTACCCCGAGTCTCCGTCGCGCATTCGTCAGTTATAAAGTCTCTTTGTACGCTTCTTCGAAAAATCATATTCCCCGCTCATTCCCTGCCACCCACGCGCAACCCAAAACTACTTCCCTCATGCCATCGTATCCCGATCCAGAGGATCCTTACACCTTCATCACCATTCCTCCCACGCCAATACCCACCTCAGAGCCTGCGACTGGGATAGGGCTCTTCATACATTCAGACGGCGATGGCGGAAGCACAGAGCACGATCAAAGTGCGAGAAGGTGGTAAGTTTCAAGAGACGAAGAGCGTCACGTAACACATCCTGATCTGCGTGCAGACGCATATTGCGGTCCCTCTGGCCTCAATTGCATGATACCCCACTGTTCAAGGCATCAAAACATGTACCGTATCATCTCAAACCTATAATGAATACTCAAGGGCCATGAAATATCACTGGCTTCCTACTCACCTTTCTGTGTGAGGGAGGCCGAGACAGTCGCAGCTTGCTGTTGTGAGGCTTCTGCGCAACGAATTATGACTGCCGTTTCGACAGAGCCCTCGGTGGGTCCCTTGGTCAGGTCAACTGAAGTTTCCCTGGATTTTCCCAATAGAAATTTTGCCTGCCATCATCAAGTCTTGCTTTTCTGGCTGAGGACAGCAGGGAACAACGCTTAGCTGGTTGCGTCGACGCAGCTGTTGGTCCGGGAGTGACCGCACTGATCTATTTCTTTTTACTGAACTCAGATTGGTGGTGGCACCATGCCAGGCAGCCCCTAGAGTCTCACCTTAATCCACCGTCTCAAGTAACGTCCACCCATCGAGGTCGAGTAAGGAACCCATCCGTTTACAATTGATGTCATACCCTCTTCGCGTCCCCCGCCAATAACGCCCTGAATGACTCAAGTTGTGCTAGCAGATGAAGCAAATGGTGAGCGAGATTCCATGAATCTGGAGTCTAGTTTGCTTGCCGAACGGAATACGTCTCACAGGCTAGCTTCGAGCTCTAACTTCATGTGCTCGTTTGCGACAGTGGACCAAGGTCACCCTTGTATCGTGATGCCCCCGGTGCACAACAAGCATCAACACCAAATTCGAATTTGCTCTTGCTCTTTTCCTTATAACACCTGGATCGTCTAGCGATGACCTCGAGACCTCTGGTCGCCTCCATGGACCATAATTTGTGGGGATTCTACGGCATCAACTTCTGTCGCACCACCTAGACCATCCTGAACGTCGAAGGATCAGCAACAAGCTTCGAGCTGTCTTTCAAACCGTAATTGGAGGTCTGTCCAGACAGATATACATGAACCAACTGTCTGGATCTTTGCATAGAACTGACAGACAGAGAAAGGTAATGTATGGCCGCGCTAATTAGCCGAGGGCGGCTGGTAGAAGCTGCCTTGAAGCTGCGCCGCCCGCAAATATCATGCTGCTCACCCTGGTTCTCCGTTTGGCATTGAGTATTCATAAACTTCAAGTGGCCCAACGGCGTTGTCAGTCCACATGACATTTGGTCTGTGGTCTATATTGCTCGACGCCTTGAACATCGTCCTCATCATGACACATTCCGATTTCAGGTTGATGTCGTGTGATACCAGGCGTAATTGTTGCCCGTGCGTTTTTGCTCTATCATATGTACGTACTTCGTCGTATGCGTCCTCTAGTAATCATCACGTGGAGCATAAGTACCACTACACCCTTCCTCCATAGCGCGGCCTACCTGATGTCGCTGTTCAATAGTCACCGCTCGGACCACTAGCTCGGTCTCTAAGAGTGAGACTAAAGTCTCGTGGGACCCTCTGACGCACTTTCCAGCCCGCTGTACGTGATCGTGTCATATCATCCTCATTTCAATATACAGGATCGTCGCCAAATGTATAGTCACTGCGTTGGGTATTGTGTCAGACTTCTCATGTGAAATATCATACCATACTTCCTGGTAGCGACAGCCAATCCCGGAGCCTGGGTCCCGCTGTATCATGGTCTCAACCTCGTATCCAACGCGGGCACGAGAAGGCGAGCCTGTATTCTCAATCACCGAAGATTGTTGACGTGCAAAAGCTCACTAGCTCACTGAAATGAGATCACCCCGATGCTGTGCGCATCGAGTCTGGACTGGCCTTTCTATTTTGTTGTCGCGGTCTCGGGAAGAAGACCCATTGGCATCGATTGATATAGCATTATGATCTGGATGACGTCTGGGCTACGTGAACTCTCAGGCTGCATGTACACTCAAGGTCGTGAACGCAAAAGTTGGCTACGAGTTGCGTATTCGTTCTCAATCGACTCAGTCACGCGTTGGCTGAGAGAGTTCAAGCAGCCTTCCCTGCTACCTAAATCTTATCCGTTGAGTTGCTTCTGGCGCCGGTCATTCGAATTGCTTGACCGCGATTACTCTGTTCTGTATCGGCCAGGTATTGGCTGATTGTCATCTCTCCCTCTTGTCAACAATCAAGTGTGGAGATTGAATCTTCCAACTAGGCTGCTTTAGGTAGGACGCCAACGTTCTCGACGTAACAGTCTCCTCCCTGAGTCCATCACGCACCCGACGCTCTCCCTTTAGTAGGAGTGCGCTCGTTCCGGGCTGTCCGGATCGTTGTGAGTCATTCAGTCTAAACCCAATGCAGGCTAGTCTAGGGCAGGGATACTCACGCTTTGCTACGAATGTCCGCAGGATGTCCGATCGGGTAAGATTTTGGTAAGATTCTTTTGCCTCCCTCCCATTCCGCTCGCTCTCATTCCGCTGGCGCTAAATGTCAATGCTCAACTCAAGCTTTACAGGTCTTTCTTGTATTCTCGGGCTTGGAACACATTCTACATGGGGATGAATTCAGACCCGACTCCACCTTCCTCTGTTCTCGTCAGCCAGCCGCCAATGTCATCATAATACATAGTGAGGTCGGTCGTGAAGGCTGGAAGGAAGACTCAGGGTTCTCGGCCAATCCCGCTCCTCAGCTCGCTTGTCAAATAATGCTTTATTGCTTCCGCAGCATTCAACCATCATGCCGAGGGGATGTCTTACAGCAGGGAGGATAGCCGCATATGGGTCTGGGTAGGCCGGGATATCACTTAAAAGCACGAACACCGACGATTCCTACAATCAATCCTCCAGTCTGTCCGCCCGTGATCTCCTGTCTCTCGTCGCGCTGAGCCCGCTCACTTTGACCACACCAATGTGCCTCTCCCCCCCTACCGCCGAAACATCATTCATGACTTCGGTCGCGTCCTGGCAGTCGATTCATCATCACGGATACCTTGGACGCGGTACCTCCGACGTGTCACTGCCCGTGAACATGAGCGGTCCCCAATGCTGCCATTGTGGACAGCGAGGTGGAGAACATGCAGATGGATGCCCATTCAAGTGAGAGTCGGTCGAGGTAGAGTCTTTCGCCTTTGAATTCTCCATGTTTCTCATTCATTCCTTGTACAGATTGTGCTCATCCTTGCTTTCTGTCAAGCAGCCACCCCCGTGTCCTCTCACATTTACCTCATATACTCATACAACCTTGATTTTGACGTTAATTATTTACCCCACTTACCACTGCTGATCGTATTTCGCTGTTCATTTTGAAGTCTGCCCGTCTTTGCATGTACCACCATTGCTTCAGTTGTACCCTATTATTTCCTAGCAGTATTTGACGAGACCTAAAGCGGGGTGAAACAGGCGGAAGAGTATTTTATGAATTGTATTTTCGTTACAAACATCATTCATTGTGAGGTCGGAGACCAAGTAATCAAGATCTCGTGGGACCACGGTTTCATCATAGCCCTTTGCCATAGCGTGCACCGATCTACTTTCAGAGTAGGTCGACCGTCGGCGCACGCTACTAGTACTTCTCAATGCTCCAATTCCGTCATCAGTGCAACGCAAGGTATGCAACTGCCATGGACTTCGCGTAGCGACCCTATTGGACAAGCGCCGAGGACAAGCAATCCGTAAGTATGCTTTTTCCGTCCCCAGGGGTGTCAAAGCCCTGTGGACTCCCAACAGTCCTGGGCGATGACTATCGGGCTATCCGCGCGTCCAGAGGTGCGGTTCGCACATTCTACTCCAGGAGTACTAGAGTAACACAGAAGGGTTTGAACGCGTGACCGTGATCCGATGTTAGATATGCCGTCCAGGAACTTAAAGCCATCCTGGCACAGTGGCAATGGTTATCGAGCATCATGCTTCAAAGGACCAAATCATATGAACGGCGACGAGGCCATCATTTCCCTCGGCATACAACAATCTCCAGTACAACAGTCCGGCCCTCCAAAGTTTCAAGAGGGAGTGTGGTTCATCTTTCTATCTGGATCTTGCACAGCGTATTCCGATCGAGCTGCGGAATTTTCGAAATGTGCCGGCTGATGACTCGACGCCGTCATTCGCAGTGCCAGAACCAGCAAATCGAAAGTTCTACCAGTGCAGCGCCAGCCGCTGCTTGACTGACACGCTTGTAAGTCAGCGAAGAAGGTCAAATGCAAGGAGAGCTGTGGCGGGTATTCGGGCCAGATTCGGGCTCATGTCTTCGAATTCGGAACAAAATCGCCTTGATCCGAATGTCGATCACGCCACGCCACCCTTCTCTTATTGACTGCAATTTACTGCGATTGACACAATGTATACTGCGCTAGAACATATGGATATCACTGGTAGATTGAAAAATTTGACGTGGACAGCTATCTTGGTGCCATAAAAAATCGGCCCGAAGTTCACAACTGACCGCCACATTCCTGATACCGTCTCCACAAGTTTTGATGCGCGTCGTGAGCTGTCGCTTCCACCCGGTGATGAAGAATTCTTCATAGTGGTTGCTATTAACGGATGATAATGTGATGAAGGGTAGAACAATCTTGTTCAAGTGTGAGCCGAGTCGAAAGCATCAGCCAGGCAGCGGTATGAAGAAGAATTTGCCTAGCTGTGTACCTTCTTCGTGACCCTTCTTCGTTGAACACCGGCGTTGAACACCGGTCTTGGTCGGGCAGGGATTAGTAGGCCAGGGGTAATCTGGGGTATCGTAGTCTCCAGATCTATGTTGTATATAACGTCCCTGTGGTCTTCGGAGCTCACTTCAGATATCACTTCGAAGGCCGTTGACATCGGGGCACACAGGGTAAGCCTGAAAGGGATGCTAGAGAAGTGCTTAAATGCTCAACTAGATCCCAGAAGATCGAATCATATAGCCTTACTTGTACTAGAGGCGAGATATGACGGCCCTTCAAGTTGTCGTGTTGACCACAGCAGACACGCCGTAAGCTGAGAGATTGCGGGCTACATGGGAGGCAGAAATAGTGCAGGCAACGTGTGCAGGAACATTGCAACTGTGAAATATTCTCGTTGTTGACCACGTCACAGCATCTGTCTGTTCTGTCGCGCCGTCCGACAGAACAGACAGGTGCATCATGCACGCGGAGGATTATGAGCCGCCCTATGTAGTGAGGCAGTGCTACCCGACTGTAGTTCCAGTCAGCGTGACTTCATATGCCAGTTTCCTTTTGGCTGTGTTCGGTTGTTCAGGATTTCAATGTCACGTTGTCATATGGAGCATTGCGTGCCTGTACGAGATAGTAAGATCATGCGTACAACCGTAACAAATGCCGCCATCGTCGCCGTTAAAGCAGTGGTCGGTGAAGGCGTCGATCTTGTCCTGACATAAAACTCGCGTGTATGACTAACCGGTCATTTTACTTTAGCAGAAGATACGTTTGGTTTCTTGATCTAGGGTACACGAATCGGATGATGTTGCACCTGGATAATCAAGCTGCTACTATACGACCCTCAGTATTTCGTCCATGACTGACTTTTCCCACCTTGGCCTGATGTCACATTTGAAAGGCGCCAAGCGACTGTATCCCAATCAGATCCAATTAATATACTGCAAGGGGAACTCACTTCATCGGTTCCCCAGAAGGCTTGAACTCTGGCAAGACGACTACACCATCTTCGATCACTGGAGAGACCTGCAGCGTCGCCAAGACCGTTGCAAATGTGGTGAAAATCATGGACTCCGCGACCATCCGGCCGGGACACACACGCCTCCCGAAACCCCACACGTACGCGCCGGGATCCTGCTCTGGATTCAAACCTAGGAATCTGGTCGGATCGAAGGTCCCAGCGTCGTGGTATAAGGTTGCGTCACGGCCCATCTTCCTAAGGAGCAATAACAAACGTCAAAAACTAGGGCATTGCAAGCAAGCAGCACAGACAAACCATATGTTGAACATTACGATGCTCCCCTTTGGGATGAGGTACCCATCATGAAGGTCGTCCTCGCTGATCGCATGTGGGATACCTAAGATCCTTTCAACATTTTCCGAGATCATGACGGGAAGGAACGTGCCAGTAGGAACGGCCGGGTGCAGTCTCAAAATCTCCTTGAACGTTGCGGTCAGATACGGCAACTGATGTCTATCCTCCCAACGCGGGAGTCGATCTCGACCGATGACACGGTCAATTTCCGCCTGTGCCTTCTTTTGAATGTTGGGATACATTGCGAGGACGTAGAAAAAGTAGTGAACAATGACAGCGGCCTGAAGCATTCAGGGTCATCAACATATGAGAGAAGATGATGAGAGTGAGTGCTACGAACGTTTTGAGACCCAGCACCGAGCCAGGAGGCCGCTACAGCAACCATCATTGTTTCCTCTTCGCTAGAAATCCCGTTCTTGATGCGGTTGGAGATGACAGACACGTCGTCAGTACCGTTGTCCTTTCCACTCATCAATTCTACATCTACGCACAGGAAAGAAGGATACTGACAATTTCATTTTTTGTGAAAGTGAACGGCGAAAGGACCATGTCCATCAACGCCGCCTTCCAGACCTTGGCGTTCTTCTGGAAGCCTGCGCCCGGGAACCAACTTGGGACGTAACGTACTGATAAGGACAGGTCAAGCAAGCAAAACACAGAGGTCAACAGCAATATTTACACAGAGGGATCACATTGACGGCGTATTTAGCCGCAGGAGCAACCCCGAGATTGAATCCACGCATCGCCGCTTGCGCCTTGTTCACAAGAGCATCGTCATAATCTTGAGCGGTATAGCCATAGAGCAGTTTCAAGAGTGTTGAAGCAGTATGACTAGCGAACAATGATCAATACACTGCCGATGCGCGCGAAGAAAGTAACTCACTGAAAAGTCAACGATGTCAGCTGATCCGGGGTTTTCAAACACAACGCGACGAAGTTCCTCGCGCGCTCCTCTTCGATGTTGAGCCAGCCCTTCAGCCCCGTACCTGTGGCCAGCTCATCGTGAAACATCTTGCGATGCGCCCTAAAGGATTCGCCATAGGGCTGGAAGTGACTCGCTGCGCCCCAACCCATGAGGTCAACAGCCATAGTAACATGGGGGCGCGTCGAGTATATCACCGCTTTTCTCTCGAGCATCGCTGTAGCCTTTTTGTAAGTGTTCACCACAACGATATGTGTCCCAAAAGTAGAAGCGGAGACCAGCGGGCCTGGTGTGAATGTGAGTAGGTCATGAGATGTAGATTGAACAGGAGAAGGTCAGAGTGACATACCCCACTTATCTGCCCACTGCCCAAATGTCACCCACTCGAATGTCGATGGGAGATCGAAGAGGTTGCCAATTATCGGGAGTCCGGAGGGACCAGGCGGGAGGCGGGATGATGTTCGTATGAGGAAACGCCATCCCGCAAAGACACCGAAGCAGACAAGTGCGCCACTGAGCGATGTACTATATTCCCAGACTGGGAGAGATTCGAGCTTTTGAAGGAAGTGATAGAAGGACATGTCTGAGTAGGTCGTATGATGATTGGGAGGTGCTCATGCTCGCTCTTATATACTCTGTCTGTGCGCGCGCGCATGCTTTTTCGTCCGCAGGCGTCGGGTTACACAGTCAGCGAAGGTCAGAAGCGCCACCAATAGCGTCTTTGCTGTTTTGCATGCAGGATGGGCGTCCGCCAATCACGTCGCGAGGATTGTGAAGAGGGGGTGTATCAGTGAGTGGGCGTTAGACGGCCCGGAGGTAGTTGGATGTTCGAGACTGGGTGTCGCGCGAGTCTGGAACGGGGACTAAAGATGATACGCTGCTGACTTGCGAAACAACCTGGCCTTGTCAGCGGAACGGCCGCCGGTTATACACAGAAGCACGTCGAGTAACCGCTGAGCATACATTACAAAGTAGACCATGAGCGGAGTGGGTTTCATTGGACAAGAATCCAGCCAGGGCTCCCTTGGTTTACGCGTTCGTGCTGGTAAGTTAGTCGGAATAAAGAAGGACCACATGATGTCAGTCGCGTCGGGTTACGGGTACTCCCGATTAAGTAACCGGCGCTACATCCCGGGAAGTGCCCTTTCTGAAGGGTTCAGCTTGAGGACGCTTTGCGAATGATTTTAGATACTCGTCAGCATGAATCTGCTCTGCAAGGCACTACGGGGTCCAATGCTCGACACTGCTTATCTGGGCCGTTGAGAGTCGAGCCATAGGACACACACCCTTGATTGGCAAGAAGTACCACTACGACCACTGGGACTTCGCAATATCTCATTCTCAACAAATACGAGTACATTCCTACAATCTGCTTGCCACGAGCTTTCCTCTCAAGCATAAATCTTCTCCTTGAATCCAGGTAAGATAGTCGCAGTCTGGATCTCTTGCTTTTCTCGGTATCCAGTCTTCCGCTGCCATGCCTGTTTCGCAAACGTCCACTCTGTGCAAACATCAGATATCGTATCACGATACAAACAGCAAACACAGCGTACCCTCCATGGTGGGCACTTTGTTACCTGTGCTCTCAAAGTCGTTCTCGGTATAGCCATCGCGTTGGAGGACAGGCGAGTCCTTGATAGTCGACAGAACCACGTCATTGTGTGGTCGAGAGAAATATAGCAGACCCAAACGATCAACGTGCTGCTGGTCATGGGGCGGAATCGTGACACTGGAGGGACCGTCGGTTATCACAGCACGTTGGTAGATAGGAAACAGCATAGTACCGATGAATAGTGCTCTTCACGTAACCGGCAGTGAGGAACTGCAGCGCGTCACACGCGTTGACCGTGAGCGTCGCGTCCTGTGGCTTGACCCACTTCCACTCATTCGTGTCGTGATAGCGAATCTGCAACGCGGCGACGGGTTGACGAAAGAGTAAAGTGAAGCTTCCGAGATCGGTGTGTCCTGGGACCCAACTATTCAGGCGAGCGGTTTCCTCAGGAGAGTATTTGCTGTACTTCATGTATCGGAGATGATCCTGCACATCGCTTGTATGTAGCAAGAGGATTCGAGTCAATGCAAGAGACGCACCTCGCTCTTGACCTCGTACTTATGGATGTTGGTGAAGTAGTCCTCGGGAAGCTCCAGAGCGATAGCCAGAAGGACAAAGAGCGGGTCGAGAACCTCTGTATGCAGGGCCTACCATATTCCTCATGAGAAACGCCAAGTTTTTGCATCGACGGAGAGATACTCACACGTGCAAATTGCTCTATTTCTTGGATGTTCTCCTCGAGGACAGACGGGTGCACTTGGGGGAAATCACCGTTGAACTCTGGAGGAACAATCAGCGAAATAGCACGCTCATGGGCAATGTTCACATGCTCGGGATGTTATAGATCTCAACGCGATCTCGGAGTCCGGTTTCGGGGTCAATACTGAGAGAATGGGATGAGTCTCTTTGACGAGGGGCACGATGCAGCGGGGCAAATACATTCGTCGACCGGCTGGTACATATCCGTTGAACTTTCCCTGGTCTTTTCCAATGGTTGAGTGGAGATAGAAACGGGACAGCGCAGAACATACCCAAGCCCTCGGGTTTATACTTGAGCTTCTCCTCCAGCGGGAGCTCGTAGAATTGCTTGCCTAGGTGAAACTGCCGATCAACGCGCTCCTGCGAGATATTGAAGTTCTTGACGTAGAAGAAACCCTTGTGACGGAGTGCAGAGATGAGGGTCTGTGCGAGCTGCTTGCGACCGTCGGCAGTTCCGAAAAGACTGAGATCAACTGTAACGAGCTCCGCCCAGTCCAGGTTTTCCTATTCCGCGATGATGAGGGACATGACTGGTCACAAGCAGATGGTATAACCTTGGTCTCGGGAACATAATTGAACGAACCAAACTGTGCCACCATAGTTGCGGTCAAGGCTTTGGGTCCCGAGCGAAGAGTGCTATTCTTTATATATCCCAAGCCCCACTGATAAGGATAACGGACATTAGTAAGGCCTGAGTAAGAAATGGAAAGACGAGCTCACCTCATTTGCAG
The DNA here is from genome assembly GCA_019915105.1 of Strobilurus luchuensis. NCBI lineage: Eukaryota > Fungi > Basidiomycota > Agaricomycetes > Agaricales > Physalacriaceae > Strobilurus > Strobilurus luchuensis. Next base: position 1,657,872 of record JAHLMJ010000010.1, on the reverse strand, counting down.
TATGGATGGCGTTTGCCCGAGCTTTCGTAGTGAGGGCTGTCGATGGCGTGCGTGGCATGGCTCATGTGACAGTCCTTGACGGCCTCGGTCTACACCAAACTGCTAATCGTGTCTCCAATGAAGAGTATGGGGAAGGGGAACATCAAGTGTCCATTTCGTACGCAATCAGGACCAATAATTGGTGAGAATGTGCGCTGAAACCACTTCAAGATGACACCTTCTCCAGCAAGGGCAGAACTAACGTACCTACATGAGAAAGCACGTCATGTTATTTCGAAATACACGCCAGTGCAGCACGACGGATGTGGCAGAAGATATTCATTCAGACTGTAGGTAGAGCAGGTAACTAGAGCCAGGCAGAAGAGAGTGCATTGAAAGGTGCATATCCGCAGGCCTCGACACTAAGGTCCTTCTCGAGCAGGTCGGTCGTTCTTTTGCGTACCACACGTCCTTGAGAAAATGACCATCGCCAATGTCGCTTTTCGCGCGCGTGTAAGGACCAAAGATCGCCTACCCTCTCGTTGCCCGTCCTCGCGTCGTGTGTCGTTAGTCTTGCTTGATAAGCTCGTCGACGTCTAGTGCGTTGTCCTAGTCCTGGTGGGTTGCTCGTCCTCGTTGCGTTGCGTTTCTGAATCTCATCGACATGATTTTCTGCCGCTCGTTCTCTTCCCGATGCGCCTCTCGACTTTGCGTCCTCGGCGCGTGGGTGGTCGTCGTGTCGCCTGTACGCTGTCTTCCTCATCCTCGAGTAAGTCGATAAAGATCCTCTCGCTAGTCGTCCTATTGAGGGGTGTCAATCGTCCTGTTGATAGGTTCGTCGACGTCTAGTGCATTTGGCCTCCCTCGTTGCGTTGCGTTTCGGGCCATCGTCCTGGTGTCTCTCGTCCTGGTCTCAATGCAGCTCTCGTCCCGGATGCGCTGCTTGACGTCGCGCCACCAGAACATTCTTTGTCCTCGTCCGCAAGTCGCTGTCCGGCAAGCTTGGTGTCGTTTGTCTTCATCTTCGCGTCGCTCGCTCCCTGTCGGTCCTCCTCCTGTGCGTCAGTTGTGGTCGTCATCCGTCAGGCTCTGCTCGTCCATGGCTCGCCCTTGCTGGTCGTGGCAGCCAACTCATGTGCCGAGATGGGGGCGAGAGGAAGAAGATCTTTGAGAGCTGAGATTTGTCAGCGGCTCGTTGGATCACTCGGATCATCAAAATTTCGATTTAGGGTGGGCAGAGCCAACACGCGGATGTTTTTTAGTCGCTGAGAACACCCAAAATTCTGTACACTGTGTTGGCCACAATGCATGTTCAACTATCAACAAATCGACCGCAGTCACGACGATTTGCTTGCCGGTCCGCCACGTAGTCTCATACCCGACGGTCATAGCCACCCTAAAAGGGAACCCGGCTATGACCGTCTGGGATCCATCAAATCAATCTGGCAGGGTGATGCGCTCGCGTTCACGGTCAACTTTCGATGTCTTTTACCTTCCACACTCACCATTGAGCTCACTGTGTACTGGGAAAGTTGGATCAATGATTGAGTAGATGCAATTTGTGAAAAGAAAAAATTAGTACAATATCGTGTTCATCTTCCCAGCGCCAAACAATATTGCGTGATGTGACCACTCGACGCTGTGAAAGAGTTGCGAAAGGCTGCGAATGCATCCTTTGGCAGAGGGGAATGTGACCCCGAGAACGCCGAAGGCATCACCCCGCCAAATTGATTTGTTCGATCCCAGACGGTCATAGCCGGGTTCCCTTTTAGGGTGGCTATGACCGTCGGGTATGAGACTATCCGCCACGGGTCCGGTGCGTATGCTCACGTACAGTATGGTCAATGATCACAGGCGTCACTGGACGCCTTTCTGATTTTCGGTGGTGGCACAGGCAGGGAGGCAGCGGCGAACTTCATTATAAACCACGTGGAGACGGAGAAGTCCGTCACGAGAACATTGCGGCCCGCCCGCACCTTCGTCTCGTTGTCTGAAATCTTTTTCTCGGACTAAAGACCATCAGGTGAACTATCATGCCACGAATGGCCCGCGCCGTTTACCAGCATATGTTCCGCTGTACAAGGTGTGCTCTCTCCAAACTATGGACCTGTTAACTTCGTTCGCAGTGCGTGTGCCTGTCTCCTGATTTTTCTCGTGAACAACCGCGATACGATTTCAAATATTGATCATTCTCAACAGACCGTCTCCCAATGTTGTCGCCCATATGATCTCATCGTGAAGCTGCATGGCCTTAAACGCGGGGCCCGTCCCGTCGTCGTCGACAATTTTGCCGACCAATTAATCCGAGCTACTATATAGACGGCGCGTCGTTCGATGGAAGATTACAGTACGATAGTATGCCTTTCTCGTCGTTGGCGTCCTTTGCTGTTGCTTTCTCCTTGCTCCCCTCTGCTCTGGGGGCGGGCTACATTGGAACGCCATTTGGCCAGGCTACGGGCACGACAGGTCGGTAGTTCGTGTGACGATTGCTCATATTATCTGACATCTTTCGGCAGGCGGCGGTAGTGCCACAGCGGCCACGCCTACCTCCCTCGCGCAGCTTACGACGTGGCTAAGCGACAGCACGGCGCGTACCATTGTACTTACGTCAATCTTCGACTACACGTCGAACGAAGGCACCACAACTGGAAAGATCTGTAAACCCTGGACCTGTAGTCCCAACCCCCAACTAGCCATTGATCAGAACTCTTGTACGTTCCCTTCCCCCCATTTCACTCTTATACGCATACTGATAGATGCATCGTCTCCCAGGGTGCGAGAACTACGAGTCTAGCGCTGCCACTGGCACGGCCACCTACTACACCGCCGGCCTCACCCCGCTGACTGTTGGTAGCAACAAGACCCTTCTTGGTAAGGGCAGCAGTGCCGGGATGTGAGTATACCTTGTCAATCTTTCCTGAGTTACTCTCATTTCTCGCTACTTAGCAAGGGAAAGGGCTTGAAGATCACGGGCCAAAGCAACGTCATCATCCAGAACATCCAAATCAGTGAGAACACCGTCCTGTCCCACCGACTTCTCTTATCAAAGTACACTTTCAGCCGATATCAACGCCGAATACGTCTGGGTATGTGCGTCATATTTCTCTGTCGGCGCGTCTCTGAGATGTTTGGCAGGGTGGAGATGCTCTCCAAATCGACGGAGGAAGCTACATCTGGGTATGTCTCGATCCTGGCTTTGAGATCACAACGTATGCTTACAACAATGCAGGTCGACCACAACTACGTACGCGCTCCTATGTGTCAGATCTTGGTACACAATGTCCTCTAACCTCCTTTGAACATCACAGTTCCAGAACGTCGGAAGGCAATTCGTCGTGACTGTAAGCCAATAAATAATTCAACATACCAAGTTTACTGATTCTGTTATCAGGGATACGGCGCTGTTACCAAGACGACTTTCTCGTACAACGTTTTCAACGTCAGTTTCCTTGACGTACGATGTGTTTACAATCTGATGATCACGTTCACCAGGGGGACAGCACCTACTCTGCCACTTGCAACAGTACGAGGCCGGTATTTTCCTCTGCATATTCAGTCATTGACAGTACTACACAGGTTGCCATTACTGGACCGCGTATTTCACTGGTTCTGGTGATGTCATCACATTCGCCCTCAACTAGTGCGTCCAATCCCAAATCTAGTAGACCTTTCTGACCTGGGAGCTAGTCTGTACATGACCTCCGGACGTGGTCCCAAGGTACTTCTCTCCGCTGTCCTTTGATGCCTCATGTTCTCATTGTATCTTTGTAGCTCGGAGTAAGTTGCTATGAAGCAACGTTTAATGAGTAGCGACTCATGCTCGTATAGGGAACAAGCGGATACTACCAAGACGTCCATATCTACAACAACGTAAGCCCCATTCTGCCTCGTTTCCAATGAGATGTTGAAGTTGACGTACCCTCCAGTACTGGGGTATGACATCCGCTTGTTCAATGTTATGTGTCTGAAACGCCGGGTCTAGTCAACACTGCTGGACACGCTATTGACTCTGGTACTGGAGCGAAGGCTCTCGTTGAGGGGAACTACTTCAACACCGTATGTTCAGCCGGCTCAACCTTGCCCATGCACACATCTGACGACGCTGAAAGGTTACCACTCCCGTTCTTTCAGATGACGGCGAGTTTTACTTCCCTCAAACCTCCACGGAAGCGTCGGCTTGCTCTTCGTACCTCGGCCGTGCTTGCGTTGTCAACACCTTGTGTGTACCCGCTCTTGTTTTTTTCCATCGTGTATGGTTTTGATCATATTTAGGCTTTCCTCTGGCACCGTTACTGGATCCTCTGCCAACGCGCTCAACGGATTCGAGAATGTACGTATATCATTGTCATTGAGTCCGTTCACATGCGGAATATTGACTCCTTCCCAGTCCGTCTCCGAGGGTACATCTGTCATCTCTGCCAGCTCTGCTGCCTCGAAGGTGCAGGCCAGTGCCGGCGTGGGCATCATCAACTAAGCTTGCGAGAATTTCTGTCCTGCTTAGTCCCGTTCATATACCCACGTTACCTATCCATTCTTAGCTCTACGTCAAGAACCAGATTGTATACCGAAAAATTCACGATTCATACGTTCAATGTCTGTTTTGCCAATCAGTACGAAACCAAGGTTGCGACCAAATTGAACGGTCCCTATGAACGTAAGGGGTTAGGGTACAGTCGAAACTAGCATGGTCTCCGAACGGCCAAATGCTCACACAAGCGTGACTCGGACACAATCGCCAAGGAGAGAGAATGGGAGTCTTGAGAGACGCGAGTATGAATGGATGAGCAAAGTTCCGCAGGCATGGCTTTTCGGACTAGTACACGGACAAAAAAGCCCACCACTCCTGCGCAGACATGTCAGTCATTTTTACAGAAACATACTACGAAGACGAACGTATATACACACATACAACAAAACACAAAAGTACACACAACGCGAAACATGATACACACAGCAAACGAGAAAGCAGGACGTCCGGATCTAATGCAAGTACTTCTCATTGAGCTTGTGCACCTCCTTGGCGAGGAACGGCCACGTTACCGCCCCCGCCAGCTCTTCCCTCAGCCTCTCCTCGTGACCTTCTCCCTCTCCTTCCCCTTCGCTCTGCACCCGCTCTCTCGCCAATCTCACCTCCCACCCACACAGATTATACAGCAGCCTCATATTCGGCTGGATCAACACACTCAGCCTCCGACTGCGTACGATCAGATACGCCTCCACCAGAGATATCCTCAGATGCTGCATCACATACGCAATCACTACTGTCGCCGACCGTGACACGCCCACGCGGCAATGCACCAGGACTTTACCGCCCTCCCGCCGCGCTTCGTCAATCCACTGACTGATGGGCGCAAGCTGCGGTTCGAGAGTATCGATCCCATCGTCGCACACGCCTTGGATGTCCAACACCTTGATGCGCCCAGCGCGTTCTTCTACCCAGAGCGAGCCGCGCTTGACGCTCGTCGGAGAGGAGATGTAATGCGTCGTCAGACCCGCGTTGGGATTGCTGGGATTCTCATGGCATGTAGCGTTGGGAGGTGGGACTAATGCGCACTCGCCCACGGACACTACGTGTGTGATCCCTAGAGCGTGCAGCATGAAGACATTCGAAGCGTGATTTCTATCTCAGCGCATTAGAAAGATATAACGAACAGCAAACCGAATACTCACAGATTCCCAAGATATAAGAACGGCAGCACCCTCGATGGGAAACTCCCATCAAACCTCGGATCGTCAAACCAGCTTTGGTGGTCCCAGCCGAACACCGAACTCGCCGGTAGAGTGCTTGCCCTCGGACGACCAGTCCTGTCTGTCAATCCCTTCACATTCGGCACACTACTGCTCATCGGAACCCCCGAGCCCCCCTCCGTCGTTGGACCCCACCCAGCCACGTACGGGTTCACATTGGCTCCAATCTCCATACTCCTCCCCTCCCGATGGTGCCCAAAATACTTTGACCCACGCACAGGCCGTCCACCCGTGCCGCCTCGCTCCTCGGCCTCCCACCGTCGAAGTATACCCAAATCGCCAGTATAGACGAAGAAGCTGCGTTCCTTGGCGACCTGTAGTTCTAGGTACGCTTCTGGGAGGGAAATATGCTTGAGGGAGATGAGCAGGCAAAGAGCGAGGACGGAACTCTCCGTGTATCCATCTGATGAGTATATGAGGACTTTGATCGGGCGACTAGGAGCGTGGGTATGAGGAGGGTCGACAGGGTGAGAAGGAGACGGGGACGTGAAGGATCTAATGCGGGAACTCGACGACGGACTGGGTGCCGACGACGACATGTTGAATAGCGGGAAAGATGGTGCACTCGAGAGTAGACTCCAACGCCGTCCTTCGCCGTCCTTCCGCTTAGGGCTGGCAGTCGTGGCAGCATCGTCCTTATCTTTGGGGGCAGCGGGCGCAGGCGTTAGCCACCGCTCCAAGAATCGCACGAGGTTCTTCATTGGTGCGGTGCCAGTCGGAGAAGAAGGGAAAGGGAGATGAATGATGGAGTTCGCGTGAACTGGTGGTCTGGGAGGGATATCACCACCGGAGGAGCCTGTTTCTTCCGCCACACGCTCCCTCCAGCGTGTCTCAAGAGAGGTCAACTGGTCCTCAGCAGCCTTCATGTGCGCTGGGCTGGGGAAAGGCGCCAGGTCATGGCACTCGATGCAGATATCGTACCCAGCTGGGTTGGTAGGCCGACGTGGATGATAGTCAACCGATCCGTAGTCGTAGTCAAAGTCCTTCCCATCTCCACGTCCGGGTACCGGCACATCGTTCGAATTGCCAAGAAAGATCTGCCCGAACGGAGACTCCATCTGCGGAGGGTGATCTGGGTTCTCCGGGATTGTTGGCGGTGTCTGCGACGCCCTCTCTATCCTCAGCAGCTCGCTGGCCGCCGTCAGGTCGCGCATCTCGTCCTTCTCCCGCATCGCAAAATTGATGGTGTTACATTTGACGGCGGAGTCGTCTGAGAGACTGGACTCTGTGCTATCAGAGGGCTGGGCGTAGCGGCGGACGAGGTGGCGCAATTTGGAGTCGGGGGCGATCAAGTCATCCTCGGTTGCATCGAGGAGAAACACAGTGTAGTCTGTCAGATGGCTGTCGTCGACGTCGCCATCGGTCGTGGTGCTAGCGGTCTTCTTAGTGCGAAGCTTGTCTAGCCGCTCCTGCTTCTTCTTCGAAATCGCCATCCTGAAACGTTCGGCCAGCTTCCGTGCGTTCTGCGAACCTCGCGCGCCCGTCAAAGTAGGCGAATAGATGACGATATCGGACAGAGTAGCCATTATGGGCTGTGAGCGGAATTAGGCTGTTTCCGTCAAAAAGTTTAAATGGGACACACGACTTGTATGCCGAAGTTTCGTAGGGAGATACCATCTGGGACGCGAAGGGGGACAAATGCCCAGTCATTCGCGGAGCATTCGTGGATAAGCTCGCTTGGTTTGAAAGTGGATGTGAGAACGGGCGGTGATCTAGACTTGGAACGGCGTGAATTGTGTCTAGCAACACGAAATGAGAGATTAGTTGAAAGAGATGATTAGCGGCGCACGAGGGATATTCGGGAGTCACGAGCGGTGGTGGTGGCCTCATTGCGACTGGATGCATGTGTGCCTCTTTCGTCTCCTTCCCCGTATCCCCGCGCTCCGTCTCCCCGATGCCTCCAATCTCCATCACTTCGTCGCCAACATGTACTGCCACGCCATCGTTGTCCATCTCCCTGACGTCCACATCAAAGTCGGTGTCGACTTCCATGTCACTCGACGAATCAAGGTCGTCGCTGTCGTCGTCCGAGTCGTCCTCAAGCTCGTCCTCACAGACGACGTACATCAGCCCACGGTAGCGTGGCACAGCGTCTGCAGAGGAGAAGAACATGTTCTGCGCTGCGTTCGTTCCTTCAACGCCATGGAGAAACGGGAACACGACGTGGTCGGGCGCATGTGAGGTTATATGGCGCAAATGGAGTTCGGCGAGCTTGTCGGTGCTGAGAACCGGTATTGGCGGGGATGTGGGGTCACAAGAGGGCACCGTGGGGAGGGAATTGAGGAATGCTGTCTCGTAGTCGAGCCCGTGTGTGGGCATGTCGTCGGCTCGGTGTATAGTCGTAGGGCGTCCTCGTCGTGGCGGAAGAGTTCAGCGTCGTGCAAAACAGCGAGCTCGGCGTCGTTGTCGAGAGATAGACAAGCTGTGGGAAAATTGGAACACAGGGCTTCGACTGCACGTGATCGTCGCTGGGGCTATTTCAAATCTGTCAACTTGCTCCTTTCTCTCTCCGATCAGAATACAGCTCGATCGCAACCAATCCCCACACTTGCTGGCGTGTGGCGTGCAGTATTGCGGGCTCGCGACCGTCAGTGGTGCAGTCCGTCGGCCATTCCGAGTACTGGTCTCACGCCGCCGCATTGCCTCGAGGCTGTCGAGACTCAATTCCTTTCAACGTAACTTTGATCAGCTGTATATTATCATCAGATGTGTTAACCCCGGGTGGTCATTCTCCATCTCAACAGCCTTGATGATGAATATGTACGCCTGCTGTCCGTGATTGTTATCTTGTATCTTAGCCTACTTATCTGTCTGTGCGCGGCCCCGTCTGCTTTTCTCTTGTCTACAAAATTCACTCCACCCGCACGCGATCGGGACGTGTCCATTTCCATATTGATAGCCAAATACAGGCCAAATAACAAATAGGCACTGGATACTTCGGGTTCGCATTCTGGTCGGTGCCGTCAGCGGAAACTCTACATTCACGCTCGATGTCTCCTGTTCGTACCTCATAGGCGCCAGAAATCCGTCCTGCAACCCTCGAACAATGATAATGATCATCATACTCCGGATTCAGAAGGAGGATTTCTTATCACCAGCAATATGCCACCAAGTTTCACTTCCCCTCACATCCGTGCGATAACTCGTTCTCCGTGACCAGCAGATCGTCCCTCTCAACTCGATCTAATTGCGTCTTCCTCCGCGAACCAGACGCACGGTGCTGTCCCATGACTGTGGCCAATTCATTCCACAATCAATCTAACAGCCATGGGATACAGTCAGTTCTATAACGGCTGATTGAATCAATACAGTCGTGAACACTCCAACAGCGGTCGTATGCCATCCATAACGCCGGAGACCGTGGTTTGACGCGGTCCGTGCGCGCCCCGGTATCTTTAGTGATAACGGATATGATATAGATAGCCGCTCTATAAACCCTCCCTTCCGTCATGATCATTCTTTCCCTCTACCTGACTGTGGCAATTGACTATCATGAAACAAACACCCTTCGTCTTATGTGCTGCGTGATTATCGCTCATCGAGGGCAGCCAGCGTCGAAATCCGGGAGGCTGTATTCTGAAAATTAAAGGCGCGCATCAATCATCGGCAATTGCTCCCGCACCCTGGGTGCTCATACGCGTTGAACGTTGAACCTGAGCGCACGCAATTCTGACGTATTTCGACGACAAGTCCACTAGGAGGATGCATTCAACTTCTCAGCACGACGTCTGCTGCTTTGAGCGATATACTGATTCCGCGACTTACCCTCAGCCAATCTCGGTGAGCCTCCTTCAAAGGACTTGGACATGTAGCACACTCAATCGCACAATACAGGAATGGTGGCGCGACCTGCGATCCAAAATCATACATGCTCATATATACGGATGACCTACAGCTCAGCTGCAGTCACTGGCATGAGTCGACCTCTTGAGGCGGCTTTCTGGGGTTGAATCTCCCACGTCGGTGGTCGCTGACCTAAATCCTTTAGTTGCTGTTCCAAGAGCATAGCTTTGTTTGAAGCTAGGCGCTCCTGCTCCCGGGCATACTCTGCATGAGCGCGCTCAAGTCTTATCTTCTCCTCCGCTGCGGCTTTCTCCTGGTTGATCTATCATTGCGTCAGCAACCCAGTCGCTCAAGCGAAGCTGACTCGACAAACCTGATCTTGCATGACTAGCCTCTCCCTTTCAAGAGCTCCCCCCGCCTCTGCGAATTGATGATCGTAGGTCATCCACGACTTCTCAATCTTGTTGAGAAACTCTTCCGTCACCCCCTGCTCACGAAAGAGAAACAGGCCCGTCGCCTCCTTATTGACCAGTTTGACGCCGAATAGGCGCCCCAATTGACCCACGGCTGGTGGACAGGAAACCTGGTCTCCGAGGAGCAGCTCAAGCGAACGCCACACCGTGGCCGACATATGATAGCAGTTCTCGGCGAGAGGATTGTATTCCGGCGCGGCCTCTATAGCGCATTTGACGACGACCGCCAAGCGCTCGAGGCTGAAGGGTGATTCCTGTGGGTGGAGAAAGTCCATGATGGCAACGGGGCTTGTGCCCGGGGTGGGAGCAGACGCGGGAATAATGGAGAAGACATCGTTTGGCACGAATGTCGAGGATGATGACGCAATGGCCACAGACGGTTGTGCAGACGACATCAGGCCGGCCATGATAGACGGCGAGCCCCGCTTCTTGGGAACCGGGTGCTCTGGACCTCCAACCAGCGTATCATCGGAGTCATTGAACTGCTGTTTGAATGGACGATGGGGGAGTTTGTGCGATCGCTTGTGCCGCTTAGCCTCGTCGACAAGACGGTGGACGTCAACAATGGCGGAGTGCTCAGGATGGACGGCGCCGTCCCTGTAATAGTTGACGTGCGCTCTGAGATACTCGTGCTTAGGCCAATCCTTCGCCTTGTGAAATGAAAGACGTGTCACAACACTCTGGAGTGACAAGTCCTGTCCCGACGATTGGCTGCATTTCAAGGTGTGATGGAGGTAGCCCGTGGCGGTTGTCGTCAAAGGACCGAAGGATCCAAAGAGAACAGTGTTTGTAGGTATGGAAGAGTGTGAGGTGTGACTTGTCGAAGAATAAAGGGAGGACGTGTCGGCGGAAGTCATTGTGAGAGAAGACGAGATTTCGGTTATAAGAGCTATGAGGGTGAGATGAAGGTACTATGTTGCATGTCCGCCTCGTCCAGCAATAAATATCGTAGAACTGACTGCGCGTGGGCTGCACTTGGAAACAGTGAGAGAGTTCGCAATTGACTCAACCTTCACCTGTCCAAGATGTCGTCAGTGTTTCGTTTGCTAGCCAACGCCTTGCACATACCCCATGCTGCATTGTGTGACATAACGTTACAAGAATACACATCGCTCTTCAGGAGCAAGACGTTACGTTCGAAGACGACCGATGAGACTAAATTCCCAAGGCATGTAAAACACACGAACTCGGGATGCGGGGTTTTTTAAATTAGACAAAACGCGGAGAAAAAGTCAATCAGATATCGATGGAGTTTCATTTCTGCCTAGGGCCATTGAGCTGAGCCGCGAGGCGTAGAAGCTCCTCCCCGACAGCCATCTCCAACCTGACCAGGCCTCGTGTGTACCGCGCCTCAGCCTGCATCTTATCGCTTTGTGCCTGATCCGCTGCACTCCGCGCCTCCTTGATACGTGCTTCGAGACGTGCCCTTTCCTCGCGTACTCGCTGCTCCGCCTTTGAGGAATCATGAACAACAACCTTGATACAAGAGAAGGGAATGTTACGAACCAAAGCCTTCTCCCTACTTCTCGACTCGAACACGCCCCGCCACTTTTCCCAATGCTGTTCAGCAGCCAAGATCTGATTTTGAGATGGACTTTCGTCGTTAAAGACAGGCGGCGCGTAAACGGCGCTTTTCCCCGCCGGTGGCCGTTGAATCGATTTGGGACCATGTGGATCGAATACGTAGTCAGCAAATGTGCAGCATACAGCATTCCAGACCCAAGCTGCGGTACAGTGCGACTTGGGAAGTGGAGGCTCGGACGTCGTCGGTAGAGTGGTAGTAGCGTACTCCACCAGCGAGACGAAGCGCTCGAACGTCGAATGTCTTGTCTCTGAGTTGGAGAAAACCATAGCGGCAACAGGCTGCAATCCTTCTCGCCATGTGTGCGAATCACATTGATGAATTCGCAGAGTATCATTTGGATATAGGTATTCGATGTCTCTCAAGGTAGAGAAAGGTCTGAAGGCAGACTTTGTTCGGGAAAGGATGGTCATGGGGAGATGGAAGATGGACGAACGTGGGCGCGCCGTGTCCCTGGAGATGACTCCGGCGGCGGATGATGACATGGTGGGGAGCGAAACGGCCGCGCTGATGGGGAGATGGAAGTTGACAACCGCATATCGCTCCGTGTAGACGCGTCCATTGCTAGTGAAGACAACATGAGCGGAGAGTATCTCCTCGTGCGACGTCCCGGGCCCCGGCTTCACAAAGTAGTCCAGTCGAGTAACGGTGCTCTCAAGAGACGCATCGCGCCCCGAAGTGTAGCAGAGGTCTGACAGGCCGTGCAAATAAGCACTGGGGGATCTCGGCGAGATGGCGCAGTCTTCCTTGAAGAGGAAAGCATTGGTCGGTGGAGGAGGCGGTGGGGGCGGGGGCGCTGCCCGAGTACCTCTGAACGCAAAAAGGGACTTGAGAACGGTTGGAAGATGCATGACGAGACGGAGCTTTCTCAACTGGGAGGTAGTTTTGAAACTAAAAGCAAAAACGGGTCGGAGGATCTGGCGAAGGACGTCTCAAGCATAGCCTGTTACTCGTGTCATAGTCATCGACCTTGAGAGGAACATGCACTTGCCATGAGTAAGAGACACGTCAAAACTCCGGAAGTCGCGGATACATCGCGTCAAGGTCTCGAACGCTTGCTAGTACACATGTTAGCTGCATTGCATCACTGACATATGAGAACCTGGCACGCACAAGGAGGCCAAATGACCAACCCCAGCTAGAGTTATGAAACACCATCTGCGGACTTTGGACGTGCATGGCAAGCACAATGGCTATCGGCCATGATGGAAGACAGCGGTAAACGACACAACGTGACACGATCACGGACGGTTCCGCGTTACCGTTCCCAGGGATTGTGATAGCATAGGGTCGAACCCTCGCGCAGCCGGGATCACCTCATCTCTCAGTCCTTCAATTTTTGCAATTTGTCTCGCCAGGACCCATGTTTATCCTGTCAGAGGTTGGATACCAATTTCCCTCTTTCAGACCAAATTGTCAGGATTTTTGCTGGCGCTGCGCGCGCCTGCATTGTCAGGATTTTGTATCCAACATCGCCAAAATCGGACTTACCTGGGGTTTTGAGCCAAATTTTTTGCTCGGCAGAGCTGCCGAGATTGGTCACGTGGTTTTTTTACTCCAAATTTGGCGCATCAGGCCCCGCTGGGACTGTAATTGTCAGGATTTTGATCTTACCTGCTTCAACAATGGTCAAGAAATGTCAGGATTTTGATCCTACCTCACTCAAAAATTTCAAAAAAATGTCAGGATTTTGTATTCAAGCTCTTATAGGGATAAACATGGGTCCTGTCTCGCCCTTAGAACAGGTGGGCCCGTCACGTCACTGATGGGCCGCCCAAGCGCTTCCTCCTGCTCACGCCAGCGCCTCCTTTCGTCGCGCCAGCACTCCTGACTGCCCGTAGCAGCACTTCAGTCTGCCTATGCCAGCACTAAAGCTTGGCTGTGCCAGCACTTGCGCGCGGAGCGCGCGGCAAACCACTGGTATGCCGCATCATACTACTTGGGTCTCTGCATGTTACGGGTAGTTACACGCAGTAGGTACCATTCAATAGAAGTCCTAATTCACTACTTTTCCACGAGACAGTCGGACAGCCGAGCTCGCTGTTTCGCTGGGCGAGTCTGACCGAAACCACGCCCACCGATGGTATCATTAGTCTTACACTCTGTACTCGTACGATGCACGAGTAATAATCATATCAGGACCCTTCGACACCATCATTCGTTCACGAAAATCACATTAACGACCCTTCTGATATCTACTTGCGTATGTAGAACTATTGGCCAAAGCCCCTGCCCCTGTGATGTCATACAGCAAATGGAATTGCTAATTCAAATATTGTCGGCCCGATCCATTCATCCGTATTAAGCACTCAACGCCACGGTTTTCTAACTCTTCGATAGCATGTAAATTTTGAGCTGTGGCGTCCTCGCGCCAGAGATCCTTGGTCTCGTCAGCGCGTCACAGAGCCGTGACGGCGTTACTGGCCAGATCAAGCCGCGAGACGTCCATCCCAGCACCCACCAGCACCACCAACCCACAACCACGACATGGTCCGCCCCGCCATCACCCCCAGCGGTATCCGCCTCTATTGCCCGCGCGTCGGCCCGCGCATTCTTTCAGTTCGTCGGGGCAGCGCGCCCTCGGCGACGCTGTCGATCTTTATCACGGAGAATTCGGTCCCCAAGCGAGGATATTTGCCCTCGCGTACGCTTTCGTCGTCAAGCGTTGCATGTACTGACACTCAGCAGGCCCATTGGCTATCACCATCCCGAGCCGCCTCACCGACCGCACGGGCATCTCACCATCCGTGTCTTCAACACGCAATGCTGGTGCATCAGGGCCATCCACTGGTTCAGCCCCCTGGATTCCGAGCCGTTCCTGTCGAAAGCGCGAGCAACCGAAAGATAAGCACGGGCTACTTGATTGTGAGAGCAGTTTTCGATGGAGTGCGACCGGTTAGATTCAAAGCGCCAGCGGTAATATGGCTCCTGTCAGCGTACAGCCAAAGACTGCTAAGTATTCATAGCAAGAGTGATACGATGGACTTAGTAAGGTTTGCAAAGAACTTCTGGCATATTGAAACAAGTGCGAATACATTATGCTGGTCAATACATAGTACAAAAACACAACATAGCGAAATCAGGCGGCGTAATTGGGGTCTCCGAGATCTTCATCAGCCTGCTCGCCTGCGTACCCATCATTGCCATTGTCTACGTCTCCGTCTGTATCTTCATCTTCTTCGTCATCGTCATCGTCGCACTGGTCAGTGGGAAGGGCCTCCCAGCTCTCTAACTCGGCTTTGGTGCTGTGCAACTCCTGCTTGATAACGAGGCCGGCCTTGACTCATTCCTTATCATGTTCATTGGTACCTCCCTGCTCCTCCTGTTGAATCTTGGTCATCTCACCAGTGATCGCAGCCCAGATTCCTGTAATCAAGATCGGTACGCTGACGGACGTGCAAAATGGTGACTGCGCACGTTGACTCCTTCGGAGACTAGTGGCCAAAGACGTCGCTGTAGCTGTGAGTATTCGTTGATGGGTGTTCTCCTTGTGTAGCGTGAGTAAGGAACGTACCATTAGCATTATCCAACCTCTTGGTGGTGATTTTCTGGGACTCCTTGAGTTGTTTCTCAAGGTGCCTAACGTCGTGACGAAGTTTGGAGTTCAAATCTGGGTATTTTCAGACTCAGTTTCCGTATGTAAGAGCCAGCCAGGAAAAAGAGCCTGCCTTGCGATTCTTTGAGTTGCTCCTGCAATTCCTTTTTGTTCGCTGCGAGTAGGCGGAGGCTTTCAGCATAGCTAACTGGCAAGCCGTATGGAAGAACTCACCATCGGCAGTCTGAAGTTTTTGTTTCACGATGAGGGTCTCGCCTAGTATAAGTCTGAGTAAGTAACGGGAGAGCAAAGAAGTATCACTGCCGACCATGGGCTTGTTGAAGGGCCTCCTCATGTTCTGCCTTTGTGGCATCGAGTTGTAGGGCCAGCGAGTTGGGGAGTTCTATAGCAACAACGTCGTCAGTGGGTCTGACCTGATAAGGAGGACCATACCCTTGGCCTTGTCCATAACATTGTTCAGAAGTTCAACCTGCTTGGTGGACTCTCTGAGCGCGGCATGGAGTGATTCGACCTCGCGTTGCAAATCCGATTTATCACCTAAGAAATACATGAGGGAAAGAAATGAGACACAGGATCGCTACATACCTTGCAAAACCTGGAGCTGTCCCCGAAGATCTTGAAGAGGTCCTGAAAATGACTTGTTGAGTGTGGTGGTCAAACATGGAATAGTTGGAACACGTAGAACCTGCAATGTCTATGGATCTCGCGGCTTCTAGAGCTGCAAGGCGCCTCTCCAGTTCATGCAACGTTCCTGAGGGCGCTTGAACCGAAACTTGTGATGCTGATGCGCGGCTGGCATGTCTGGCAGCAGATATGGAGGAGTGCATAGATGGAGCAGGTGTAAGGACTCTGGAGCGAGGTGCGCGTTGGGAGGGACGGGGGGCAGCCGGCTTTCTGGGACGGATTGGTTTGGCGCTAGGTGTAGAGGGCATCTTCTCGAGCCTTCGTTTCTTCGCAGGTGGAGCGTTGAGGTCTGGCGATGTGAAAAGGGTGGGGGTATTAGAAAAGACATAGAGTTGCGCACTTTGATCTGACTCATGTTCATCCAAGGATTGGTCTTCCTGGCTTTGATCCCGTGGCAGAATGCGCTTGTTTGACAAGACGGTCCTCGTAGCCGGCTTGGGCAGTTGCTGGGCGAAAGCGGCAAACTCCTTGGAGCTCACGTCTGGGTGTTTCCTGTGAAGGACAGAAAGAAGCTCATCGTCTGAGAAGGAACATCTTGCGGGTCCATCGCGACATGCTGGGGTGTCGCACCGAGCTCGAACCTTCATAAGTTGGCATGCGAGGCCTTGCGATGTGCAGAGTTTGCACGGACCCTGATGAGTGTAAGCATGTTGGGGGCGTAGGAGCGACACGAGACATGAAGAAACACGTACACGTTTGGGATTTTGCTGAACCCACTTTTTCTGGGAACGGAAGTGGTCATTGAGGTCTCGCGCAGTGTCTTTCCAGTCGTTGGTAGAGTCTGCTGTAGCGGGCGCACGTTTTGGAGGCATAGCGGTTTTCAATTCGCGTGAAAATGGATACTAGAGGGGAGACGCTCTCGCGCTGACAATGAGAAGGTCGCAGTTGACAAGAGAGAGAGCGCAGCCGGCATCAATCGCTGCCGGCAGCTGAGCGCTGAGCGGCTGAGGTTTCGGAGCCGTGCCTAGTTAGCGTGGCAGATCTAAGATCGATGATGATGTGATATTCCGAATTTGAATTGTTTGATGGCTAAGATTCTAGTAGATTGAAATTCTGATATGACGTGCACAAAAGGGACTGCCAAGAGCTGCCTTGCTGTAGTACTCGAATTGATAGAATACAAAAACAATTTGAGTGCAAAAAACAGTTTGAAAACGATTGACAATTGCCGAACAGGCCTTTCGTAAGAGCGCGTCTCAGTAAACTGTACTACGGGAAAGGGACAGCCAGTGGGGACAGTCAGGCATGTGCGGTGTATGACTATGCGCGGTGAGGGTAGCTGGAAACGTCCTGCGCCAGACAGTGCTAGCAGAAGCACTCCGGCGTGCTGGCACGAGGGCGCAAAGCCGTTAGCGCTTTCCTGCGACGGCGCTAGCGCTTCGCCTACGAAACGCCAGCGGAGTTGGAAAAAACGCTCGGCCCATCAGTTCTACTGGCGGAACAATCTCAATTTTTGCTCCCATCCACCACTCCATCGAGTCATCTGATACCTTTAGCAAGCATTCATACTGTAGATTACACTCAGTTCGTATCCGACCTTGTTATATCGTCGGCAATCCGCTGTGGGTTGAAAGCAAGTAATCGCTGAGGTGCCCGCCCGCCCTCAGGCTGAGCGGGCGATCCTTTCGCCTGCTTTCCTCACACACGCGATTGTCAGACGAGAATGGATAGTCTAATCAGTCAGTCAATAAATACACGCCACGGACCCAGTCCACGATTGGGTTGCACTTGTCAAGTACTCAACCTTCCTTCCTCTTTCAGAACAACATGTCTAGAGACGGACTGGCTTCCGAAAAAAATACAGTGTATTCCACATTGAAAACATGTCAGGTATCAATCACGACCATATATCTGCGTGCAGAAGGTTGTCTAGGACCGAGATTTCAGCACACGAAAGGACCTCTGCCGTCATCGTCTCCAAGTTGTCTATATGCTGATCAGCACAAGGAATCATCCAATCCCCCCGCCTCTTATATGAGCTCTCCGGGTATTTCAGCGCTCTCAGCCTCCGAATACCAACGTCGAGATAGGTCGAGCAGGTGTGGCATGGTCGTTTGCTGAGTCCCATCTTACTGTCAAGGAACTTTATCCCGGAATGAGTCAAGAAATTGGCCATCTGAACCTCGGGATGAACGCGTAGAATCTGCCAGTGCCCAGGAACCCAGGCCTGCATTCTGTACAAGGGTCGCGATCGCGCATAATTCAGATGTTCTGGCCCGTAATCACAGCAGAAGAGTTCGTCCAATCGGTCCGCTGGTGAGGTGGGCAAGGTAATGCTACTGACCAGCGAGGTGCAGAATGGGGCAGGTATCCACTGCACGAGAAACTTGCATTCAACGCCGGGCTCGATTATCTCGACAGCCATGTAATCCAGTCCGCGGCGCAGGAGCAGTCCGGCGCCCCGGTGGTAAAAGTGGATACGTCACACCCGGCGGAAAACGCGGTCCAGGAAGTCCTTCTCCGTGCAGGTCGTCCATTGACCAGTATGGAAGTGGTGATAAAAGTCCGATCTCAGCATAGCTGTGCACATGTCGAAGATGGTCCCCAAAACCTCCGCGCGGTTCTCCCCGGGCGTTTTGCGATCTATGTCCATCAGTCTGAACAAAATTCCCTTTAGTGCGTCTGTAGCATTTGGGAGTCCGAGCTCGGTGGCGCATTGTTTGAGACGGCCTGATTTTTCACCCGTCTTCCCAGCCTCGCATCTCCACTGCAGCCATATGTCCACCTGGGTAGAGAATAGGCACGCTGCATTTGCAGGAAGATTGAGCTTCGGAAAGTTGAGATTATCCAGCTTTCCCATGATCCGCGTCCAGCAGTGGCGTGTCATGAAGTTGCGAAGTTGATCGAGGTAGTTCGTGGCTGTAATGCTTCGCACGCGATCGTTGTATGCGGATTGCACGATGCGAATGAGCTGACTACCAGTTGCAAGGATAGCGTCAGACGGAACGTCGGCGGCAATGTGAAAGATCAACTGCCGTGGCAACGACGTTGTGGACTCTATGACAAGGGCAACGTTTCGAGATGAGTCCGGCGACATACAGAGGGAAATCCAGTTAAGGATAGTGTCCGTGTTGCTTGAGTTTTCTGGCATTTTACTGCGGTGCTTGAAACTGACGGGCTGTCGCTTGTTGTTCGTGGTCGCGTCGATCAGAAGTGTAGAGGTCAGTGAATATTGATGAGACATCTGTAACACAATCTTTGAAAGGGATTTCAATGACAATCGCACTCCTGCTGACCTTGTGTGTAAATCACTGTGGGGGGAGGTGATGACGGTCAATGTTGCCTTATAAGGCTTCGACTTGAGAATTCAGGTTCCGCTGTACCTGAGCCGCGCGGCATCGAGTGCACCGCCTGAAATCCTCGTAAGGCGGTACCAAGACGGCATCATTACGCAACCGGCAGGGTCAAGTACAAGTGTACCCTGTATCGAAGCCGATTGGACAATGAATTTGACCCTCAAGGCTGTTTCTGAACATAGTACGAGCACAGCCGGTGAGCGATTATAGGTACGAAGAAGGGCATCCGTGAAGTATAAAGGCCTCAAACAAAATGCATGAACGACACCCATTTATTCCTCTCTCCTCACAACAATAGCCTCAATCTACAATCGCACAAGCAATATTCTCAATGACAGAATCCGAAGGCAAATGGCAAACCGTTCTGAGTGGCAAGAAACAGAGCCCATCTGAACTCATCATCAATGTGCATAAAGTTGATATCACTCTTGAAGAGAACGGAGAATCATATATGACAATTTTAGACCCTCGTCAATGAGCTGAAGAACACCGACAACAACTTACACCTTGAAAGGCGCCAGACGCTCCTCACTGCCACGTTTGCCATGTTACAGGCAATCAACCGAACGAACCTTCCAACTCGGGACATGAATCCGTCTTGGAGTCTTTACAATCCTACCAAGGAAGTCACTGTCGACTTGGGAAAGAACAAACAGCGCTCGCACTATGCGAGAGTTCTGAGTTGGGTGGCACGCGCGCTTGCTGGATCCGCCTATACCCCAGGATCCGTTGCCACTTGCTGCTTTACCTGCCCACCGAATACTGAAGGTCTCATGGTTCTGAACTATGCAACAAACTACGATCCTATCAGAACGTGGGATGAAAAGCAGGCTTCTGCACTGGAAAATGTTGACACCGCCGCTAATGATCTCGTTGAACTCCTCACAAAAATGATCAACGAGCAAAAGTCATTCATGAAGTCTCACAACATTTCCGCCGACGATTTCTTGATAAACAACAACTCGAAGGCGCTCCGGATTCGGCAGGTCAGATCCCTGATCGACTATCTTGCTAAGCGGTCATGGCCACATGTAGCAGACAAGGCTGTGCGGCTCGCAAGTGGTGCAATCCCACAACCCAACAGGGGAGCTGGCAGCAACACCATCGAGGATCTCATACTATCACAGACTGTCGAGACAGACAACGTCAAAGCGAATCCGTGGGAGCAAAGGCTCAAAAATCACACCGGCCATACTTCGACTAAGGACGCCATCAGAGCACTTCTGCAGGAGGTCCGCCACACAGCCTTCCGAAAGTAGCGATCTCAAGTTGAAGGCGGACTACATCGAAGGACTGAGTACCAAGTGCTCTTTGCTTTTGAAAACCCCTTGCTTGTCTGTTGCTCTTAGAAGGTGTAAAGACCAACAGACCAGCCCACTGAATCGGAAAGACGATAACCCAAAGAAGGACAAACGAGTAGATGACATGCAAAGATTTGCCCGGGCACTCGATCGTCTTGTACAGCTTCAAAAAGGGGCAAAGTCGCTTGTGAAGCACTTCATGGCCCAGCAAAGGAGTTGTCTAAACCCGGAGTTCGCTTTACGTTCTTTGGACGACAAAGTCCAAACCCCTACCATAACCACAGTAACACCCAACTTTTCCCCGCAAGAATGGTTGAAAGCATTTGGAAGATACTCCGAAAGCTTGCCAGCATTTACGAATGCGGACATCAACAATATTCTTGCTTGTGCCACCAATGACATCTTCAATCGTGGGGAGAAATACACTGTCCGCCGCCACTGTGAAGTCAAAGCTGTGGGTTGCCTTGAGGCTCGGTTTCCACAAGACAAAATCTTGGAGAAGTCCTTCGGTGTATCCAAGCGGTCTTGTATGGCATGCCACTACCTACTCACCTACATCAAGGATGATTTAGGTGAAGACTGGCTATTCAGCGAAACATCCTGCAATTGCTATCCTCAATGGCAAATCCCCCAACCTCTAGGGGGAACAGAGGCTAGAATAACAAAGGAGGTACTTAATAGAGCCTTGGGTTCAGTAGAGAAGAATACCAGGCGGCTCTTGGAAGTAGCATTGGATGCTATCATCAATGACAAGGAAAGTAATAAAGCTTGCCAATCAGACGAGAGTTTCAGCCAGGGATCGGATGACAGGAGAAGCTCTGGTGATTCCTTTGTTGGAATCACTGATGATCCGTAGATGAGTGCAGAAAAAGTTTATAGAGAAGCATGTATATACTATGTACCTAATAATTATTTGCGTGTCACACTTCAAGGTCGGAACCTATTGCAGTGAAAAGCCTTCACCTCAGGCTTGGCATCAGTGTCTAGCGAAGAGGTGAGAGCGGGATCTTGACAAAGTCAAGTCGTTGTTCTGATCACCAGCACAGCGAGCAAGGCAGCGGGCATTGATGGCTAGTGTCGCACGGTCTTACAGAGATCTTGCCCGCAGTTTCACAGATGCCGAAGTCCTGGCACGTCGCGATAACAGTGCGATGTATGAAGCGTTTCCGCATCTGAAAAAGGACGAGACGCTGCACAAGGCTGGGTATAGCGAAGAGGACGCACCGGAGGACACCGAATAGTTGTGACACCTTCCTGGTAGAATATTGCAGCTTTGCCTCGCCTGTCGCTTACCTGTCGGGCTAGTACATTTTACCGTGGCAGTGAAACTGCTTCCGTGACAGTGCTACCGTGACCATGGCCGTGAGAACAAGAATGACCATGAGCGGCCAGATGCGATCGACCCTGATTCGTGAATTACCGTGAGCGAATGAGACAACGTTTGGCAACCCATGTCTACAAGGCACAATGTGTAGACATATGGAGTGTGTGAATCATCATAAACAATCCTACGCCAGGCTGTTATACAGATCTTCTAGGGAGGCCGCATGCAGCATCTAAGCGTTCCGAGTCGTCAGGTATCGGCTTGCGAGTAAATGGCATGGATGGTTCTCAACTGTTTTGCCGTCTTGAAGATAAATCTATGTTCCATTTAAAGACACCGCCAAACTCTAGCGTTAAGCAATGCCAGAACCCGTGACCGTGAATTCACGGTCACGGCAAAATCTACAGGCCCAAGAACGACAAGACTTCAGGCTCTGGATTATTTGGGTGTCCACTTCCAATCTGTGGAACCTACTAACCTTCACCTTAGGCACGGTTGGCATCAGTGCTTGCTGCATTGGCTGTTCCACGCTCACACCACGGTTCACGGACCGAGACTCGGAATCCAAAAAAGCGTCCTAGTCATCCGACATGCAGATGGAAAGACTATTCGTGCTCAGCAAAATCCAATATCCAAACTTCTCAACACCTTAGTATCCCTACCCTACCCCCACCACCCCTCACTCACTCACACCCGCTCCCCCTCCCCTAATCATCTCCCCCAAGATCGTCACCCCCGCCTTTGCTCCGTCCACCACCCTCACCACCTCTTTCCCTTCTTCCCCTTCTTCTCCCCCTTCCCCTTCCCCTTCTTCTCCCCCTTCATACCCCTCCCTAACGAGCCCTTCCCCAGCACCATACCCCTCCCTAACAAGCCCCTCCATCCCCGCCATCCCCGCACACCCCAACAGCACCACCTCCGCCCCGCGTGCCTTGAGCCGTGCGGCAGATGCGCGTATTAGTGTTGAGACGCGGTTTGAGGCTTTCGTGTTCGAGTTTGAGGTGGAGTCTGTGTTGGAGTCGGAGTTCAAGTCCGCGTTCGAGTCCGCGTTCAAGTCCGTGTTTGAGTCCGCGTTCGAGTCTGTGTTCGAGTCCGCGTTCAAGTCCGCGTTCGAGTCCGCGTTTGTAGTCCCGCTAGCACCAGGAACCCAATCCCTCAACTGCACCACCCCCAAGCCGCTAACATCCGCGCCCACGAACAACCCCTCCCCCTCCCCCTCCCCAACCATCCTCCGGACAGCATCCTCCAACCCATCCTTCCGGCTGCCTTCCGGCCCCGTCGCTATTATCCCGAACTTCTTCCCCTTCCCCTTCCCTATGCCTATCCCCTTGCCCTCCCCCTCCCCCTCTCCATTCTCCTTCTCCTTCATCTCTCCTAACCCCAGCTCGATCAGCGCCGCCTCCAACATCCCCAACACCGGCACCGGTTTCGGGTTGACTGCGGCCCGCAAGAGGCCCACGAGCGGATGGTCGCTGAAGCAGCATACGAGGTACGCGTCATACCCCCCTGGCGTGGTGGAGAGGTCGGCGAAACACGCATCGGCGGTGAGGCGCGCTGTGTGCGCGTCTGTGATCGCGGAGGGGGCGTGTGGGGGTGCGGTGTAGTAGTCCAAGTCCAAGTGTGGGGTGGAGGAGGAGAGGGAGGAAAGGGAGGCACGCAGCCCGTCGGTGATGGACTGGGACGAGTTGGGGTTTATTATCAGGATGGACGAGGGCATGGCGTATGTAGCGAGATTTGAAGACGGACGGCTTTATGATATGCTTCCGAGATGGCCAGGGCCGACCGAGGCCAGGCACGATCGGGCGTGTGCCCCGCGGCGTACGCTTTTGGTTCTGACCGCCATGGCGCACAGCGCCGAGACTTGCGCGCGGGACGGAATAGCGCGGAATTGGTTATCAGGCTGGGATCGGTTATCAGGCTGAGCTCGTTTCATTGAATTGAGGTAAGGATCTCGACTGTCGTTCGTTGACAGCTACGCACCGCCCCTACTCGGTTTATAAACGCCCAATCTGCACGCAATTCCGCATGTCTCAACCAACCATCATCGTCGTCGGCGCCGGCGTCATCGGGCTCACCACCGCCATCCGCGTCCTGCAGGCCTTCCCTGACAGCAAGGTGCGCTCCATCCTTTTCCACCCATGCACACCTCGGCTAATCCTCCCCAGGTGACAATCATCGCCAAAGACCTCCCCGGCGACGCCCTCACGCCAACCTACGCCTCCCCCTGCGCAGGCGCACACCACCTCTCCTTCGCCGCCGACACCGACTTGCTCCAGCGCAAAGTCGACCGCCGCACGTTCGACGTCATGTGGGCCCAGATGCACTCCAACTCCCCGTGGGACGCGCAATACGGCGCGCACCTCCTCAAGCTCACGCAGACCGAGCTGTACTGCTCCCCCGGCGAGCGCCACATCGCATTCTTCGAGTCCCTCCCCGATTTCACGGTGCTCGACGCCCCGCCGAGTGACGTCACGGGCCCAGAGGTCCACCACGCTGTGAGCTTCACGAGCATGACCATGGACACGCTCCCGTACCTCGAGGTCCTCCTCGCGCACTTTACCGCCCTCGGGGGCCAGATCGTACGGCGTGCGCTCTCCTCCCTGGGGGACGCCGCTTCTTCCCTCTCCTCCTCCCCCAATGTGAAGGCAATCATCAACTGCACAGGCCTCGGCGCCCTCACGCTCACCGACGTACACGACACCACCCTGTACCCCGTGCGCGGACACGTCATCGTCCTCAACGCCCCCTGGGTAACCTCCGGGCGTACACGCCAAGTCGGGTCCCTCTCCGCCTCCGAGACCCCCGATTCCGACTCAAAGGGGGGAGAGGGCGGGAGCAGGACGTACATCATCCCGCGCCGCTCGGGCGAGGTCGTCATCGGCGGGACGCGCGACGTGGGCGACTGGAGCGAAACCCCCGATGAAGACGTGGGAAGGGATATCATGCAGCGCGCGCTGGAGATCTGTCCCGCGCTTGCGCCCTCTATTGAAGACCTCCAGGCCCTCGTCGTGAAGCACGTGGTGGGGTTCCGCCCTGCGCGGCGGGATGGGCTGCGGTTGGAGCGCGGGGCGGATTTAGGGGGCGGGGTGAGGGTGGTGCACAATTACGGGCACTCGGGCGCGGGGTGGCAGGCGTGCTGGGGGTGTGCGGATGAGGTGGTGGAGTTGTTGAGGTGAAGGGGAGGGGATGTGGGTGGAAAGGGCGCTCAGGCAGCGTGTGTACTTTCCGTACGCCAATCTGCTTGTGGTCAGTGCTCATATTATATATGTTTTTCGCGCGCATTCCGCGAGTCACACTCTTGACGTTCCATCATGATTGCCATAAACTGGGCTTGCACGGCTACAATATCAACACAGAATATGGTTTCTTCACTAGGTCCAACACAACGCTACTTTCCACTGGTTTAAGTGTTTAATCGACATCTATAACTAGCAGCAGTCTGTTGGTGGTGCCGCCGATCATCCGCAACATCCGCAGCGCATTGTCCCTATGCGGGATTACAGGACAGGCCAATGGGCCCCCAGCATTCCCTATCTGAGCCGGACAAGAACCTGAGGGATGTTGTTCTCGAGCGGATGATAACATGCAGCAAAACGTTAACATCTATCTACGACGGAGACAACTGCAAGTTCCTGTCTTGGTTGACTGACCCTGGAGAACGGCATATCGCACTGACAACACTGCGAGAGATTGACGGGATGATTGTAATCCAAGTCACGCACATGAGCTTACATGCAACCCTTGTCGACACTGTATCATAACTTCTTGCCAGTGCAATCAGTGTTACAAGCACGAAACGTCGAGAATGAACACTACATTGGTCCATTTGCAGGATACTCTGCGATCCCGCCACAACTGGTCATTCACAATTGTGGCGGAACAATCATCAGATAGGCGACCAAAGAAAATAAGTAGTTCTGCGACAATAGTATGTTGAGATACATAGAGCCGTCATCAAGTGCGAGCTCTCGAACTTCAGGGGTTCACAAGTGCCAACCCTCCATCCACCAAGATCGTGGCCCCAGTCGTGTAGTTCGCAGTGGCGAGATAAACAGCCGCACTAGCCAATTCGGCATCACTGTAATGATACAAAGGTCAGTCTGAGTCTCGGTCGCAAATTGAGAATCGCATCCTCACGTGCCAGCCCTCCCGGCAGGTGAAGGCGCGATGAGACCGGGGAACGGCGCCACCAACGGCCCGTCAATCTTGTTCACCTCAGATGGGAACGGGCCGGGCTGGATCGTGTTGACGCGGATGGGGATCCTCCGGTGGGCAAAGTCCGTCGCGAGGCTGACAGTGAGCTTGTCCAGCGCAGCCTTCGAGATCCCGTATGAAAGCTAGAAGCCATGGCCAGTGGGGGATGGAAACGGGGAAGTGCGTGCACAGGGAGATTGACTTACGCTCAGTACAGTGGCCCACAAGTCTATAACGGCAGCGTTTGACGAGATGTTGATGACGGACGAGGTGGCCCCGGGCCCGCGCAGCTCGGCACCCTTGGTGAGAAGCCCGACAAACGCCCTCGTCATAAAAAAAGCGGCGGAGATGTTACTGTTGAAGACGTGTCCCCAAACCTCCTGTGTCTCGTGCGCGAGCGGATCACCTCCCTCTTTGAAGTTCTTCAACTTCTTCTCGTAGAACTCGGAGTCGGCAGGTCCTCCGATCCCGGCGCTAAAACAAGATGAGAGCTGGATCTTTCATAGCGACGGGAGGCAAGCTCACTTGTTCACCAGAATATCGAGCTTCCCGTCCGTGTCTTGAATGTACTGAACGGCCTGTTGGATGCTCCCCTCCTTCGTGACATCCAGCATCAATCTGTTGAAAGCCAGATTGAGCAACACCTGAGTCTACTATCTAGGCAAATCTCCACAACTCACGGGACCAACTTGTGCTCGCTGGCAGCAAAAGAGTCGGAAGCTGCTTTCAAGGTCGCTTCGCGGCGTCCTGTGATGTAGACCTTGGCCCCGCTGGACGCAAGACCTTTGGCAATCATGAAGCCGCTGGACAACTGTAAGGACATTATCGAGACGACGAGACGCTCAGACACTTGCAGCCCTGTCCCACCCCCGCTAACAAGGGCAATCTGACCATTGAGCGACATTGCAGGTGACGTGTTGAGGCTTGGTGGCGGTGACAACGAGGTAGAGTAGTTTACGAACACAGAACACAGAACACAGACCACAGCGCCTTTTTATCGTGAATATTTCCCGATCTCGGTGGGATAAAGGGTGCTGGGGCTGAATCATTCCATAATATGATGACTGAAGCAAAGACACCTCTTGTGCGGGCAAAAGGTCGCTAATCCGCCGCATCTCCGATGACAAGACCTGTTCCATTGAGTAGAGCGTCATAAAACGCGTTATGACGCCTTACGAGGTGTGAAAAAAAAAAGCATCCGTGCGGCCTACAGCACTTGTAGGGTGACACTCGCTCGGTTGTCGAGCGAAAGGGCAAGAGTCAAAAATCCACTAGCCGAATTCGGCACATGTCCCCGCCAGGTTGCCGAGCAGAGTGACTTTTGCCCGCCGACTGAGCGAGTGTCACCCGTTCTGAGGTCCATAGTGGGACCATGAAACAGACTTTTTTTTTTGTAAGTTTGCTTTGTAAACGGGCGGTACCTTCAGCCTTAGCGGGACATTTGCCACCCGCCTCGGTATGACTCGGCAAGCGCCTCTCGCCCGACAACTTACAAGCGAGCGAGCGTGGGGTTCAAGGACCGTGGTGCGGCTCAGATATCGTCTGCTGTTTTTTTGCCCTCGCTATCCTGTCTGCTGACCCTTGACGTTTCTTCATACAATTGTCATTAAATGGGCTTGAATGACTACAATATGCTACAAAACCACTGGGTCCAAGACAACACCGCTTTCCACTGGTTTGATTGGCAGTAGTGGCAGCAGCTTGCTGGTGGCGCCGTCAATCTTCTGCAACGTCCGCAGCGCATTGTCCCGATGCTCATCCTCCTTTACCCAAGGAATGCCCTCCCAAGCACTCCATCCGTCCTCCGAGTCCGCAGGCTCACGGCACAATGAGTCTTTCCATCCATCTACAGTAACCTCGAGCTCCTTCGGTGAGACAGTTGATGGGGTCCATACTGGCGGATCCAACAGGCAAGTTATATAGACCACCAGCCTTGAGCTGGTGCCGCGCACACCGAAAACATTGAGGTACAGTAGGTACTGCAGGACGCCACGACCCACGAAAGCGCATCATCATAGCATTTGACAAGTCGGGCGAGCTCCCTGAGTCCCTGTCATCGCAGTTGATAGGTGTTCCTCCGCCCTCAATCTTTGCAAGGAACGTCTCCAGGTCCTTTTAGTTCCGAATGAAAGCATCGTAGTGTTCCACGTCTCGGCGCACAGAGGACCCCATTGTGAGCTCGATAACGTCGAACGCTAGTTGGTCGATGTCCTGCAGGCAGGACACAGACGCGGAATGTGGCAATAGCCTCGTCGCGGTGTTGTGGCGTCCCGTTACGGATGAGTTGCATGCCAACCCTCCTGATATCTTGCGAAGTAGGGATGCGATAGATATCGTTGGCGTCTGGTGCACGGATTGGCTTCCTCTCGAGTCGTACATCTTCGTGGATGGCGGCGGAGGTAGTCTGTCATGAAAGAGAGAGAGATAGGGAAGTGGCTGATGATGGTGTTAATGGAGGAGTGATTGTTCTGGCTTTTATAGCCTCTGCCCTTGATGTGGCCCTGCTAGTGATGGCTGATCCCGACCAAAAAGAGAACACATCCATAGTGATCTGGCCCGGTGGAAGAGTAACTTTCTGACATTATCCGATCCCTCACAGACATTCAGGGATCCTGGAAGTTGCGATGAAAGAATTGTCAACCCACGACTCCAATCTGGTCATTCACAATTGTGGCGTAACAATCATCAGAGAGGCGAACAAAGAAAATGAGTAGTTCTGCGACAGTAGTATGTTGAGATACATAGAGTCGTGATCAAGTGCGAGTTTTCGATCTTCAGGGGTTCACAAGCGCCAACCCTCCATCCACCAAAATCGTGGCCCCAGTCGTGTAGTTCGCAGTGGCGAGATAAAGAGCCGTACTAGCCAACTCGGCATCACTGCACGGAGGTCAGTCTTGCTCGCGGAAGAGACAGAAGAATCCTCACGTGCCAGCCCTTCCTGCAGGTGAAGGCGCGATGTGACCAGGGAAAGGCGCCACCAACGGCCCGTCAATCCTGTTGGCCTCGGATGGGAACGGGCCGGGCTGGATCGTGTTGACGCGGATGGGGATCTTCCGGTAAACAAAGTCCGTCGCGAGGTTGACAGTGAGCTTGTCCAACGCAGCCTTGGAGATCCCGTATGAAAGCTAGCCGGTGGGGATGGAAATGGGGAAGTCAGTGCACAGCAACTTGAGAGGGAGATTGACTTACGCTCAGTGCAGTGACCCACAAGTCTACAACGGCAGCGTCTGACGAGATATTGATGACGGACGAGGTGGCCCCGCGCAGCTCTGCACCCTTGGTGAGAAGGCCGACAAACGCCCTCGTCATGAAAAAAGCGGCGGAGATGTTGCTGTTGAAGACGTGGCCCCAGATCTCCTGTGTCTCGTGATCGAGCGGATCACCTCCCTCCTTGAAGTTCTTGAACTTCTTCTCGTAGAACTCGGGGTCGGCAGGTCCTCCAATCCCGGCGCTAGAAAAACAAAGAGACTTGGTTTTTTCCTGACTTGCGACGGGGTGAAAGCTCACTTGTTCACCAGAATATCGAGCTTCCCGTCCGTGTCTTGAATGTACTGCACGGCCTGCTGGATGCTCGCCTCCTTCGTGACATCCAGCGTCAATCTGTTGAAGCCAGAATTGAGCAACTTGTACACCTGAATCTAGGCAAGTCTCCACAACTCACGGAACCAACTTGTGCTCGCCGGCAGCAAAAGAGTCGGCAGCCGCTTTCAAGGTCGCTTCGCGGCGTCCTGTGATGTAGACCTTGGCCCCGCTGAACGCAAGACCTTTGGCGATCATGAAACCGCTGGACGTGGACAACTGTAAGGACATTATCGCGACGACGAGACGCTCAGACACTTACAGCCCTGTCCCACCCCCGCTAACAAGGGCAATCTGACCATTGAGCGACATTGCAGGTGATGTGTTGAGGCTTGCTATGATTGGTGGCGGTGACAACGAGATAGAGTGGTTTGCGTTGAAAACAGAACAGAGACCACAGCGCCTTTTATTGTGAGCATTTCCCGCTCTCGGTGGGATAAAAAGTGCTGGAGCTGGATCAACCGTGCTATGCTGACTAGAGCAAAGACACCCCTTGTGCAGGCAAAAGATCGTGAGCATTTCCCGATCTCGGTGGGATAAAAAGTGCTGGAGCTGGATCAACCGTGCTATACTGACTAGAGCAAAGACACCCCTTGTGCAGGCAAAAGATCGTGAGTATTTCCCGATTTCGGTGGAATGAAAAGTGCTGGAGCTGAATCATCCCGTGCTATGCTGACTAAAGCAAAGACACCCCTTGTGCAGGCAAAAGGTCGCTAATCCGCCGCTTCCCCGCCGGGCCGCAACAAGGTGCTTAGGAGATGACAAAACCTTTTCCATTCAGTAGAACGTCATAGAATGCGTTATGACGCCTTACGAATTGTAAAAGAGCATCCGTCCGGCCTACAGCACTTGTAGGGTGACACTCGCTCGGTTGTCGAGCGAAAGATTACTCAAGAGTCAAGAGTCAAAATCCACTAGCCGAGTTCGGCACATCTCCCTGCCAGCTTGCCGAACACATGCCAAGTGATCCCTGCATAGTCCACTCAGCCGAAGCCGTCGCCGAACGATGTTACTACCGCGTGGCATCTCTTCCGAACATCTTGTCGCTCTCTCTCTCTGCCGTGTGATCCAATTTGATGACCTCTCTACACTGTGTGGGTTAATGAAACAAGCACGCAGCCCAAGGGTGACTCGGCCACCACGAATGACGACTTCCAGCTCGGGCCGTTCCGTGAAGACACGATCACCTTGTCATGACGATGATCCTTGTTTAGACGGAACTCACACTGTCTACAGCTTCAGCCATCGAAGATCACAGCATTCGGAGGGAGGATCACTGGCTATAAAAGCTGGGTTTTGTTGTCAATGTTTTCTGACTGTCTCTTTCTCTCATTCGCCGTTGCTTCGAAATGTCCCCCAAGGATCTTGAAGACAACGCTCATCACCACCGTGTCCCACGACAAGTACCACCCGAGAGAAGCCCCATATTCCCGCAAGACGCCACCTTGAGCATCTATCTCATCCAAACCTCGTCGAGTCTCATCATTGCTCTGCGTTGCTTCGTACACGCTCTAGCCATCGGCGACGACAGCCTCATTTCATATTTTCGCGACAACTTCGTCAACACGCTCCGCGACGCCGACAACCTTCTGTCGTGCATCACAGTGGTCGACCGCCTAGTGATCAGGTTCCTTGAAACCACAACTGGAGCCAAGGTAGCCCGGGCCGAAGCCGATTACCATAGCTTTCTCGCGTACACGAAGAGGCTGAAGCGTGCCTTCGGAGCTGTGAAGGGTGGCGTCCCAATTCCTGAAATTAGCCAAGTCTGGCTCGAGAAACTCTTCTTCCGTTATAACGACGAGCTCTTCTGGGGTCTATCAATGAGCAGCACATACTGGAGCCACACGCCAGTTATATGCAGAGCCCGAGCTCTCAACTGGGTGAGCAGGACCTATATGCTGGCTGCGCCGACCAGGCCTCAACATTCTCTGTCTCAACCGGAGGAGCAATTGGGGGATCTCGTCTTGGATTGGAGAACAACGTTTGACAAAACGTTGACATCTATTTACAAAGGGGACCACTGGGAGGGCCTGCCTTGGTTGACTGAGCCTATCAGACGGGGCATTGCATTGATAACGCTGCGGGAGATTGACGGGATCATGGAGAATCTCTTGCGACCCGCCCCTCGACGAACTATAGCTCGTTAGCTTACATGCAGTCCCTGTGCTAAAACGGAATCGCAATCTCTGTCCGTTGTCAGTAGCGTTATTCCCCTGTTTCAAGAAGATGAGATAGACTGCATATATCTGATGAATGAGTCGTGAATGAGTCAACTGCAGGAAATTTCGAGTTCCCGCCATTCAAAATTGTGGCCTAGCAATCAATGCCAATCATTGGCACCGAAGGTAACTAGCCTTAGCATGATCAACAGGTTGCACTTGTCAGCATTGAGATCCAGACTGTCGCAATCAGGTGCATAGCACGACAGCATACAAGTATAGGCCAATGTTGTGTTCTTCTTTCATATAAGTTCACAGCACGTGGTTGACCTTTGACGAAAACTTCGAAAAGCCAGGACAGGAGTAGGTGTGATTTGTACATGGGTGTGAGGAGGTATGCGACAGGGGACAGTAACTTACAAGAGGGTGAGCTCAGGAAGAAAAGTAGACAGACAGACTCAAGCCGGGCAACGGCTCTGATGAACCCTGAGTTGTCGTTGCGTCAGGCGTGTCGGAAGCTCTACACCCTGTTGCCGGTCGGACCAGCAAAATGACCGTGAATTCACGGTCACGGCAAAATCTACTGGTGCCCTACTCAACGAATTGTGAGGGTTGATCAAAAACAGAAAACATGAAGAAGCAAGCAGTCGACTTTGAGCTGCATTGCATGATGCTTTGAGAGGCAGAAATAAGGACCAACGACTTGCCCACCGGTTGTAGCTGTCGGAGCTAGGTAAAGTCAAGGGAAGCGCGAGAAAGAACGTATCGTAACTTCTCGTCGTGTGACTGGCCTCGGCGGTGGGCACGGATTCGCGGTTTCTCCGACAGTCATAATAGATAACTGGCTTACCTCGATGTCTCTTGGTGCCTATCATCGTCTATTTTCCGGTCTCATCCTCTTTTCACTGTATACCGCCTCTGAGTCGCGATGTCTACTGAGACCAAGTCCCATCAGTCCATCGACAACCTAGATGAGAACCCTCAGCGCCGATTATGGCGCGGTAACAAAGAAGGTGAGTTAGACCATTGTTACTCAGTGTCTTCTGGCCTGCCCTCTAATCACCTATCGACGCCAGGAACCATCGAGCTCGAGGGCGTCCCGAAGTTCGAGTCGCCATACGAGGAGCGCGAATGGATCAAGGCGCACATGGCCGCCGCCTTTCGTTATTGGGGGAAGCTCGGATACGCCGAGGGTGTTGCTGGCCACATCACCGTACGCGACCCTGTCTTGACTGATCATTACTGGTCAGTGGTTATCGTTGTCCCACACTAGGTGTGAACTCATGACCGACCTGCCAGGATGAACCCTTTCGCGGAGCACTTTTCCACCATGACTAAGTCGATGCTCGTCCTCGTGGACCCCTCGGGGCACGTCTCCCCCCACGGTGCGCAGCTCCCCATCAACACCGCGGGGTTCCACATCCACTCTGCCATCCACAAAGCGCGCCCGGACGTCCACGCCGCCGCGCACTGCCACTCCTTGCACGGAAAAGCATGGAGTGTCTTCCAGAAGCCCATTGACATGCTTACACAGGACTCGTGTTTGTTCTATGAGAATGTCGGTGAGTACTTGTAGACGATTGAGTCATCATTCACCTTGACGCTTATCTACCCACACTAGCTGTGTATGACAACTTTGGTGGTATAGTGCTTGCGCAAGAGGAAGGTAACAACATCGCGAAGGCCCTCGGTCCCAAAATGAAGACCGCCATCCTGGGGAGCCATGGTCTTCTGACGCGTGTGTAGTCACCTATCATCGCAGCATCCATATCAGAAAATCTTCTAGTCGGGAAGACCGTCGACGAGGCGGTATATCTCTTTTCTGCACTCGACCGCATGTGCCATGCTCAACTCCTGGTGGAGGCCGCTGCCGCACATGGCTTATCCAAGACGCTCATCACCAAGGAGGACGCCGAATTCACCGCCAGGACGTTACAGTGGTGGGAGAACAGCTACTTGCAAGTGAGTCCACACGACTGATCCACGTAACACTGGGACCTGACGAGGCACAAAGTTCCAACCCGAATACAAGCTCCTCCTCAAAGAGACGCAGGGGGATTTCTTGCTCTAGTAGGGCGGATTTTGTCTTGGCAATCGTCGACTAGCTGTGAATGCTTCAGAGTCAATGTGCACACTGAACCTGGGGTGCGCTTGAGTGAACGAATAGTCAACCTAGGACGAAGGCATCTTCAATATTACACTCGACGCTCGAGCGCGAGCAGAGCCCAAGATAAAGGCAAGTCGATGGGAGCCATCAAGCGGCCAGCTATCGGCGAAGCCATATCGTTTTGAGGGCGAAAGGCGGCAGGAAATTCGGAAAATTCCTGACGCAGCCTCGAACTCGACCTATCAGCACATGTTCAGAAGTCGGCAATACAACGACTCGATAGAAAGACATCGCAAATGAACGGAAGCTGTTGGGGTACCTACTACTTATCACCGCTTCCAAACTGATTCTCGACCCCAAGCTTGTCAAACACGAGATAATCGACAGGCAGTCAGAGGATTCTGTGTGTTGTGAGCGTTTCGTGGTCTCCGTGCAGTCACTTCAAATTGGCTCGGCGGCCCGGGCATCGCTGGCGATGAGGTTCGCGGTGATAGAGAGAAATGCGAAGACACCGAACGCAGGAATGATGAACGGCATGGAAAAAGCAAACCGAAGAGAAGGGCAAGATAGGGGACAGATCGCAATGAAATGACTTGACATGGAGGCTAGGTGATTATCTATCGCAGCCTTTTCGCCTGGGGAAACTGTCGAATCAAGTCGTTTCCTTCCGCATCAGGATGATCAGATAATACCCCACCAAGCTGAGTGCAAGTGGGGAGCAGTCTGAGTATGAGAAGCTATGTTACGCATCTGCTACACGCCGGACCAGAATTCGAGGACATCCAGATCGAGGGTCTTAGCTTCAACATTCATTACACGTCATTAGAAGGGTCGCACCAGAACGCGTTTCTACAGTCAGGGAAGAACAACGGCCGATGTTTCGACGCTTGCGGGGGTCCCAGGACTCGGGAGACAGCATGTAAGTAAAACAGATGGACGAAGGAATTCGAAGGCGGATATTGTTTGATCGTGTTTGACTACAGCTCTCATTCGCCCAATCCCGCGCGCGACCACCCTGAATTTGGGGCGTGTTTGCAAATTGCAATAGTGCTTGACCAAAGCCGTTCACGCAAAACCACGCCAGGCATATCGCTAAGCGTTGACTCCATCTCGTCCGCTCGTCTCATGAAGGCGACATCGTTGTGACGGCATCCAAGTCTCGCTCTGTCTCGGACTCCAAATGCACTCAAATGAGTGCATATGAAGGACCGGGCTTCAAAGAGCTAGCCATCCTTGCGGACCATGCACCCTGCTCTTTCGGTCTCGAAAAGAGTTTCCTCCCACAAACGGCTTGACAACCTTCTCTGGAACACTCTCATCTCGGCGTACTACCCAGCACCACCCAGAACTCAATCAACTCAATGTACTTGTGATCACGGGGCTTGTGTATGTCAGTGGCGTATATATGTTCTCGCGTACCGAAGCTGATGACGATATTGCATTCTGTAAGATTGATGAATTGCTCTCCCAGGATGTCAATTCGGCGTTAGTCGTCGTCCTCGAACACTCTTCTTCTCATGCTGAGCGCGTGATGAAATTCCGGTCTCGACGGCAGAATTCAGTGACAACCTCGTCCTATCTCGACGTCTTGAATTGAAATGCAAGCTCAAGAGCCACTGCCAGGGCCGCTGTATTACTGATGCTTCTGCACGCTGGATTTTTACTTAGTTTGTGAAGCCTCAATAATGACGCCGTCCATTCCCCTGACCTTCGTCTGACTACAATTTCGTCGCACTTTCCGACGTCTATACTTCCATCAATAACCGCATTAGGTCCCAGTTCTTTGGTCTAAGACTCGATTGTAAGTACGGTGCACATGATGGTGCATGAGCTGATCTCGTTGTGGCCGCTTTGGGGCGCTAAATCGAGTCCGCGTGGATCGCATTGCTGCTCTGCATCGACGCCTTCCCCTCCAGATGGACAACAATCCTTTCGTTCCGTGCCAGTGTTTCTCGACGCGACCGTACACTACACACCGACAGAGTACCGGACCTACGGGACCATCAAAGCATCCAGGCTGAGATTATTGGACCGGAGATCCTCAGGGGAAATATCACGTAACCATACTTATGACCGACGTGCATCCCTGGTACATGCAGGGTAGACTTTGACGGCAAAATCAAATGGTATAAAGGTGAGTCGAGTCTCGCGTTTCCAACCTTGTTCCGCCCTCCTTGACCACCATGCTGTTCTCCTTCGCTCTTTCCACGTTCCTTGCTTCTCTCGCACTAGCTGCGCCGTCCACGAAGCAGAAATTAGCGAAAGTTGTCTCCAGCTGCACGCAACCGAACCATGTCGCCTTGACCTTCGTGAGTCTGCCAGCTCCCTTCTGGTCATAGGGCGTACTCATATCTTTCCGTAGGATGACGGACCGTATAAGAACTTGTGAGACCTGCTTGCTAACGTATTGGCAATTTCCCAAACGTCTTCCCAGGCACAACATCAGCGATGCGTTGACTGCTGCTGGAGCAAAGGGAACATTCTTCTTCAGTGAGATTACTTCACTTCTAACGGTACACATTTTTTACCTTCGTTGCCTTGCAGATGGCAACAACTGTGAGGACTCTTTGGCACGTACGTTTATACATGGCTCATCGTCCCAGATGACTGTATCTACGATTCTGCGTCCATGAAACGCGTTCGCTACGCCTATGATCAAGGTCATCAAGTTGCGTCGCATACCTGGAGCCACGCGGACCTCAGCACCCTTACTTGGGATCAAGGCAAGTACACATTCAGTGGGTACTACGGTAGGATTGCAGGATAACCAAATCTCCAGTTCATGACGAAATGTGGCGCGTTGAACGTGAGTAGATGGAAGTATCTGAAGACTGGTACGCTCACGAGCGTTGTCTATAGAGGCACTGCAGAGGATTGTCGGTGTACAGCCGGCGTTCATGCGTCCCCGTGAGCTATAATTCCACCTTTTCTTATCCCGAACCCTCGCTCAATGGCGAATTCAGCATATGGAAACTACAACGACAACGTACGCGCTGTATCGTATGCACGCGGTCAGAAGGTCGTCATCTGGGATTTCGAGTACGTGCTAACACCGTTTAGACAAAGATTTCGTTCATTCAAATTTCTTGTAGCTCCGAAGACTCGATCGGGGCCTCGGTCAAGAAAAGCGAGGCTCTGTACCGCGATGCCATCGATAAACACCCCTCGACTTTGTTGGCCTTGAACCACGAAACTTACGGTAAAAAGCTTGCCAATTCATGCCTTCGCTTGCACTTGTGGCTGACTCCTTTTGCTAGCTACCACAGCGCACAAAGTATTGCCGTATGCCATCCGACATTTGCAGGCCGCCGGGTATGAGCTTGTCACCTTGGCGGAGTGTCTTGGCGAGGATCCCTACCAGTACACCCAAGCTCCAGGAACCCCTGACGTATGGACCCTACTTCATTAATGCTCTGAATACCCAATGCTGATCTGCGCTACAGAGCTCTTGGACCTGCTAAATCTCCCGAAGTATTGGTCTTCTTGGACTCGGACTCGGTGATAATAGACACTCTTTACATTCGGACTTTTTTTTTCAGCAAACAACTCCGCGGAAACTCTTCTTTCAGTAGTGTTGTGACTCTATCGTTAACTTACTTACGAGCCTAATAAATTCACAACGATCCTTACCGTACTTGCTCCCGTACTCGCTCTGAGTGGCTTGGTTGGGAACAACCTCCAGTGCGGCGCGCAGGGTCGAGAGGCTCACCTCTTGTCGGAACGTAACGCGCGG
The DNA here is from genome assembly GCA_019915105.1 of Strobilurus luchuensis. Taxonomy (NCBI): domain Eukaryota; kingdom Fungi; phylum Basidiomycota; class Agaricomycetes; order Agaricales; family Physalacriaceae; genus Strobilurus; species Strobilurus luchuensis. Next base: position 1,620,374 of record JAHLMJ010000010.1, on the reverse strand, counting down.
TTCCGACGACATGGTAAGAGCCTGGGTGGAACTCCTGATCGTGCACAATCTCACAAAAACGGTGGGAGCTGCGCGTGTTCCCCTTGGCAGTTCGGTAGCAGCTTGGCACTGGGTCAAGAGTGCCGTACTGTATGGTCGAAAGTCTCGACGATACGCAGCCTGCAGGTAATTCGAGTTGTGATTGGCTTGGTGTTATAGGCGTAGGGCGCCACCTTTCGTCAGCCCGTCGATGATCTTTCATTTTGTCTGACTCCAATACCAGCCATAAGTATGTGTATTGTGATTGTAAATATCTAGTACAGTGCGGCGCAAGCTCACATCGCAGCCTGACGTAGCTTGCCGCCGTTCAGAGGTTAACCCAGTGTGCGGCCGACCTGGCGGCGGGATGTCGGTGCATTGAGCTAGGCTCTGCACTCAAGTTGCTGCATTGCATTGAGCTAGGCTCTGCAGCAGTCGTGAGCATCGAGCTAGGCTCTGCCACAGTCGTCGATGCTTTGCACGACGCTCTCTGAGATTCATGCCCCTGCTTTGCGCTGGACTGGACGGGTGATTTCGTCGCGATGTTATGGGCATATCGTCTGTCTTGCAGATAATGAATATATTATACACAGGGCTATGTGCTGCTGTAGGGTACTCTACAGTCTACTATTCTATTGCATTCCGAGCACCAGCTGCGCGCCGACTATCCCGCCCAGCCACACCCCCGCCTTCCTGACTTTTAAGGTTCGGACGCGTCAGACGGCACAACCGGCACGCGCCGCGTTTGAGGGCCGAGCGCGGCCTGAAGCCCAATATTCTCCCGCTGTCCCCTGCTCTCTTCACCGGACTTACTATGAGCTCGAACGCCATTGACGCAAGCTCGGGCAAAGAGAACCGGATGAATATATCAGCAAGCACCTTTGTGGTCTCGGGCTATCTATGGGCGGGGCGCATTTTTTGCTTCCGCCTCTTCTAAGGCAATGGTTTTGGGATCTCGGCTGCCCGATTCCCGACGCTACACTTTCAGGGCAGGGCAATCGCATGGACTGACAAGCGCAAGTTTCTAGGTGTCCCGTTTCACACTGGCCTGCGAGGACTATTCGACGGCAATCGTATTACGACTGCTCGCAAGACTACAAACACTGTCCGACATCTGCAGAAACACTTTGAATGTCTATGGTGTTCTTCCAGTCTGCCTGCCGAGCTTTCCCGCAACACCTGTGCCCCTTTACGATACCTTGGATGCTCACTGCCCATCACTAGTGTAAGGTGTGGCTGCCTGCCTGACGTGCAGCCGACCTGGCTGTCCGCCTTTGTATCTGGCACGAGGCCCTACGGGCATCTCTCTCGCGGTGTATTCCCTACTGTATGATTCTCATCACGACGCCCCCATGGCAATTCTTTCCGAGACTAACTCACCTCCCATAACACCCTCCGGACCATGTCACATCTATGCACCACGTCTCGAGGGGTATTCGCAATTTTTGCATCGCTTTTCTGCATCGAGCTTGGCTCTGCAAACTTGAGCATGGAGCTAGGCTCTGCCATCAAATTGACTGTAACTCTAGTGCATCGAGCCAGGCTCTGCATTCTTCAGCTAGGGCATTGAGCCTGGCTCTGCCTTTGTGTTTCATGCACTGAGCAATGCTCTGCAATTCGCTAATGCTTTGCGCTGGCGATTGGAATTGATGATTTTGTTGCTGCGTGTCGCGTCCCAGTAGCTTTCCCTGTTACGGTGTTTTACCCTCTCCTACGTCGGCCCTGTTTTTTGTCCTTGAACGAGGTTTTCTCCTGTGCCACGAATACTGAGAGGTTTTCACCAGCAGGGTTTTGATGCACCCGTGGTCTCGTCTCGCACCGTCATCAATTGTAGTTTAGTATTTCCATCTTCACCCACTACCACTGAGCATTGTTAGGACTTACCCTACGGGGGCTGCTTCAAATCAGTTAGGTGGTAGTTGGGTTCGGTACCGTAGCAGTATAGTATTGTAGTACGGACCGTGCTGTGTTCTTTAGGGGCTAGATGCACGTTAAAATCTATCTATCTATCTGGAAAGCCAGCCGTGGCGAATTTAAACAGCGTGATCATGAAGTTACATTTCAAATCGCACTTCTGGCCCCGATACCTTATTCCTTTCTCTGGGCAAGATCTCCCTCCCTTTACAGCAAGTTGGACTCGTGATTACCGCTACAAAAGGAATTTCGCAGTATCCAATTGGGTTTGCAAAACAGTGCATATTGAACGCGCCTACGATTCATGACGCGATGACATGTAATCACGCGATCACAAGTCCGCTCTTTCCTCGACGACGACCATCGCCACCAGGGTTGTTTCCAGTAGGATGGCATTTGCCTGGTCAAGTATTTACATACTCTTCTATCTGTGACACAATGCTCAAATCTGCCCGTTCCCAGGTCCGCGTCGGCACAATGGCATCCTCGAATTAGACCCGGTCCCAATAGAAATTTACCACGAAATTTTCAACTACCTAAAACCGTCAAAAAATCTCCTAGAAGCCGAATCTCACCAGATGTTTTCCGCACTGGCCAAAGTCTGCCGATTCTTCTGCGCAGAGGCGTTGCCACACGTCTTTCATACCATCTACCTTAGCGCCAAGCCTACCGATGTGGGCCGTGCCAGCGTGAAATTGTGCCGTGCAATCAAGCGTGGTGACAGTCTGGGGTGTCATATTGCGACTCTGGTCAAAGCATGCATTCTGGAAAAGTGGCAGCCCGCAGACGAGGCGGAAGCATCTCTTCACGAAGCGTTTCTGAAGGATTTCACGCGTGCCATAAAGAAGATGCCAAACCTGGACAGCATCACGCTCGACACTTGCACTATCTCCGCCCCGCTCATCAGTCTGCTTACCAGGATTCCTTCTTTGACGACCCTCCACTTGTCCGGTTGCGACTTGGACGCTGACAATCTTCACACGGAGAGTCTCCTTCACCTCGCGCGCAATGTCACGGATCTCTCTGTCATAGACTCGCACATACCACCCCTCCCTCCCAACTTGACACTGAGCTCCGTTTTACGTCTTCAAACAACGTACTTCCCGGACCTTTTGGGGGACTCGCTCACAGCGATGCCTCTGACATGCCTAGGGATCTCAAACGTCTTTTATGACAACGATCTCGTCTTTCTCTCCGATGCTCTTGATTCGCTGCCCACACTCGCAAGCCTTGCAATCCACAGTCTCCAGGCCCTCCATTCTGAATCCACCTGGGGAGGTAACGACTTCCACCTCCAGCCGACGTCACTTCCCTTCCTCCGTACCCTCAAATGCCCCGGGATCCTCTATCACGCGCTTCTGTCTCCCAATCGTCCACTTATTCAAGTCGACCTGACCGCGGAATGCGATCTGTTCCAGGCCCTGCTACATCTCCCCAGGGAAGACGGGCTCGAAGATCTGAGCCTCTTCGTGTCTCTGTTTCGAGCGGACTCAAACCCGTTTGTCATCCCTCACCCCAATCTCCGGAAGCTGCATCTAGTCTACAACGGTTTGTTGGTCATTCCGTCGTTCCCATGGGAGACGATTGGCGGGCTGCTGCCCGCGTTGGAGATGGTTGAAATCACCTACGATTCCGCCAGTCCGAAGGTTCATTCCCGCTTTCTGCGTCATGTCCTGGCGGACCTGGAACTGCAGTATTCCATGCTGCGAATCGCTCCGGGGCTCAAAAGGATGAAAGTGGGGAAAGGTGTCCTGTGGGTGAGAGATGAGGGACCATGGAGGCCGCGCGTGTTGGATCGGAAGCAAATGGAGGACGCGTTAAAGATATCTTGGCAGCCCGAAGAATGGGACGAGGTCTTGAAGGCTCGTGAGTAATGTGTACCTGTTGGAGTGTTGGCCATCCAATTGCGATACTGTAGAGGCTTGAGCTTCAAATGAAACTTCTTGACTGTCTTCATTGCGCCCTCGAGGGCATCGTTGAATTTTGTTCGGGAACCTAGATTGAGTCAAGGTCGATGCGAATGATGACCTATCGAATGCCCGAGTCATCGCTTGTAGGTCTCTGATAGAATGGACCTCAGAATGCACCGAATCTTGTCTGAACGACGAGTGGAATGCAGCAGAAAAGAGGAAGCATGGTCAGACATCATATAAAGCGCGATGATTGTCTATTGATGTAGTCTTATGAACGATCTGATGATCTTGACAGTAAGATCCCGAAAGTCATATGTCCGCAAGGCTGGCCAAACGGAAAGGCAGGAAGAGATGCTCGACTCGAGGAAATGACATTAGGACAGCAAGGTACAGCATTTGAAAGCAATGGATCAGATGAGATGTGTAACGAAACGAATAAATGCGAACGAATGCTATCAGATGCAAGCAGAACGAAATGATCTAGAGGCCAGAGCCCGAACGGATCAACAGAGAATCATCCGTAGATCACACTAAACAAATACAGATCATCAGACCCGGTTCACATAGATTGACACGCCACAAAAGGTACGCACCCTCTCGATGTCGTTGACCTGGGACGAAAGTCCGTGATCCCCTGATCAACATAATGATGCAGTGATGACATCCAGTCCTCTTGTGCCACGACATCCCATGGTATGCGCGACGGGGCGTCCACTTCGACAGGCATCACTTGGCTGACGCCTCCACATTGTAGCACGACGACTAGCGTGCCGATACCCCCACCCTGCCGACACCGCTCCTCGCGACGTTGGATGTCAGCTATGACGACAGGCTCGTTGATGTACGTCCTCGGTATGATGTGCGTCGCTGTGACGCTAAACCTGAAATACGTTTACGACACTGGAATCGGGTGCATAGACGACATGTGGACGTACCGACGATTCGCGTCACTATGACCCCGGGGAGCCAGCTCTACGAGAAGCGCATTGTGCCGTATGTTGGAAGGGAGACGCTTGACCTCAAGGGCTTGAAAGCCGACCCAGTTTAGCAAGGTGTTGTGCGCGGAGGTGAATTTCCGCAGGTTTCGGGCGATGTTGTCATGTGTGTCTCCTGAGGTGTGTATTTGCGACAGCTGGCCAGAGGTATGCTTGCAGACAGACTTATGCGTCGGCCAGTGCGCCTTCTGACATCCCGGAGACTGCAAGAGAACTATGAGCCGCCCGTGAGGAAGACGAGAGAGACAAAGTATAGCGCACACAGTATTGTGTTATCAGCTGCGATTTTACGACATGTAAGTCATGCAGAATTTACTTAGGCAAGTAGACAACTTACGCAGCCCCCGCACAGACGGAACTTGTCGGCATTTGGAGCCGGGTTTTCGACGGCAGCGCATTGGTCGCAGAGACGGTGACCGCGAGGTTTGAGGGGATGAGGCATGACGAGGGGTGAAACTGAGCGCTAGAGTAAGATCATTTTATAGATAGACAGTGCCACAGTGCCCGTGCACGTATCCTAGTATAGACGACAGAAGTCAAACGCGCAGCCCATCCCAAGGGTATGGAAGAACAAAAAAGCCCAAATTCGCGCCTCATTTTATTTGTTGTGTGAGACCTTGTGAGACATTGGGGGGCTGCTTCCAGAACGCGGAAGACAATAAAACCGTGATGGGCGAAACAAGAGAGCATGACACGCTGCCTGCCGTTTTGGGTACCAGTAAGCAGCACCATGTGTTTACCCTCCCCGGATTGGAATTCGGGAGCTTTACCTGTTTGATTTCGTTCCCTCACGAGCACCCACAAATCGACCCTCCCTGCAAAAGTTTATTGTCTACCTGGCATGACGAACGGATTGGGATATCAGGCAATTATCGTGTCCTCGGGCTCGGGTGATGCTACCTCGACTCAGGGCGAGGCCTGCCGCTTCGTCTTCTGTCGCACCTCGACCAATGGGCATGCTTAGGTTGATTCCCATGTTGCAGGAGTCTTTGCCTGAATTGTACTACGTCCTCCTGCTTGTCTCCTGTAACTCCGAACTCTGCTCTTCGTCCGCTTGCATACCCTCCTACTCGGCGCCGTGCGTTTGCCGATTCGACTCCACTCCATCGCTGTTAATATCCGCTGGCTGGACTCCCTGTGCACTATACTTCGCGTTACCCGAATCCTCGTTGTCTGGTACGCATACCTCGTGAAAATACAGCCTGCGTTCGCTCGAAGTCGGTATGCTGCTTTCCTTGTGCAGTATCTTCGTCTGCCTCATTATTGCGGATCCGGTTGGACTATCTATTGTGGCGCTCTCATCGGGCCCTATACTGCCTCGACCTCGGGCGCTTAGCGTGGTCGTCTCACTCAGGGGACTTGATGAGGGTCTAGTACTGGACGTACAGCATCAGTACCTCGATTCTGGTCTCCTCAGATTCACGTCTAGCTAACTGTAAAGGGTCTGCTCAGGGACGTCGACTCCGTTTCCTTTCTCGACCAGCATGCCTTTTTCTGTGATGATGCTCAACTCATGCGCTCACCGAGAGAAGGCGTTGCTCAGTCAATCCAAGAAGCTCGGCCTGGGAGAGAAGAGGCGGTCCAATCTCCCTTTCCTCGCGATGGCGCAGGAATGGGATTCGATTCTGGCTGTCTTATCAATCGCTGTGTTCATCGGGCCTAAGCTATGCATCTGCCGAAGGGCGCAATCAGAACTATGACAGATATCACAACTCGCGAGTCTTGGAGTGGTAACGTACCTCAGCTCCAGGAAGGCCGCCTTCAAGTTCCTGGAGGCTGAAGTACGTTTCACCTCTTGGTTTGTAGTTTGGAACCTCATACGCCTGCGCTCCGTTTCCCACCCAAATGGTAATGACTTTTCTCTGATGGTACTTGGCCCATGCGCTCGTCGAGAGGAGGTACATCGTCCAGTCAATCCATGAATATTGGCCAGAGAGAACATCCGGTCCCCCTTCCCCGCGATGGCGCAGGAATGGGATTCGATTCTGGTTGTCTCATCAATCGCTATCTTCATGGGGCTCAGGCGACGCATCTGCCAAAGGGCGCAATCGGAACGCTTACACTGTACAGACATCGCAACTCGCGAGTTATGGAGCGGTGACGTACTTCAGTTTTGGAGTAGTAACGTACCTCAGCCCCAGGAAGGCCGCCTTCAAGTTCCTGAAGCTGAAGTACGTTTCACCTCCTGGTTTAGAGTTCGGAAGTTCATGTGCCTGCGCTCCGTTTCCTACTCAAATTGTAGGTTCTGGCATTCAGAGGGGTGGGTTGACAGTGATTCGTAGGGGCAGGAACATGCATCCAGTCGTGGGTGTCAATTCTTCTGTACGTTTTTGTCTTCGTCTTTGTCCTCTGCTCACGCAACGTTATGTCTCTCATTGAGACCCACGTTTGAGAGCTCGCTCGCATCTCACCCAAATCCTCGTGAGCTGGCTGGGGTTCCTGTAAGATCGACATCATCCCAACTACTGCAAAGTGACAGTACACTCTAACTCCTTCGATTTGATGCAAAGCTACGCCCAGTGGTCAAACGCAAGAGCACGTATCATCGCTGTCTGACAGCGTTAGCGTCAGATACGCGACATGGAAAGGGATCTGGCGAAACAGACGCATGTTCATTTGAGTACGATGTGCTGGAGGATATGGTCGTGCTCACCGTGACATCGCGGCGGTGGATGCTTGTGGCTTTCGAGTCATGTCTGTAAGCTGCTTTCCATCTGTGACCGGAACGTTGCCGTGAAAGACGCAAAGCCAGGCACTCCAAATATCAGCAGTGACAGAAAGGTTGGGCAAGTACGCCACAACTGGTAAGGAACACCGCATCAGATTTGAACTGAGCTGATGCTATGTCCAGAACAAGGACGCCCTTCTTGAGCTGGAAGGATCTCATCACTTGACGTGCTTTTAGCTTCCGTAGCATTCTCAAGAATTTGTTCGCTCGGAGACCACGTACCGAATAAGGATCCAGGACGCGAAGAGATCGCATCAAAGTAGTGAGGCATCTACAGGGGAACAGACATGTCTGGGATTGTGAGTATGCGGAATGCATGCCATCACAGACAAGCATCGAGGTCAATCCATAGGTATCTGCGGAAATCTGTGAGTAATCGGCCCAAGCAAAGCAACGACGCTTGCGAGTCGTGGCCATTTCTCAGCATCAGCGTTTGTGGAGCGCGTTCGATGCTCGCGTCAGCTTTCAGGGCTGCAAAGCGGACGTCCGTGATGTCTTTTAATTCAGCCGTTCGGCGCTGCGAAATGCACGAGGAATCAGTACATGAGTCATACAGAGATTCTTCCATACATTGAGGACAGACAACTCTTTAGGTCATGCCATCACACGACCTGTCAAGCCGCTGCAGGTGCTCTGGCGCCAGAAGGGAGACACAAAAGCTATGGAGGCAAAATGGAACAAGGTACATGGGAGAAACGCGAGGCAGCTGGATTATCGCGCAAGATGAAGATGATTGATTGACAGCATGATGCGTTCCACGGAAGCACGGGCCTTGCGCTTGGCAGACCCACCCAGCGCCGGTCGATTGGCGCAGAGGCTTGAAGCCAGGCAGGGCGTCGCTGCTGCTTGGGTGAGAGCACGTCGCCATCATCTGGAGGCAGATTGTGACGTTGAGTTGTGGACGTGGCGTAGGCGGCGGGAATCAGGGACGGCAGATCTGCACCCGCATGGATGACATCATGGGTCTAGACCCGCAACGCATCCTGCTTTCCCTGCCGCTCCCCTGATCCTGAGCGGTTTTTGGTCTGTGCCATCACGCCGCCAGCGAGCTCGCTGCACGCACAAAATCTGCCGCAAAAGGCCATCCATCCGCGGCACGCTCACGCTCGTTCCGCCCGCCTGCCCCGCGTCCCGTCGCCGTCCCGCCTGCTGCCCCGATAATGATCCGCTTCGACCAGATGCCGCTCGCGGTCCAGGAGGCAATGTGCACGCCCATGCACGTTATCATCCCGTCCTCGGCCTCGCACCGCACCGGCGGCCTCTTCCTCGGCTCGCTCGCCGCCGTCCACGAGACCGACGCCCTGCGCGCCGCGGGCATCACGCACCTCGTCCAGGTCCTCGACTCGGCCTGCCTGTCGTACACGTCGCCGCCCACGGGCGTGCACATATACCACATCAACATCACCGACCACCACACCGCCGACCTGCGCCCGCACCTCGAGGCCGTCTGCGAGCACATCCACCGCGCGCTCGGCGAGGGCCGCGGCGTGCTGGTCCACTGCCAGCAGGGCGTCAGCCGCAGCGCCAGCGTCGTGATCGCGTATCTGATCAGGAATCGCGGCATGAGCTACGACGCAGCCTTTGCCCTCGTCCGCAAGCAGCGCGCCTGCGTCAAGCCGAACCCGGGGTTCGTCAAGGCCCTCAAGGAGTGGGAGGAGATGTGGCACGAGAGTCCGGGGAGGAGCAGGCCGGGGGTGCCCAGGCGGTTCACGACCTGACCCAAAACACCCGTGCTGCACACCGCTCCTACCTGTATTCCTACCCCGCGCCCTTGCCTCCCAGTTTGTGTATTATTTATGTGTATCATCACCACCCACTTCCCCAGCCATCCACGCGCTTTCGGTCGTGGATCATTCCATTCATTGATGTCCATCGCTATCTTTACTTCTCATCGCTTTCCGTCTTTTGGGTTTTTTGTTGCAATATACTTTGGGTTTGTCTGCTTGTATTCCTGCGCACTCGAAGTTTGTTTACTTGTGCTCCTCGAGGTGATGCTTTGGGGTCGAGGTCATCACTCATGACCATCCCTATGGTGAAAATTGACTCACCCTGCTTTTCTAGACGTAGATTGCGGTCTTCTCCACATGCGGCCAGTGGGGCATCCGGTAATGATGCACGCAGCTCGCGCACTGTCTTTTGCCGGCTTCAACTTCGTGTATTCGCTAAGTCTGGTCATATTCAGAATCGGAGTGGATCGCACATCGCAAAAAACTGGCTTCCTACCCCGCGCTTGCTCAGACTAAGGAGTGTTGACGGGTCACGCATAATGCTTACTCTCCGCCTGCGATCTGGATTTGTCTTTTACGTCTGGATCTTTTACTATAGTAGATTTTGTGTGCTCTCTTGCTGGCGGCGATTGAACATCTTGTCTGTCTTTCGAGAGTGCCTTGGCGTTTCGGCTTGGACGAAGCGGGAAGCTTGCTGCGAGAACATCTGAGCGGAAGCCAGTAATCCATGGACATCGTCCAAACAAGGCTCGTCAAGACGATGTAGAAATTCGAACGGTGCTAGTGCTGATAGTGACACTACCAGTCGTGGTGGCGTAGGTGTTACTCTCGTTCGAACCATGTCGTCCGCTTGAAGCGTGTCGTCCGCTTGAACGCGTGCTACCTCTGCGCGAGCGTGCACGGGGCGAATGGATCTGGTCGAACATATGTACACCGAGATGAACGAAGTCCGTGCCCTTTCCAAGACAGCGATGAAACCATCACTCATTTCCAGCTCATTGCGAAACGATAGAACGTGCATCCGGATGTCCCATCCATGCGGATGCTGCTTACTGGATGGTGTCATCCGACGCTGATCACTCACCTCGCAGACCTTGAAATCGAGATCAGCAGCCATAAAGGTCGACCTTCGTTGGATTAAACTATTCAGCAACCCCCCTTTCAAATCAAGAAAGCCGTTGCTTATTTGGCAACCCCCGTTTCCCTGATGTGACTTGATGTGACCGTGGCGCAACGAACGGTGGAGTTTTTTGTCTTGAGCATCAACAATGCAGACAGTTGAATGAGAACAAGTAGAAGATAGCTCTAGTGAGAAATGATCAAAGCACTCTGAAGTGAATGGCTCTGCCTGAGCAGTGAGTCGGGACTTGCGGATCAGCAAAAAATTCCGTGTCGCGCCCCAGCATGCTGTCGTTCCATCCAAAGCTAACATTCGATCAACGAGGCGAGAACATACTATGCGCACTCAGCTTTCAAGCTGATGTGGATCTCCAATGCCAGGTCGACGACTTGATTGTCAGTCGTTCTCGAGACATAGCGAGGCCACTACACATGCTGTCGGTTACACTCGAGGTAGAACTTGCAGCCAGTCTTCAGAAATCATCTCGCGAGCGGGAAGACCTGCTGGCACGAGGCCATCAGGAAAACCGTACTTGGCTAATTCGGGCTATCGTGATCGAAATTAGTGTTCACTTACACTAATTTGCACTATCCTGACTATTTGATGCCCAGTGCCCACTATTCTCACTAATCCATGACTATTCCGCGTACAATATGCGACATGCTGTTACTATGCTACTACATGGGTAAGACGGTACAAGTTGATACCTGCATATGCGTTCCGATCCTTGTATGTATTGAAAAGAAATGACGGACTCATATCAAGCACGTTCTCAGATGTCCAGTCTGTTGGCACTGTGTTCCCCCATTTCGGAGTCAAGTGTACGCTCTGCTGAATGATTGAGACCGGTATGACTGAAACAAGTGGGTGACCATCTGCAGCCTTCTGCCTTCGGACTCGATACTGGTTTGATCCCGGCTCAGGTGAACGCGCAAAGGGCGAGAACCATTCGATGTAGGCAAGGTGTTCCGGAGGGTGCAGATTTCGGGGGAAAAGTCGCTCTATGTGCTCCGCCGGAATAGAGAAGACAAGGCGTACTCGACCGATTCGCATGCCTATTGATTATCCTGAGCTGAATCACAAAGGACAGAATACTGACACATACCTGACAGAGTTCCCGCCTCCGAAAGGTCGTCGGAAACCTTGATCAAAGCTGTGTCAAATCGTGAACGGCTTAGAACTCGGCCACCACGGTCATATTTCCGCGGATGAGAATGAACCGAATCAAGTGTTTCGTTTCCATTGAGCGCGCAGTTCACAAACTTGATCTTGTGAAAGACAGGTAGGCTCTTGAATGACAACACGATATTATGAGGCTGCGAGCGTTCCTCGAGTTGGCGTCCAGTGAGGCCGGGATATCGGAACTGTGCTACAAATCGTGCTAGGGCTGCCTTGAAGAGCGTCGCCCCGTATCCAGTGTGAGAAGTTGACATAATGTCCGAGAGCTTCACAAACTGGATTGTAGGGAAGCGAGTCATCTTGATCTCGTAGGTGCATGCTATATCAGCGAGGATGGGGAGCGTGACAACAGGCTGTGGCGTTGGGGGTCTAGGCTGCAGCCGCCACTCCACGAAGTTTTCGTGAAAGAGCACCTTTTCCCGCCGCTCCAGCCATTTCGTCATCTGCGGATATTCATCTTTGTGGTTCGTCGAGCGGTAAGCATCCTTAGCGAAATCAATGTGCAGGCGCTCGGTTGCCTCCGTATTGTACCCATCGGTAGTGCCATATAGACGGATCGCACGTGTGTAATGACAGAGCGAGTGAAGCTTGGGGAAGTCGAAATGCTGACGGACACCAAGATCGACAAAGACCTGCTTGTGATCGTGGAAGTCCTTCAATGCGTCATCGAAGGCTTTGAGAGTGTCCTCGCTCTGTACCGGAAACTGGGCGATGTAAAGAACATCAAGGAGGGAGCGCGTGGCGGTCATAAGATTCAAGGCAGTTGCCCGAGTCCCAACTGCCGCATCCGAAACAACGCCCAAGATAAAGGCGCACATCTGCCGGTGCTCAGTTCCACTGACTCGCGACAGGCTAGAAATACCCTTATGAAAGATTCGAATACTATGGTTTGGCGGCAGTCGGCGAACACGAGCATCAATCTCCGCGGCGCCAAGGATGTCAGTGAGCCAAGACAGCAGATGCTTCATGACGCCTTGGTACATCTGATGCAAGATGTCAGGTGTGATAGACCGAAAGATATCGACATAGGGCAGCTTTTCCCAGAACGGGTGCTGGACGGGTTTGATGTTCGCATCGTCACACGCTGCTGCCCAATCACCAGGTGAGGTTTCGAGCAATTCTGCAGCATTCAATGCGGCAGAGAAGTCACGAAATTCGTGGGTGCATGGATAGTCTCCAAGCTCGGAGGCAGGTACGTCGCACACAGGCGAGTCTCCGGTGTAGGTGCAGGTGACAAGGACCTGCTCTGGGTAGTCGCCGACATAAGCCGCAAAGATAGGATGGCATCGACGAACAACACCGTCACCACTCTCCATGGGACACCCAGCGATTCCTGCTTCGATCAAGGGCTCCGTAATTCGTGTCATACATGCGTGGAAGAGATTCGCAATGATTCTCCGTCGTGCAGCCTTGTTTGTGATATGAGTCAGGCGCGTCGTAGGCAGATATCCTATCAGAATCTGGCCTTGCCGAGAAGGCTTTCGTCGAATTTCTTTCGGGATGTTGCCGATAGTCATATATACTGGATATGCAGATTTATTTCGGAATAGTGTTATCTGAGTCTTGTCGGAAGAGAGTATGACTGGGATAATTGTAGCCCCTGCAGTACTTGGCTCCTTCTCAAACTCGTTCTGCGACAATGTTAGAACCAATCGCAATGTAACAATAAGAGCCTTACCTGGGTGTCCCACCACCAGCGGCCTGTATATAGATCGTGATAGAGTCGCTTGGTCATATCTGCGTCCGCGTAGTGGCGCTCCGGGGTAAACACAAGGTATTGAGCATGTTGTGGATCGCCGTAGAGTGCGCGGATACATTCCAATATGTCGCGCTTGAAGAGGTCAAAGGATTCGCCACCGATGACGACTTCTTCACGAACGAAGGATGGACGACCCGAGGGTAGGGCATGATCAATTATTTCGTTAAGTTCTACTGAGTTGCTGTATGAGAGACCAAGTGCATCAACGACCTATGCAAGGATTAGAAATGACATTGCAGCAGAAGACCAAATACACGACATACGCCATCAAGCTTCAACAGGTCCGTGAATGCAGTCGAACCTAATCCACGCAACTTTGCCCATCGTGCGACTTCCCAATCCAGCTTGCTGAGGAATGGAGCATATGTGTTGCTCCCCGTGCTCTCCATGTGCTGCTGATACTGGGCAAATCGCGACTTGGGGGAGGACGACTGCGGCAAAGCTTGGCCGGCGGTATGTTGGGGGAAGTGGGTAATGTGGATGCGCGGACTCGTAGGCGCAGGCGCAGCTTCCTGAGATGTAGGCGCCCGAGTTGGTGTGTCCAGGGAGGGATCAGGTGGCGGTGCATGCTCTGCGGCAGACGAGCCCGGGCCATTGGTGTCGTCAACATCCATAGACATGGTGGCTCCGTTGGCGCCGTCACGGTGTGGCTCCCAGGAAGATTCCATGGCCATTGCGTCTTCTTCGTCATCCTCAGACTCACTAGCGACCGACTCGGACTCGGGCGCTGTTGAGTCAAAACCTGGAAAGTCCGTCTCCGTGTAGTCTGTCCCAAAGAAATCACCCTCGAACTGACTGGATTCTTCAGGTGCTGGTTCCGTTACTGCCACAGTGGGTAGATCTCTGGTCGACGAGGGAGTAAGTCGGCCTGGGAATGATGTCCGTGGGCCAGTAACAGATCCTAATCGAAGTCGAAGGAGACGTTTTTCGTAAGCCGCGATACACTTTGCCTGTGTTGTCTTCATGAAGTGCTGCATCATATGTGAGCGTTGGTCCCAGGATTTACCGCATCCTGAGCAGTTGTATCTCGAAAAATTGCGGGCAGGCATGACGGTGGTTGAGCTCAGGAGTAAATGAGCAAACAACACCTAACAACAGGTTGGGAAGGCCTACCCTGAACTGGACCTCACACAAGACCATTCAATTCCCCCCTCTTTTTCAACCTATTTTTCTCTTTGCCCCGTCCTTCGTTACCCTAACGCTCGTTCACATTCACACTACACGCTCTTCGCACCTTTGGCCATGTCCACCGACATCTCGCAACGAGAGCAGAAGCGCAGCGCTCTCTTTGGGAGAACTGCAAAAAAACCACCGGCACCCGTTGTCACCCAGCCAGCCGCCGCTACGGATAATACACGGGGTGAGCCATACTCTCATCGTGAGCTAGAGACTTGTGACGCTCACCTACACCTTGCAGTTACTCGCAGTCGGCGTGGGCAGCAGCAGCAGCAGCAGCAAGAAGTCGCCCCAACATCAGCTTCGACAGCGGGAAAGCCCAAAAGCAGGAAGGCAGTCCCTGCCGCAAAAACTGCTGCATCAGCTCCCAGTCAGCCCGCGAAGTCGAAAGACTCCAATAAATCTGAAGGTAGGGTCGGTCGCAGCCCAAAATCAGTGCCTGCTAGTACAACAAGTAAGTCCGTCGGTGCCTACCTGACGAGCGAGCTGACAATTTCATCTGCAGCACATCGAGCCGTGGTGACCAATACGCCAGTGAGCGCAGCCGCGAAGAAGGTTCTAGCAAAACGCGCTTTTCGGGCCCCTAATATGGACGCTGAGGAGACACCTGTGGGTGAGTATTTCTCAAGGCATCTCTTGACAAGGTCAACCCAAGTAACTACGTTGGAATGTACAGTCAAGTCGGCCAAGAAGACCGCAGCTGTCGTCGATGCAGAGCGCGAAGAGCCTGACACTGAGGATGAGAGAGATACCAATCACCATGAGGAACTAGGCGAAGACGACATCGATGCGGAAGAAAGGTCGAGGGATCTGAAAGAGGCCAAAGTCAACTTGGTCCAAGAGGTGAGAGACCACGCTGTGTATGCTTACCCTCAAACTAATATGCTCAAGAGCGCGACTTGGGTATCACCAACTCGGGTTTCCGAGGTTGTCGAAGCTGAGCAGGTCGTCGAAGTACAGAAGGAAGCCGAGTCAATGGGTTTGTGATCGCCAGTTACAACTGATCCGAGTCTGATCGCTGACTCATTCACGGCTCAGAACAAGACGATGATGATGATGCAGCATGCACTCGCGCCTCAAGCGAAGGCCCCGACTTCCATGCCATGGACGATGGGTGTGATGACTTCACGATGGAAGACGATCACCGCGACGAATCGGATGCCACTGGCAACCAGGACATCCATCAAGTCTCGCGACAGGCTCGCCGGGACGCCTCCGACGAGGAACTCGGCGAGGACGAATACATGGACTTTGCTGAGAACGTGAATTTAGATGGCGATAACGAGGCAGAGATTCGGCGGCGTGTTGGAGTTCGTCATTTTCCAGCTTCAGGACAAGTCACTAACCATATTTTACTCAGCCTCAGAAGCGCAAAGTCTCCCAGAAAGTCACCGCAAATCGCGTCGAAAAGCTGAAGAATGAGGTAGGAGGCCTAGTCTTTGGATTCTCCGATGTCGTTTCGCGGTCTTGACTCGTACTTGTATAGTTCCCTCAAGTTTCAAATGCATCTCTTCCTACGTCTCGGACAGCGAAACCCAAGGCGTCTGGCTCCGACCACTCGACACCGGCCCTACGTACTCTACCGACAAGAGGTCCTGGAATGGTGGCGGAAGTCGCTCGAGTCCTTGAAGGCAAACCATGGATGGAGCACACCTACCTAACTGGCAACGCAAAAGTTCTCAAGAAGAAGGGTCAATCCCCTCAGGTCCAGCAAGTCCTAGCTATGGCACATGCACTGGGGCTGAGAGGCATGCTCTTCGAGGTGTCGCCGTGCCCCATGTCCATCACGGGAATGGACACCATTGCCAGCAACGCACTTACTCAAGCTACACAGCATCTGGAATTGGACTATGAGTATGACATTGGCGGACGCCTGCTTCAAGACAAGTCCTACAAAAACCTTATGAAGAAGGAGGTGCGTTGTTTTTGGATCTTTTTTGTACTTCTGACCATCGATCTATAGGTTTTACAATTTCTCACGAATGCTCGTTCGAACTTGGTCAAGCCCGTGGGACCTATTGTTCGTACTATGCTCAATCTGGATCCGTCACTCGAAGGCCGCGCTACCGCTGAGCGGTCCCTGCTTGACCATTCGTACATCTACAGCAAACATCCGAATGCAAGTTACATATTCACTCTCGGGAACGATTCTCACTTTTCCCCAGGGCGAGACAAACTGGAACGCACCATACAAAGCTGCAGTCATACCGTCTATCCTCAAGCACGCCCTTCTCCTTCGCGATTCAGTTCCGGGCAAGGTCATCTTCGCCAATATGGAAAACCTTGCGATCGAGGTAGTCAATGGTGCTGAGGAAGTGGAACTTGCGCCTTCAATGCTCGCAATGGCGGGTGTTCTGGTGAGTTGATACCTCGTCTATCTCATTTGTCCGACACGTTCTCTAGATTCACTATTGCTTGTTGGACCACTCTCGAAGTGGCGGCGCCAAGTTTTCCGCCCAAGAGCTCGAGTCGGCCTACAATGGCCATGTCACAACCATCGAAACTATCTTCGATCGCAACCCCGCCGGGTATCACAGACTGATGCACAGTCTCTACTGCGAGGCATCGTACGAATCTTCTTTCTTGTATCCGTGCTGTGCCGATGTGTCTTACCGTTACTTTAGGGGCATGATCCCGCTTGCCGCGCATATGGGCTTTCACAAGCAGTGGTCGTCAAAATGACCACCTGGGACAAGGACCTCGAACTCTGAGCAACGCTTCCTGTTTTGTCAACGGTGCATGCTTGTAGCTCTTCTGATGGACGTCACTTCATTTTCCCTTTTCATCACTTTCTACCACGCCTCATACCCCACGATCCGTTCATGTTGCATACGATTGAGCTTCCATGCCCTTTGATCATATATACTATCATATAATATGTCTATCCTACAGCGTTTAATGATAACTGGGATCGTGTCTGGCACTATTCATGACCGAAAATGAGTGTCGTAATAGTAACTTTGGCTGGGAATTAGTGAGTAATGGCTGGAAATTAGCCTACATTAGTTCGGAATAGTAGGGGGGGCTAGCTATTCCAGCTATTCTAGCTATTCTAGCCCATTTCGGCTTTTCTCAACTAATCCATCCAGTGTCCGATCGGATTAGTTACCGAAAAGTGCCGATTAGTCAAGTACGGTTTTCCTGATGCAGTGCACAAAGGGGTTCGTCTTCTTGCATCCGTCAACGTGCAAACAGCTATGATGGAGACTTTCCGTGATGAAGCCAGTGGGTCTCAGCGGGTCCGATTCTGCACATTGTCAACGGCCTTGCCCATGGTGGCGCCACTGTGGCTGGGAGGAGGACTGGCGTTAATTTTCTGCTTGGTGCAGAGCTTGCAGACATGGGCGTCAGATCACTGCTTGCTGGCGCGTTGCGTCGCATCGCACCTCCAACTTACGAGTAGAACATAGTTGCACTTGTAAGTCAGATTCTTCTCGAGTAACACTTGAGGAAGCTTCAGGTCGCATTGACAATGGCAGTGTCACGCCGTGATCATAGCTTATCTTATTTGGCAACGGGTTGCTCGAGAAACCCCAGGGTTTCTAGCCGAAACGGGGGTTGCTGAATAGTTTAATCCACCTTCGTTGGATGGTTTCAAGATCCGGCGCTTGAGCTGTTGAACGAGTGTTTATCCATTTGTAGCTGTATCGTGTCAACAGTTGCCCGCATCACAAACAATAGGCATGAATCTGCATGATGCAATCAACAAACGGCGAGGTGGGTACCGCTGATCACTGATCAGTTCAACAGCACGGAGGATCGCAATCTGAGAATCACAACAGAGTCATGCTCATAACGCCTCTTCCACCCTAGTGACTGCCATCGGTTTTTTTCCTCGCATGACTGCTTTTTCCTCTCTTGCTTTGCATTTCTTCACGCGTACCCAAATCCTCCCGTGTCGCCAGTGCCACAATCACGTACGCCTCCTCGACTATGAATCCCAAGATCTATTACCTGGCGCAAGTGAACGCGTGCTACTGCGTTAGCGTGCACGGGGCGAATGGACCTTTCTTCCGCTCTCTAACACAATTTGAGGGACCATCTTGAAGATCTCAGATCTACGTGAGATAAGTACTCTCCGTACGCACAGTGTTTGAATAGCAAGCGTCGCCCGCATCACAAACAACAGGGATGCATCTGTATGATGCAATGAAAAACGGAGAGGTGGGTACCGCTGATCAGTTCCACAATCAACAGCACGGAGGATCGCACGCCTCTTCTGCCCTAGGTTAAGTGACTGCCACCGGTCTTCTTCCTCGCATGACTGCTCCTTCATCTCTTGCCCGCGTTCCCAAATCCTCTACTCTGTTCTTGTGTCGCCAGTGCCACAATCACGTACGCCTCCTTGACTATGAACCCCAAGATCTATTACCTGGCGCAAATGGCATCATTGGCTCGGGCTGCATTACAGGAAATGTTGGTCGAGGACTACGACCGACAAGACCCTCTCGAAAACTCCGACCGACTCGAAGACTTTGACCAATTCGAAGTTTCATCCGTTGCATCGCAAGAAACATTGGTCGAGTTTGGTCAGGAAGAAAACGAGTTTACAGCCGATGCACAATCCAATATGATAACGACCTTGGGACATGAGATGGAGAGTGTGTTACCCCACCCTGCCGAAGCAAATCTAGCGCCACATGGTTTTCTCGACCTCCAAGTACAGCAGCGTCGGCGCCACAAAGTGGATAGTTGCATTGCTACATTCCTCGCTTGGCATCTGTTTGCCACATTTACTCGACCGCACTACCACAGATCGGCAGCCATGCGTGCTTTCTCGGACCCCGCCAGGCAGAAACCCTTGACCTCTTTCATTTACCGCTTTGTCTTTCGTCATTTGAGGACTCAACTCCCACCTAACACGCTGATGCACGCCTTGATTTATCTCAACCGCCTCTTTCCTCCGGAAGTTCTTCGTGTCATCAGGCTCGCCGACTCTGATAAGAACCGAAGGGCTCTGGAGCGCACTTTCACTGTCTTATGCACCCTCGCAATGAAGTACTGTTTCGATCAAAAGCCACTCAGGAAGGCGAGTTGGACTGTCCTCCGTAACGCCACGGGCACTCCCAATTTGTGGGAACTGGAGCTGCTCGCACTCTCCGCTATGGACTGGAGGACGTTCGTATCTAAGGAAGACTGGGCTGTGGCATTAAGCAAATTACATGACGATACAAAGGGTTTACAGGCAAGACATGCACAGATCGTCCACAACTGGATGGACACGAATTTCCAGTGGCCCACCGCCCGGGCTGCAGGACCGTTGGGAAACAGAAGGACTCCGCTTATTCTGGATCATCTAGACAATTTGCTGAAGAAACTGGAGTTCGAATATGCATTGGTAGCACTGCCAGATCCTGTAGTTTCGGGCGTCCGACACCCTGCACCCGCAACGTCAAGTCAACGACAAGAGCTTGCAAGGACACGCGGCCCCAGTGGAGCACGGAACGCGCAGGACACTTTCAGAGCGCTCAGACACGATAGCCGATCGTATGCGCCATACGCGACCGAAAGGCGACGGTCTCATTTGCGTGATAGTCAGCACGCCAAGGAATTCACTTACTCGAGCTCGCCGGGTTGACAGCCGCGCCAAGTTTCAGATACTGTATACCTTAGTTCCTTTTTTGACCCTGCTATTCCCATGCCATGAACGAGTATTGCAATGCGAAGAAAAGATAATGACCGCTGAATGCAGATACAAAATTCCAGTCTTCCAAACAAATTTGGGCGGGATGTTAAAGTGATTGAACTCGTCGTGGCACTGCGCGATTCTAGAAGAAGAACTTAAGTTGCCCGGCTTTCAGCTCAAGTGATAGTCGATCACGGACCTCACACGATGAAGACAAAGAAATGACAGGCCATGATATCGCCCTGAGATCGCCTATTTCCTGTACAGGGTCGAAGCGCCACACAGAAAGGAATGGTCTGTTCTGTTCGATCTCACGTAAGGGGGATAGCAGCAGCCAGAATACCGAAGTGCTTCGCTCAGAACAAGCGCGGTCGGAGGCAGCGACAGTCGGAATAAATCAACTTGGGGTATTAGTATAGCATAGCATTGTAGAGTAACAACAAACAACAGACGAGAATACAGACTGATAACTAACTAGATAGAAAACATGAAATGAGATACTAACCTACAATGATGGTGATGCGTGGTCGTGACTAGCGCTACAATGTGATATGCAATGAATGTAAATGCGTGGTATGTCCATGCCAATCCCGAAACCGTCAACCTCCTGCTCAGTAATGCCAGCAAACTGAGCCTCGGCTGCTTCTGCTCTGCGTCTGTACACCGACGCTCTCCTCCTGGTAACATATCACCAGGCTCGCCCCACTCCGGCATCTGAGTGACCGATCTGGTGCTCACGTCGTCCCCAAGGCTCTGGGTTCATATAGTCAAGGACGAGGTCATCTATGTATCGCATGAAATCGTCGGATTCCTGGTAACAAATCGGTAAGCGTACTGTCAGCCGGATCAGGAAAAATGAAAAGCTTACAGGGTTATGCGCGACTTCGTCACTGTTGAATCCAACCGGCTCGACCTCAGCCTCAGGCATGCACATAAAGGTCGCATCGCCCTCGACCAATTGCTCTTCACCCCTGAGCCTCTTCAATCCGGATGCGCGACGCGCTTCCCGGCTGTCATCGAACTGGCGAGCCCTTTTCAGCTGGCCTTCGGGTCGGAAGAGATCCTGAGGGACAGAGACACTCTCGACGAGGTCCGGGTAATCGACGTACTGGGCCTGCTGACCTTCGACATTCTCGAAGACTGGGTAGGCGGCGTACTGCGCGTGGTGGTCCTGAACGTTCTCGACGACTGGGTGGTTGACGAACTGTGCCTGGTAGCCTTCGAACTTCTGCGACGGAATGAGGAATTGGTTTTTGTTTGCCTCCAGGTGCTGTTGATATGGGGCCATGGTGTATCCCGGTCCAAATTCTGCTTGGGGAGAGTAATAGTAACCCTGAGGGTTCGGCGATTCTGCGAAGTGTCCGTGCCCTGAGTCGATGACGGAAAGATCGGCGTTATTGGAGGTGGGCAGTTGAGGATAGTACGCCTGGTGCTGGGGAGGGTGGGTGAGGTATCTTGAGCGTATGGGGATTGGGATTATGGGACGTGGCTGCTGCTGCAGAATGTGATTATGCCGTTGTGAGATTGATTTCGAACGATGGTTGGTGTCCAGGTGGCCTGGCTGCTGGGTCTGGCGACGGGCCTCGTAATTTGCCCGAGGATAATGATTGGAGGAGTATTTGAGAATGTCATGAGGAGGAGCCGTGCCGTTGGCGTCGTTAGACTGGATGGCGTCGGCGGGAAGAGAGTAGACAGGAGAGTGGTTCGAAATAGGACCTCGACGGTCATGTAACGATGATGGAGTAGGAGCATTGTGCTGTGATGGTCTGCGTTGAGCAACAGGAATTCGACCCGCTGGTATAGAACCGCCATTTGCGCTCGCTACAAGAGCACCAACGGCTGAGCCCCCACCGCTAGTTACAACGATTGGCATGGGATTGGGGCCAACGAACCTCGGCCTGGTTCTCATTTGGGCACGAGACGCGGCCATTCGTGCGCGGTGCGCGGCAATGTCATGCTGTGAGGTGTAGACATGGACCGACCCAGCGGGTGGTCTACCCCTGCGATTTGACGCCATGATTACTGGGTGATAGGACGCCATAATTAATGAGAGATAGTGAGAGACTGAGACTGTCGTGGATGGTCGTAAAGCGAGAGTGTGGAAAGATTGAGATGAGAGCCAACAGTGGATGCAGCACAAGGTCCTGGTTGGTGGAAATAAAGAAGAGTAGGGCGAAAGGATAGTTTTGAGCTTAGACGCGCAGAGCACGTGACAAGGTGTGATGTACCAAAACACTGCCAAATTATGTTGATGGTCCATCGACAACCTGGCGCAAGGAGACATAGATAGCAAATAAGGGGGTAGAATAGCAAGCTCATAGGTTGAGGTAGAACTAGGAAGACTGGGGGTAGGAGAGTAGCCCAGAGGGATTCCGGTGCTGTCACGCCAGAGCCTCTGAATCGTTTGGCGACTTCGGCAGCGAGGTCAGATAAAGCAAGAAGTATTGTGGTCGACTCTTACCGTTGTGTTCCTACGATTTTATCGAGAGAAATTGCGCCACGGGCTCTGGTTGGCAGACTAAGCAGGGACCGGCGAGGCCGTAGTAGACAAACACTGGTTCAAAGACTACAATCATTAACTTTGAAGGTTGCCCGATATCATTCTTCGTACCTCCAAGTCGAGAATGCGATACTCGAATGGAGACAGAGGTTCCCGCCTACGACCAGTGCAGGGAGAATGGTATGCACCACAAGGGACAGACTGTCCTTCGGCCCGCATCGTCTGCTTGTCAGACTTAGTAGTGGCGCCATAGTCGCCAGGCACAAACCCACAAGGACTCAAGACCATCGAGATAGCGAGAAGAGGAAACGAACGCTGCGGACAAGTAGACACCGCCAGAGTAGAAGCAAAATCAACACTGCGGAAGCTTCAGAACAAGACGATTAACAAGGTGTCGAGCTATACCAACGTCATCCGACCTATAGAATGTATCATGATAATATGACAACCGAAAAGTGGAGGAACGCGCTCGACTGCACGCAGAGAGTGGAAATGTTGGCAACGCCTTGACTTGGAGTGAGGTAAGACCTTGCGCTCACGCATTGCACAAAGAACGTTCGGCTATATCGGTCGATTCGTGTCCTTGGAAGACCGCGTAATGAGCGAATCGTACCGGCTCTCCATGTTGATGCAACTCCTTCCCATCTTCCCGCGTTGGGTCCACCTACAGGAGACTCTTCCAGGGATTCGAGTCGAGCTGAAAGAAATAGGCAGGTTGTCCTGATTTCTGCGTGCAGTGCTTGCGTATGAGCCGCCTCGACGAATGACGCAGTAAGGTTGTTCCATTGCTTCCTAGGCTGACGAGACCAATGCGATGACAAAAAAAAAGAGGCACAACTGAAGAGCAGAGAGGATGTCAGTCCATTCCACCGATGCGCGGCGCAAGGAGCTCTTCAATGACGAAGTTGGGGAGAACGACGAAGTCGAACGGGAAGGAAAACTCTTGCCGCCGGCATACGAGCCAGCTTGCACGGCGGCCCTCGGCGGCCCGATCGCGTCTCGTTCCTGGGTTGTAGTATGTACTAATCGAACTCTGCTACTACTGTCGGCGGGGGCAACTGTAATTGAGTCATTACTGAATGTGACGACGCGGTTGTCCGCAAAGCGGTTCTGGCTGTGCTATGACTTCAAGGCGAACGACAATGCAAGAAAATATAATTCCATAAAATCGAGTGCACACTGGCATTGGGAGTCGACAAAGACACCCACGTAGGTGCCAGAAGGAAGCTTCACGAGCCGCTTATGCGATTGCTGAAAAGAAGGCGGTGATCCAGCGCCGTAACAAGAGGGATGGATGCAGGCTGACCGCTTCTGTGGGCGACATTTTGGTCAACTGAGTTGAGCACGTCAACACGCCAGAGGTCTTATGTGGAAGCCTTGGCACCCAGATAGCAAGAACAGACCGCTGGGCGCGTGAGCGTCCGACACGCATGTGGGGGCTCTTTTTCGTTTACAGCAAGCACCATTTGGTACCTTCGTTTGTCAGCACGTTATATAGTCAGGCGACTCAGCGACGTTAGAGCCCATCTACATGAGGGAATCTTGGCAGATTGGACTTTATTGAGAGTGAGCAACATCCATGGTACTTTAGCTGAGTATGGCTACAAATGGACGTCAATTTGTACGATTTGTGTACGATGTGGATAGAGCTGTGCCGGTAACACACTATCTACACGCGCCACTGCATAGGAATGCGCAAGTCTTGCGGAGAGTGCGAGTCTACTATCTTTTTAAGGTCCACCAAGGCGCTCCTGGCAGACACCTGATGCTGGAAAGTGCAGAGGAAGTTATCGAGGCGAGGACAAGGCGCCTGAATGTGTCTGAGCCGAAGCGTTGAGAGATTGGGTGAGAAATGAGACACACCTTTAAAACGGAAAATTCAGATCCTAGTTGCCAAATATCGAGCACGAATGGGTTGTAGCTGGTCTTGAAATTGTGGGCCCATTCTGGGATTGGACGGCTATACTGCTCAGTGGCCACTGGAAAGCCGACGCAATGGCAGTCCTCCAAAGACGCCTCCCTCGAGAAAGAAATTGAGGCCTCCAGATCAATAAAATATACAGTCGGACGGCAAATGTGAGCGTAGTTGGCATCCAGCGAAGCGGGCATCCAGGGCAGCATGATGTTATCTAGGAAGACGTCCTGAAAAACTATGAGAAGGGCAGATTTATGCAAAAAGGGTACAGCCGCACCCTGTGAGCGACACGATGCTCATGCAGGAAGGACAGGCCTTCTAGGATTTGCATCAATACGTTGATGAGATCCCCCAAGGACGCCTTGTGCATAGGCGGGTCTGGGGGCGGAAAAGCAAAAAATGCATCGGCGCAGATTTCAACCAGTGGGAATAAAGCAAAGACGGTGCCGGAGAGATGAAGTTCTGCGATGATGGGGAGGACGTGGTTATCCGTGCGTCCTCCGGTGACGCCTTCTTGGAGCTGTCGCGATAGTTGGAGGACGTGTTGGCCGTCATTGCGCACGGCCATGACCTTGCAGACCCGATAACTGCCAGACTTGTCGGTGAAAAGGCGAACAGTATTCCGCTAGGCAAGCAAAAATGGTGATGAGGGAGTGGGGTGGAGTAGGCGGTGGAAAGAACAAACCCCAAGGTCAAGACCACCAACAGGGAAGGTCGCTGCTGCACCATATGACAAGGAGAAGCGCATATACAGGCTGAACTTTTTGACCCCGGGGCACCGCTGCAAGAAAAGAGTCCCCGGAACGAGTTTCCAGAGCGTGTATCCGCGACTCTGAAAACCCACCCTCAGACTCTCCCATATGCGGGTGCTATCTTCAGGCGAAAGTCCTCTCCATTCAGCAAGACTGCGAGGCAACGATGCATCGGGACGGTGATGGCGAATCCAGAACGTCCAAAATAGAGCAACTGGCAGCGCCAAAGAGAGTATGGACAAAAGTTGGATCTGAGGCATGACGTGGCAGACTAAATTATCGATATTTCGTGGATGTATGGTCTATGTAATATCACGTACGGGGACAGCCGCGGCGGCGGGGACGATAAGGTGCTTCGCTCAGATCAGCCGCGGCGGCGATTGAATGTAGCGACAGTCACAATGAATAGAAGTATTAAGATAGCATAGCATTATAGGATAGCAACAAACAACAGGCGAAACTACAGACAACATAGCTAACTAGATAGAGAATATAGAGATGAGATACTAACCTACAGTGATGATGATGCGAGGTCATAACTAGAGCTACAATATGATATGCAATAGATGCAAATGCGTAAAATGTCCAGTCCCAATGACCGTCAACCTGGGACTCAGTGGTAGTCCGCAATAGAGGCCTCCGCCTCTTCCGCCCTGCGTCTCTTCACCTCGACGCTCTCCTCCTCTTTCTCCTCGTCGTCCTCATCTTCAGCAAAAGGGAACGCATCCCCCCCAAGTTCACCCCACTCCGGCGTCTGGGTAATTGATCTGGCATCCTCGTCGTCTCCAGGGAGGACCTCGTTGCCGTACTCGGACTCCGTGTCATATCCCACAACAGGGAGGATGTCATCGGAGCCAAAGGCGAAGTCGGAGGCTGGGTGGGGGTTCCAGAAATCGTCCGCCTCATCTTCGCTAGAGGCCTCACCGGCATCGTCTTGGTGAGCGTCGTCCGCCTCCGCCTCTGCTCCACCAATCCCTTCTTCGACGTATGCACTGGCAGGGGCGGCTGTTGCGACAGATGCGACATCCTCACCATTGACCGCTCCCGGAACGTCGAGAGTAGACGGGGCCTCCAAGTCGAGATACCCTGCGATGACGCCTTCAAGGTGACGCAAGAGGTCGTCAGCATCCTGGATTGCAATGTTGATCATGGTGTCAGAAAGGACGAGAGGAGCATCCTGGATTAAGGTGGTGAGCATGGTGTCAAAGAGGGCGAGAAAAGATGTGGAGCATACAGGAGTCTCTTCTTGAGGCATGATGACTTTGTCGCTCTCGACTTCGACCGACTCGACTGCGGCCTCAGGAATGGACATGAAGGTAGCATCGCCCTCGACCAGCTCCTCCTCATCCCTGAATCTCTTCGCGTCAAAGTCGTCAAGCTCTTCCTGGTCGTCATCGTACTGACGAGCCCTTTTCAGATTGAGTGGAGGTAGGTAGAGATCGTGAGGGACGTTAGGGAGAGTCTGGTCAACAGTCGAGAAGTTGACGTTATCAACGACACCGGGGTAGTCGACGGTGTCGACGACATTTGGAAAAGCATCGTGTTGGTGCGGGGAGTCGACGTGCCCCTCCTGGTGGTCGTCGGTGTCGTGCGACTTAGGGAGGGAGTGGTCGTTGTACGCCTCCAGATTCTCGACAGCAGGCGGGTAGTCGACGTACGGCGCCTGTTGGTAATCGGTATTCTGGTCGACGTCCGGGTAGTAGCCACCGTACGGCGCCTGGTGGTTCTCGAAGTTCTGGGGAAGACCGGCCTGGTCATTGTACACCCCCACGTGCTCTTGGTATGGGGCCTTGTTGTAGTTCGGCTCAATATCTGCTTGGGGAGTGTAATAGTAACCCTGAGGGTTCGGTGATTGTATAGCTTGTCCGTGCCCTGAGTCGATGACGGAAAGATCGGAGGTATTGGCGGTGGGATTGTGAGGATAGTACGCCTTGTTCTGAGGAGGGTAGGTGGTCGGATAGTAGGAAGAGTCGTTGTAGGGCATGTGAACTGGAACATTGGGACGCTGCTGCTGCTGCGGATAGTGGTCATGCTGGGGTTGAGTTTGGTTCGAACGATAGTCGGTGCCCATGTAGGCTGGCTGTTGGTATTGCTGGTGAGCGTCGTAATTCGCTCGAGGATAGTGATGAGAGGATGATCCAAAGGTATGGTGAGGATATACGGTGCCGTTCGCGTCGGTGGACTGGATGTCGGCGGCGGCTGAGGGGACAACTGCTGGAGGGTGGTTCGAGCGCGAGCCTCGTTGGGCGTGTAGCGATGTTGGATGAGGAGGAGGAACGAGCTGGGGTGTTCCAGGTTGAGCAACGGGCACTGGGCCCGCTGGTAGAGCACCACCGTTCGCAGTCGCTGGCTGAACAACGACGACTGAGCCCCCAACGCCAGTCCCAACGCCTGGCATGGGGTTGGGCCCCACGAACCTCGTCCTGGTCCTCCTGGATGCATTAAGCGCGGCCTGTTGTGCATGGAACACGGCCAGTTCCTCCGTCGTGGTGAGGACCTTTACCGAACCAGCGGCTGGTCTGCCCTTGCGATTGGGCGCCATGATTAATTGGGAATAGTGAAAGAGTCGTGAGTAATCGTGAGTGAATGTTAGAGAAAGTTGACGCGCGCAACAGCGATGAACGCAGTTGAAGGTCGTGGCTGAGATTGAAGAGGAGTAGGGGCAAAGGATAGTCTTGAGGTCGATTGTAACATTACATAATGCTCACATGGATTGTGACAGTGACGAAAACACCGTCGAACACTGTCCGACGTCGGTCGACAACCCAGCGCAGGGGGTTATACATAGCGGTGCAGGGTATAGACTAGCGGGCTCCAAGTTCTAGAGAAATTTCAGGAGGGCTGGAAGTAGGAGAGTAGCCGAACTGCATGTTGGTGCTGTCACGCCGGAATCTTTAGATTGTTTCGCGACTCTGGCAGCAAAGTCAGCGCACTATATAATATATCGCAATGGGACACACCTTTGTGGTTTATGCTTTGATGGAGGAGGGTGGCGCCACAGCCTTTTCTCGGCAGACAAAGCACTTTCTCGGCAGACAAAGCACTTTTCTCGGCAGACAAAGCAATTACCGCCGTCCAGAAAGCAGATACTGGTAAACGAGCTACCACCGATAATTTGCAAAATAATCATGGGCTATTCGCTATACCCAATGTCGAAGTTTCGATACTCAGAAGAAGAAAATGGTCCCGGCCTACGACCAGTCAAGGCAGATTCGATTCAGCACGAAGCGCATACCGTCCTCTGGTCCCCATCGTCTGCTTCTCCGGCTCGAAAGCGACACCATAATTACAAGGGGCAGTCTCGCAAGGACTCAAGACGAGCGAGGGAAACAAACACTGCAGCCAAGTAGACGCCGCCGGAGTCTCAGCGTGATGACACTGCGAAAAGCATGAGACGAAGAATCATTGACCGTAATGTTGAGCCATACCAACATTGTCCGGCCTGAACGCTGAATGACTTCGGTAAAAGGAATATTTGCTTCGACCGTAGGCATCGAGTGTCAATGATAGCGATGCATTGGCTTCAAGGGAGGATGGATCTTGATGACACGTATTGCGACAGGAGCGTCCAGTATATTGGTCGTCTTATGTCTTTGCGCTTGGGGCGGTCCAGTGAGATGGTCCTCAAGTCTTCGCAGAGGGCGCGAGTTGCGCATGTGCAGATCGAAGAGACTCTCGACGCATCTCCTTCGTGGCAGGAGTGTCGAGCCACACCTATGTCATGCAGCTTAAACAGTGGATGGTATCACGTAGAGGAGTAGGGGATGAGTTCGACCGCATGCAAAGCACGCAGCTGCCGCCAATGTAGGCTCCAAGCGAGGCTCAACGCTGCCTTTACGGATTGCGCAGAATGTGCACCCAGACTGGCAATTTCGGCGGAGGCAGTCCTTAGAAAACGTTCTTGATAAGTTTACGGAAAACACGCGATATGACGAAATCGTACCGGCTCCTGGGGCATATCCTTCTTTCCCTCCCGCGTGCTAGCGGCGTTCGATAGACTCTACAGCATTCTACCAAGCAAAAACAAAGGGAAATCAAGGATGAGACGCAGTCCTGCGCGCAGTGCTGGGGTACGTGCCGCCTCGACGGATAATCCAGTCATGTCCGTTGCTAATACGACCAGTGCCATAATAGAGCGCAGAGGCGCAACAGGGCGGCAAATGAAAAGTTGTCTCTTCCACCGTAGCGCCCTGAAGAAGGCCCTTTGGGACCTAAAATGCGAGGCGGAAGACGAACAACAGAATCAACGGGAAGGAAAATGGTTGCCGCCGGCATACGAGCCCAATGCGGCGGCCCGATCACGTCTCTTGTTGTCTCACAAAAAAGGAAAAGCCTTCAAAAGGACGACAATGGACATTGCTGGCACTCATCCGTATGTGTGAACTCATTATGCATTTGACCTCAGCACGACACACTGCGACTGTCTTGAGTAAATAATGTCACCCGCCATCGACGTAGCGGATCAAGTATATTCACCTTTCTTTTCGAGATGCCACCACCGCGTCTCGAATCTTCACCAAACATACCTGCCAGTGGGGAGTCCCCGAAGGATACTCTTGTGTCTGAATATGATGTGGACCTTTGGTATCTAACGAGTGGACAACGAGATTTTCGGACAGGCCCTACTCGAGCCCGTTCTCCAATTGCATCGTACAAGGGTTACTGCATACTAGCCTGTTGTCTGCTGTTCTTTTCTTGCGGTGGCGGTCCCGCCCTCGAACTGCAGAAGCGTTGAAACCAAATCGTGTCAAGGCTATCAAATTCGTATTCGTTTCACAAGTCCTGTCCTAGTACTCAAGTACTCAAGCAGCGCTGTGGAAGTATGCCGCCATCAGATCTACGCCCAGCTATGAACATCTTCAAACATGGTCCTCAGGACTCCTTGCGTCCAAGCGATGTGTTCCCCTCTCGGCAAACCTCTTTGCAATGTTCGTAGCTCCCAAGAAGGATCTACCGCTTCAACAGGTACTGCAAAGTTAATGCCTACCACCACATCGCTGTGGCGCTGTTTGGATCATGGGAATCTGCACGTCGGTCCACGTCGGCTGACATCGTCCAGAAAGATGGCCATATAACGTGTAGACGCGTGGATCGAAGTCTGGGTGTGAATACTAAGTACCTTCGACGAGACCTTTCAAGTTCGCCCTCACGTCCCGCAGGGACAAGTTCAAAATGATAATAGTCAAGTATCCCTCGAGCTAACCGAGGCTAGAAGTCGAGCTTGCACTGACGGTAATACACCACACGAATGTCATATCTCGAATGTGCGCGCGGCCTCATCAACTCGCTTCTCTCATTCAGATATCATACGTGGAGCAGTCCTCAGGCCACAAATGGAGAGCAGCATGATACGACGATTGGTGGGGGCATACAGTAGCAGCATACATGGCATAGACACCGTCTCCAATTTTCTCCCCCCACAACGACTCTCTCGGACTCGTTCACCGTCCAGCGCCAGGCACCCGCCTCTCGCCCCTCCGTGCGGGACGCTCGGCCACAACCGGTGCGGCAACGGTGACTTGGATGGAGCCAAAGTTGAGCGCGGTCAGGAGCGCCTGGGGTGGGATGTGATTTTGAGGTTGATATGGTGAGAGGAAAGGAAAGAAACGCACCTTGGTGTCGGCATCGATCTCAAGCTCCCCTTGTACAACTTCCAAGTGCCGTACAGAGATGTACGGTCTATGCAATGTCACGTACGGGGAACAGCCGCGGCGAGGACAACGAGGTGCTTCGCTCAAGCCACGATCGAATGCAGCGACGGTCGAAACGAATAGAGGTATTAAGATAACATAGCATTCTAGGATAACAACAGACAACAGGCGAGACTACAGACAACATAGCTAACTAGACAGAGAACATGAAAATGAGATACTAACCTACAGTGATGATGATGCGTAATGACTAGAGCTACAATATGATATGCAATAGATGCAAATGCGTAAAATGTCCAGTCCCGATGACCATCAACCTCGGACTCAGCAGTAGTCCGCGATAGAGGCCTCCGCCTCTTCCGCCCTGCGTCTCTTCACCTCGACGCTCTGCTCCTCTTTCTCCTCGTCGTCCTCATCTTCAGCAAAAGGGAACGCATCCCCAAGTTCACCCCACTCCGGCGTCTGGGTTATTGATCTGGCATCCTCGTCGTCTCCAGGGAGAGCCTCGTTGCCGTACTCGGAGTCCGTGTCATATCCCACAACAGGGAGGATGTCATCGGAGCCAAAGGCGAAGTCGGAGGCTGGGTGCGGGTTCCAGAAATCGTCCGCCTCATCTTCGCTAGAGGCCTCACCGGCATCGTCTTGGTGAGCGTGGTCCGCCTCCGCCTCAGCTCCATCATTCTCTTCTTCGACGTATGCACTGGTAGGGGCGGCTGTTGCTACGGAAGCGACATCCTCACCATTGACCGCTCCCGGAACGTCGAGAGTAGACGGGGCCTCCAAGTCAAGATACCCTGCGACGACGCCTTCAAGGTGACGCAAGAGGTCGTCTGCATCCTGGATTGCAATGTTGATCATGGTGTCAGAAAGGACGGGAGGAGCATCCTGGATTAAGGTGGTGAGCATGGTGTCAAAGAGGGCGAGAAAAGATGTGGAGCTTACAGTAGTCTCTTCTTGAGGCATGATGACTCTGTCGCTCTCAGGTTCGACCGACTCAACTGGGGCCTCAGGAATAGACATGAATGTCGCATCGCCCTTGACCAGCTCCTCCTCGTCCCTGAGCCTCTTCAAGGCGAAATCGTCAAGCTCTTCCTGGCCGTCGTCGTCTTGACGAGCCCGCTTCAGGTTGGGTTGAGGTCGGTAGAGATTGTGAGAGACGAGAGGGAGACCCTCATCGACAGCCGGATAATTGGGATTCTCAACGACACCTGGGTGGTCGACGTTCTCGACGACACCTGAATAGGCATCATGTTGGTCATTGATGTGTTGCGTTACGTTGGACGAATGGTCGCTGTAAGCCGCTGGACTCCCGACGGAAGCCGGATATCCGTCAGACTCGACGCCACTCGGATATTGAATGTACCCCGCCTGGTGGTCGTCGATATAATGCGACGTGTCGTTGTGGGGCTGTTCGCTGTAGGCCTCCGAAATCTCAACAGGAGCCGCATGATCGACAGACTCGATGCCACTGGGATAGGCGACGTACCCCGCCTGGTGGTCGTCGGTATGGTGCGATTTGGGGATGTACGCCTGCACATCCTCGACAGCAGGCGGGTAGTCGCCGTACGGCGCCTGTTGGTAATCGGTATTCTGTGCGACGTCCGGGTAGTAGCCGCCGTACGGCGCCTGGTGGTTCTCGAAGTTCTGGGAAAGATTGGACTGATCATTGTACGCCACGTGCTCTTGGTATGGGGCCTTGTTGTAGTTCGGTCCAAACTCCTCTTGGGGAGTGTAATAGTAACCCTGAGGGTTCGGTGATTGTATAGCTTGTCCGTGCCCTGAATCGGTGACGGAAAGATCGGAGGTATTGCTGGTGGGGATTTGAGAATAGTGCGCCTGGTTCTGGGGAGGATAGGTGGTCGGATAGTAGGAAGAATCGTTGTAGGGCATGTGGGCTGGGTAATTGGGACGCTGCTGCTGCTGCAGTATGTAATCGTGCTGGGGTTGTATGTGGTTCGAATGATAGTCGGTGCCCGTGTAGGCTGGCTGGTGGTATTGCTGGTGAGCGTCGTAATTCGCTCGAGGATAGTGGTGAGAGGATGATCCAAAGGTATGGTGAGGATATACGGTGCCGTTCGCGTCGGTGGACTGGATGTCGGCGGCAGGTGGGGGGACGACTGTTGGAGGGTGGTTCGAGCGCGGGCCTCGTTGGGCGTGTAGCGATGATGGATGAGGTGGAGGAGCGAGCTGGGGTGGCCTGGGTTGAGCAACGGGTACTGGGCCCGCTGGTAGAGCACCACCGTTCGCAGTCGCTGGCTGAGCACCGACGACTGAGCCCCCAACGCCAGTCTCAACGCCTGGCATGGGGTTGGGCCCCACGAACCTCGTCCTGGTCCTCCTGGATGCATTAAGCGCGGCCTGTTGTGCATGGAACACGGCCAGTTCCTCCGTCGTGGTGAGGACCTTTACCGAACCAGCGGCTGGTCTGCCCTTGTGATTGGGCGCCATGATTAATTGGGAATAGTGAAAGAGTCGTGAGTAATCGTGAGTGAATGTTAGAGAAAGTTGACGCGCGCAACAGCGATGAACGCAGTCGAAGGTCGTGGCTGAGATTGAAGAAGAGTAGGGGAGAAAGGATCGTCTTGAGTCCCAAAGGTCGTGTTACGTAATGCTCACATGCTTGTGGCAGTGACGAAAACACCGTCGAACACTGTCCAAGGTCGGTCGACAACCCAGCGCAAGGAGTTATACATAGCGGTGCAGGGTGTAGACCAGCTGGCTCCAGGTCCTGGAGAAATTTGAGGAGGACTGGAAGTAGGAAAGTCGCCGAAATGCATGTTGATGCTGTCACGCCGGAATCTTTAGAATGTTTCGCGACTCTGGCAACAAAATCAGTGCACTATATAATATATCGCAATGGGACACACCTTTGTGGTTTATGTTTTGATGGAGAGGAGTTGCGCCACAGCTTTTTCTCGGCAGACAAAGCACTTTCTCGGCAGACAAAGCACTCTTCTCGGCAGACAAAGCAATCACTGCCGTCCAGAAGGCAGACACTGGCGGACGAGCTGCCACCGATAGTTTTCAAAGTAACCATAGGCTATTCGCTATGCCCAAATGTCGAAATCTCGATACTCAAATGAAGAAAGCGGTCCCGGCCTACGACCGGTTGGGCCAGTTCGATTCACCACGAATGTATATCGGCCTCTTGTCCGCATCGTCTGCTAATCCTCGATAGCGAAACCATAATCACAAGGGGCAGTCTCACAGACCCAGGACGAGCAAGGGAAACAAGTACTGCAGCCAAGTAGACGCCGCCGAGGGCAAGTAAAGCCGCCAGAGTCTGAGCGTAAGGACACTGCGAAAAGCATTAGACGAGATCAGTGACCGAAGTGTTGAGCCATACCACCCGACGTTATCCGGCTTGAACGCTGTATGACTTCGGAAAGTGGAGGATTGGGTTCGTCCGCACGCAGAGAGCGGAGAATGATAGCGATGTATTGGCTTCGAAGGAGAATGAATCTTGATGTTACGCATTGCGAGCGTGTCGAGCAATGCGAGTTGGAATGTCATTCGGCGTGAACGATGTCTCGAATCGCGCCAAAAAGGAGCTGGATGGATTCGACCGCATGCAGGGATTGAGATTGCCGCCATTGGATTAGCGCTAAGCGCGGTTAAATGTTGCTTTCAGGCATTTCGCTGAAGGTGTCTGACATTCTTCGGGAAGGCAGTCCTTGAGACTGGTCTTGATGATAAGTTCACGGAACACACGCAATATGACCGAATCGTACCGGCGGTTGAGGAATATCTTTCCTTCCTTCCCAGGTGCTAGCGGCGCTTCAAAGACTCTGCAGCATTCTACCGAGCGGAGGAGATGGGAAATCGCGGACGAGAGGGAATTCTGCGCGCAGTGCTGGGGACTGTGCCGCCTCGACTGATAAGCCGGTCATTTCCGTAACTGATACGACCAGTGCCATGATAAAGCGAGGAGGCGCAACAGAGAGCCAAAGGGCGGAGCTGTCTCTTCCATTGTATCGTTTTGCAAGAGGCTCTTTAAGACGGAAAATGCGAGGCGGAAAACGAACGACAGAGTCAACGGGAAGGAAACTGCTTGCCGCCGGCATACGAACCCAATGCGGCGGCCCGATCGCGTCTCTTGTTACACACAAAAAAGGAAAAGCCTTCAAAAGGACGACAATGGACATCCCTGACACTCATCCGTATGTGTGAACTTGTTATGCATTTCACCTTAGCACGACACACTGCGACTGTCCTGAGTAAGAGACTGTCACCCGACATCGACGTAGCGATATTCACCTTTCTTTGAGTCGAGATGCCACCACCGCGTCTCGAATCTTCACCAAGCATGCCTGCAGTATCTCCGAAAGTTACACTTGTGTTTGAATTTGACGTGGACCTTTGGCATCTGAAGAGTGGACAACGCAGTCATTCGGAAAGGCCCTCTACTCGAGCTTGTTCTTCGAGAGCCTCGTACAAAGGTCAATGTATAGTACTATCTGTTATCTGCTGTCGTGACGGTCCCTTGGATTGTAGAAGCATTTACTCGAACCGGCTCGCGTGGAGGGTCTCAAATTTGTATTCGTTTCCATGTCTTGTTCCAGCCATCAAGCAGCGCTGTAGAAGCTTGCATCCATTGTTTCCGCCTAGCTATGGACCTCTTGAAGCAAGATTCTCAGGACTCCTAGTGTGGAAGCAAGGTGTGCCTCTCTCAACGAACCTCTTTTGCAGTGTTCGTAGCTCATAAGAGATATGTACCGCTCGAACAGCCTGTACTACAGAAATCACGCCTACCACCACATTGCTGTGGCGCCGTTTCGATGGGAATTCGCACGTCGTTCCACGTCGCTGACATGGTTGAAATGGACACATACTTATCGTGTAAACGTGCAAAGTCTGATTGGTTGCCTTGGTACCTTCAACCAGACTGTTCGCTCTCATGTCTCGCAAGGAAACTTTTGGATGACGATAGCTACCACGAGCTGATCAAGGTTAAAGCCTGCATTGACGGTCATGTACTACACGCATGTCCTATCTCGAATGTGCGCGCGGCCTCATCAGCTCGCTTCTCTCATTCAGATATCATACATAGAACAGTCCTCAGGCCACGAATGGAGAGCAGCATGATACGACGATTGGTGGGGGCATACAGTAGCAACATACATGGCATAGACACCGTCTCCAATTTTCTCCCCCCCACAACGACTCAACTCGTTCACCGTCCAGCGCCAGGCACCCGCCTCTCGCCCCTCCGTGCGGGACGCTCGGCCACAACCGGTGCGGCAACGGTGACTTGGATGGAGCCAAAGTTGAGCGCGGTCAGGAGCGCCTGGGGTGGTAGCGTCAATTTCATGATGATGAGAAGGTGAGAGGGAGGAAACGCACCTTGGTGTCAGCATCGACCTCAAGCTCGCCCTCGAGGGCAGACACCTCGGGGACGTAGTTGTCCTTGCGCTCACGCTCCTCCTCCTGGAGCTTGAACGAGATACCGCGGACGGGGCCCTGCTCCCGCGTCAGCCAATGCTACGTCAACCTTACAAGGTGTTGAACGCACCTTCTGGATACGCTTCATCAAATGGGTGGTGAAGCCGGCGATCTTGTTGCGGAGGCGCTTGGAGGGGACGACGGCGACCTCGTCGACGATGCGCTTGTTGGTGTGGAAGTCAAGGGTGAGGCGGGGGTAGTATTTTTCGATCAGCACACGCGAGGCGCGCTTGGTGGTTTTCGTGCGGACGCGGCCCTACAAAGTGGGTTAGCGGGCGGTTATAGCAGATGATGCGTGAGGGAGGATGGTCGTAGGCGAGGTAGAGTACGCGGTTCGATGGGATAGCCGGACGGGAAAGTG
This sequence comes from Strobilurus luchuensis, assembly GCA_019915105.1. Classification (NCBI taxonomy): domain Eukaryota; kingdom Fungi; phylum Basidiomycota; class Agaricomycetes; order Agaricales; family Physalacriaceae; genus Strobilurus; species Strobilurus luchuensis. Next base: position 1,583,598 of record JAHLMJ010000010.1, on the reverse strand, counting down.
GGAGGGTGTGGCGCAAGGAGAGATCCTGTAACGGCAGCGATTCCATCCACGACGAGCGACAACGACAGCGTTGGTAGTGTGCACATCCCGCCCGGCAGCCCATCACCATCCCAAGATCCCAAGTCTGCCCGCCTTTTCGTCCAGCAGGTTCCATCCCATCCCTTCCGTCGCCTTTCCTCCCTCCGAAGCAAGCCAGGTGAACCGTCCACTCACCATGTTGAACTAGATTTTTCCTGCGTACGAGCGTGCGGGGGTCGGGGTCTTGAGGTGCGTCGTCGGGGAGATCGAAAAATCGTCAGCACACCTTCCAGTTCGGGATGGAATTGGCACGTGGACACGATACGGTGGCTTGCCAGCTGCTGACAGAGACGTTCCCACGAGTGATTTTTTGGCTCTTCGTGGTCGATCGCATCTGCTATCCTGATTCCCGCCTCAAGCTCACCGTCGTCCGTCCCATCTATCCCTTGTGCGTGTCTCATCCTTGGTCTCGCCATGCGTCCCTTCGCGCCGTCCTCTGCGACGTGCCTTTTCCTCCCGGCCGACTCCTCATGGATACTCCCCGGGAGACTGACCACCTATCTTTTGACAGAAAACTACCATACTTGCTTTGACAAGAAGAAAGCAAAATGGTCCGAATCAGCGTACTCAATGACTGCTTGGTGGGTGTCTCATACGGCATCTACTCGCGTGCCCAACTCAACCTCCATTTTCCGTAGAACAACATCGTCAACGCCGAGCGCCGCGGCAAGCGCCAGGTGCTCATCCGCCCCTCCTCCAAGGTCGTCGTCAAGTTCTTGAGCGTCATGCAGAGGCACGGTACGTGTCACCATCTATCCATCCATCGCTCGCCATCTTAATCCATGCGCAAAGGCTACATCGGCGAGTTCGAGCTCATCGACGACCACCGCGCGGGCAAGATCGTCATCCAGCTGACGGGCCGCCTCAACAAGACCGGTGTCATCTCGCCGCGCTTCAACGTCCAGGTTACCCAGATCGAGTCGTGGGTCAACTTGCTCCTCCCCAGTCGTGGCTTCGGAATCATCATCCTGGTCAGTGCCCTCCTCCCTTTCCTTTCCCTTGCACTCGCTAATACACGTCGCAGACCACCTCCTCCGGCATCCTTGACCACGAAGAGGCCCGTCGCAAGAACGTCGGTGGCAAGCTCTTGGGTTACGTCTACTAGACGTTGGCTGCGAGGATGGCGTAAAAATACTCATGTGTCGTATGATATGATATCCATGCACGTACTTGGCAGTTGTTTGAAGGTCAACGGGGTACACACCCTCTAGATCTGCGTGAAAGTCGTGCCTCCTTCCTTCCACTCGTTGTCTACGCCCATGAAAGAAAGATGTAATGCCATGCGAACAGAACTTACAGTATTACCATACCTTGTGTCAAGGAAGTATGGTGCCATTGGAATGAAATGTCCCACTCCTGTATTGAACGGAACGGTGAATCTTGTTGTCCAACGAGGTCCCCTGAGGCTATTGTCGTCAAGGTGTCGTCACCGACAAAAACATGTCCCTGACCCTGGACAGGTCCTCACATTTGACTCAAAACACACGCGCAAACAGCCCATGTTTTTCTCCTTCCATCCCCCACCACCACCACCATCATGACCGAGTACGACTTCAGCCCCGAGGCCATCTCGCGGTACATGGCCAAGCAGAAGAGCATCAAGAAATGGGTCCGCGAGACGGAGAAGCACAACCCCGCGAACCCCATAACCATCGCCGCCCCCAAGCCACGGCGCTCGCACACCTACGGCGGCAGTGGCACTACTCACACGCGCCCGTCGACGAGCTCGCGGCCCAAGCCGAAGCGCTCCAGCTCGGAGAACCACCCGTCCTCCTCCTCCCGCCGGAAACACGCCCGCCAGCCATCCCGGTCGAGCACGATGCCACTCCCACTACCAGCGACACACGCTGTGGTGCAGCAGCCTTACATAACCCAGCCCCCAATGTATTATCCACAGGGCCGGGTCGTCGCCGTGCGTTGTCCACCTCCCACTGCATTACCATCGTCCTAACTTGTCCTTGTAGCAATCACCCGTCCAAGCCGCGCCGCCCTACGCATTCTACGCCCCCGACACCCCCAAACGCGGCGTCTTCTCCCGCCTGATGAGCTTCATGGGCGTAAACACCAAGCCCACCCCCGTCCGCCCCAAATCATCCACATCCAGGCACTCCAGCAGAAGGACGCGGAGGTATTCATACTGGTGCGTTCTGCTTCCGTACCTATGTACGATCGATCCTTAACGCCGTGTTCCTTGCAGATTTTATAATGTCCGAACGAACGAACGAACTCTTTTTCTGTGCTTAACGAACTTTTACCTTTTTACACGATACCACTACTTAGGATAGGATAGGATAGACGACGAGCCGATAGTACGACAGGTGCTACGATACTCCCCGCGGCCATGTATCAGTGGACCGCTTACTTGTGTGCCTCATAGTAATACAAGAACTGATTTTCACGATTTTCGTCTGGGTCCGGATCGGCGGCTGACAGATGTGGCGTCGAGTTGTCGAGATGCTAGGTCAGTGAGTCACTTTCACATAAACCCCCAGCACGTTTTTGTCGTTGATCTAGGAAGCTGGGTAATGCTGAGGATCCAGGAAGCTGCGGCTAGGTCGTCACCTACCCTTGACTGTAAAGTGGCGCTGGGTTCTGCTGCAGCGGCAAAAACATGCTCTAGTGCACTTGCTTCGGGAAGGCCAAAACCTCTCTGAGAAGAGGAATAGAGCTGAGTTTCTGGTTCTGTGTCTGCAGCGGCTACAAACATGCTCCGAGTCGTAGTGCACTCTCTATGGAAAGCAAGCACTCTGCTTATCATCGTGCTGGTGGTTAAGCTTTGGAGAGTGGCGTGTCACCTCGGAAATGAAGAGCTCCCCAGGTACGGACTCGATCTTCGACGACGCTGAAGCACAGCGGCCTATATGTTGAAAGTACAGAGTCCATAGGAGAGGACTCGACGCCACTTACCATGGTGGCTCTATCTGTCCCATGGGGTGCTTCTAGTGCTAGTAACCCGGATAGATCCCGAACGCTTTAGCATTGATCTTCACGTTATCATCCGTGAACCATGTCCAATGAGTCATCACCATTGAAACTAGCCAAGATAGAGTTGTAGCCGGATCTCTCAGGACTTGATACTCCCGACTAAACGGAAGTCGTCTCTTGGTTCAATCAACATGCTTGATCAGCGGAAGGTACAGCACCAGTGGCGCATCTTGCGGGACAAGCGGATCCGTGTTTGTAAGAAGCTGAAACGGGAGCTGACGATAGCTGATGTAGAGGGCGTTGAGTCTGATCAGGAGGGCGTCAGTCTGAGACCGACACCAGCGGGGACTCAGCACCTCCGCTGTCCATTGACATTCCTTGTTTCCTTGGAAACGCGCACCCCACCCCCGTAAAACGACATACAACAATACAACGCCGGGACATGTGTGGGGGAGATCCGGGCTGTTAGCCGATCATTCCTCCTTCAAGTTTGGTACCTCGACAATCCAAGGATGTGCGGCGCTTTACGCGTTTCGGCTGCTGTCAGTGCTGTATATAATGATCTCACCGTTCGAGCCGCCAGCTCAAATCCCCTCACAAGCGACACTCGGGCAGCTGGAGTCTACCATGGCTATCACCCATCCCCAACCTGCGCCCCAGACGCCCCCTGCACCTCCGAGTCCCATACTCGCCCCTGTGCAAACGATCACCATCCAGCACATCCCCCTTCGTTTTGCGCGCGTGCCCCACTCTGGCCCTCAGGCTGTTCGGCCTCGGAAGCAGCCCCACTGGACCCCGAGCCTGCTGGACCTTGCCGGCATCGTCAAGTCGCAGTCCGAAGATAACCTGAGGCTGGGCCAGGCAAAGGCTACCCAGAAACACCACACTCTTTCTGCGGCCAAGCCTGCGTTTGGTACGTCAGTGCGCTGTGGTCTGAGGTTTACCAGAGGTCATTCGTCACGCAGACTACGAGACCCGAAGTCGTCCTCAGACAATCTTGTTCTCGGCAGAGAACTTCCCGGAAGGTGTTAATCTGTCTAAGATACGAGAGTCTCAGTCGATGGACACGTTGAGGACGGATACACAGCCCACCACCATATGTCCTACCAAGTCAAGGTGGGGTCGCTTGGGACTTGGCAATGCTGTATATGGAGGTGAGTTGCGGAGGAAACTGCTCTTCTAGGTGTAACAATTTGACAAACGTACATACATAGGCTGGAAGAAATTGCGACACAGGCTTAAGTCATGAGGTAGTATGCCTGTATCGTTCGAGCTACATGTGTTCATAGGCATTCCCGATAGAAGATACAAGTCAACTTGAATACTCGGCTCGGCAGTCCCGTTGGGATCCAGTCGATCATTATAGACTGTCTTCATTCCTTCTTTTCTTCTTTGGTTCGGCGTCGTGTATTGTTGGAGCACCCGCCTCGCTGCTCGATTCTCTTCCTTGTGGTATATACGATTTCTGTCGTCTACGATTATTACAAGCTTCGCGCTTAACATGGCTCCCGAATGCTTTTGGCTTACATAGGATCCTCAGCGAAGGGCGTACTACGGTCGTCGCGAGCATGCAAGAGAGGTAATTAGTGGCCAACAAGAGATCGACGACCCTTTCCATCTCGCGTGCATGCATGATGTTAACTCTGTCAGTGTCCACCTGGGAGAAGCATAGACAATGTCCTGAAATGGTGGCAGGGCAGATGATACATACACTATGATACACGGGCATGAAACAGTAGTACAACACAGAGACGACAATACAGCTACATAGAATTGATCATGCAACAAATGAATACACAAGACAATGTGGAAGAAAAAGCCAAACTCGAACACTGTGGTCCAGCCATGGTCCGCACGAAAAGAGAAGGAGGGAGAAAGGGAAGTTCGTCAACGACGACCGCGAGGACTGTCGCGCCGGATGATACTATGCACCAACTCATTGTATTGGGCATCCGTCATCGCTAAGTTGGGCTGCATTCCGAGGTCCTCCGGCTCGAGCTCCCCAAAGGTATATCTGCGTGGGGCCTCAGGTTGGGTGTGAGCAGGTTGCGGACGACGAAAAGGGCCCAGATGCTTCTCCAGCATGGCCAAAAGCACGTCCTTCCTGAACGGTTTCGATAAGATGTCGTTCATCCCGCTCGAGTAGTACGCCATTATATCAGAGGGTGAAACGTTCGACGTCATGCTGATGATGGGCATGGTGGGGTTCGAGCGCCGGATGAGACTCGTGGCGGCCAGTCCGTCCAGTTTGGGCATGACAATGTCCTAGGATATGAGTCAGCACGTTCGTCATCGTGAGAGAATAGTTCAGTGTCCACCATCAACACCAAGTCATATTTCACCGCGTTCATCTTTGCCACCGCTACCATCCCGTCAGGCGCGACGTCGAAATTGCATCCGAACTGGCCAAGAAACTTTGTGACCAACTTCCTCGCAACCTCGTCGTCCTCTACCAGTAATATCCTTGGTGGAACGGTCCACCTGAACGAAAGCGGATCATTCGTCGAGTGAACGCTCCCCGTGGCCATGGTGGGCAACGTCGGCATAACCATCTCCTCATCTCCATCGTCTTCCTCACTAGAGCCACTCCTTCCCAATCTATTGCTCCACTCCATCCTCACTCTGTGCAACTCTTCGATTCTCCGAAGTAAGGAAGCATGCTCCTCCGCATCACCCTGTGTGGGCGGAGGAGCCGGGCCAAAATACTGTTCACCGGCGGCAGTAACACTGTGGGATTGCCCATGTCCAGAAAGCCCCGCTTGAGAAGCATCCCAATTCATCGAAGTCGAAGACGGCGCGCTCCCCACCCATTCGAAGTTGCCCGCCTCGGGATGTCCATGTCCCACCAAGGCCTCCTGGCGCACAAACGGACTCGGATCCGAGAGGGATACCTGCGGCGCAGGCAACGAAGGATGGGCAAGATCCGGATGCATGAAGTGATGTATCAAACTCTGTGTCAAGACATCCTGCTGTGCCATCGTCCTTTGTATACCCACAAGCTCCGAAAGGACATCGTGGTAATTCTGCTCGAGATTGCGAATCTGCGACGACATCTCCGATTGGGAGTGCACAATGGCGTCGAGCTGGGACTGCAGCTGGGCAGTCTCCAGTGACTCGGTAGGGGAAGGAGAAGGAGCCGCAGTCGTAGCCGTCGACTGTGCAGGTACGGATCCAGTAAGTACAGAGGAATACGTCCTCCGAGGAACTGTCACCTTACGCTTGATTCTGTCAAGCGTGTTCATCCTATCCGACCGAAATTCGGGATGACGATATGTGGCGCTCTAAAAGAAACGATGGATCAGCATTGTTCAAAAACGCAAATCAAACGGTACCTGATCATCGTCCGAGTCTCCCGTCTTGATCTTGTGGAAGTCATACTTGTTCAGTTGACGAACGAAAGACGAAAAGTTCGAGTGCTTGTACATCTGCGGAAGCACCACGTTCGAGAATTCTGTGATGTTCTTGACAACGAACGTATCTCCATGCGGTCCCCATGATACGATGTCCACGAACGACGGTTCTTGCAATATCCTGTCAACTTGTCAGCTTGTCAGGAACGGCTATTCAGGAAGAAGGTGACAAACTGGGCTAGACGCTTGACAAAGTCACTAACACCCTCACTCGTTCCAGTCTTCACTTGACGAGTGTTTGTTGTGGAGACCGGCGACTGTGGCGTACGCGACGAGGAAGCGCCCTCAAAAGAGGGTGCACTAGAATGGGTTAGTGCATCGCGCGTCAGAGAGGACTGTGACGGGGAATTAGAGCCCCGAGTAGTAGAAGAAGGAGGTGTGGGTGCAGGTAGGAGCTTATGGTATCGACGCCTAGAGGAAGCCATGATACCGTAATGGAGGGAAAGCGGCAGAGACATGCGGTATATATGCGATATGCTCGTCATCGTATGTTCCAATACGTTCTCCTTATTTCTGGGATAGGCCGCGGTCCAAGCTGTGGTGTCGGAGCATGCTACAGGCGTCGACATGCGCGAAGAGCTCAGGACGATTCCAGACCAGCCCTGACTCTCTGCCCGGATCAATGCCGGCAGCATCCCGAGGAATCCCGACCATTTCCGAAGCCCTTTCGTGAAAGTCCGACCGTTGCCGAGATGCCACTGGGGTCTGGACGCTGGTGAATTTGGTGGCATCATGATTGTCGATGCGCCTCCGTCACTGAGGGTTTCGGGTTGTTTAAGCGTGTCAAATGGATGGGGATTCTGTCGAGCGTGTCAACGGAAGTTGGAGAGCCAATGCGTCGGTACGCCCTCACGAAACTTCCCATGAGCCGGCTAGCTCTGAAAGTGGTCCGTTTGCGCTATGGGTGAAGCAGTGCGCACTGCGCACCGACATCTCGGGATCGTGTGGAGTGTGAAATGAAAGTAGACGCGCTTGCCGGGGCAGAAGCATATTACGATGGGGCTCCTCCTGCACAGCTCATTCTCTCTTGTCCGCTTCGGAGCAATCCTGGGGCATAGGGTGACCCGCGGGGAATGGGGCGATGGGAAAACATGGTCCACGAAGGTTTTCCGGTCCGGTAAGGTTGACCTGAATAGATGTCACGGAGGTACCTCCTTGCGCTTGTGGGCGCAGAGTACAATCACCATCCATGGTAGGCTACCATGAACTTGAAGCCTCCCCCGTTTACTCAAGACCTTAGCAGGCATGAATGAGTATTATTGCCCACGTTACCAAGGCTCCGGGCACTGAGAAGCTCGTGACACTAGGCGACAGGAATAACTTATTCAATAACCACCTGGATAAGTTGTGGGCTGGCTTCCGAGTACCGATGTTCTCGTGGGATTGAGAGGAGGCCTATCATCGAAAGGGGAGATATAGTTCACGGTTGGCAGAATGGGCGAGTCTCGGGTGGGGTAACGACGAGACCAACGATAGCCTGAAACGCGTGAAATCTGCCCAAGTTTGCCATGAAGACATGAGTGGGATAAAACTGCCGGGGGTCACAATCCAAATCTTCTGCCCAGCTCAAGAATCAAGAGAATCCGAGGCTGGAGCACCACGATCTGACCACAATAAAGAGGGGTCGTCGAAGACGAGTCCGCACCCGAGGCCATGCCACCGAACACCATCTGCAGGCCGAGGCTGGCGCGGCGGGGTAGGTCGACCATTAGGACGTCAAATCCGATACAACAGATGAAAGCAGTGAGAAAGAGCGAGCGCAAGTTTATCAGCAGAAGTGAGATGTCGGATGACTTTTTTCTTCGACCTCATGTAATCTGCTTCGAATTGAGGAGAACAGGAGGAGAAGGTTCGAAAAAAAGGCTGTCGAACCTCTTACGTGGCAATGTGTGGGGTCAATATACAGGCACCGAATGACGTGTGTTGGTCTCGACCCTTGAGCTCCGTTTCGATTACTCAGTGACACTTTGTAGGGCGCTCTTCAGGCCTCAGGTCTCAGGCCTCTGGAGTCATCTTCCTACTTCCCTGAAGTCTGGTTCCTAGGTCTAACCTCAAGTCGCTGAGCTGGATCCAGCTCTCAAGGGAATGATTGTAACGTACATATGTATTGAAGTTCAATTTCCGTTGCATGCGCAAGCGATTCCCTGACCCATGCACTCGATGATATTTGAGTAGGATATTGAGAAGTGGATGGTACGTGACTTGAGAGCACAACAAAACAAAAATATTGGGCTTCAGGAAGAAAGAAACGACAACTCAGCCGCCGGACAACTTGGCTCGGAGGCAGGGCGAGCTGCGGCTCTGTAACGATCCAGGCAAACGAAGAAGCAATTGGATTTTTGCAGGACATTTACGAGAGCATGCGGATGAAGTGCATCAATTTGTTAGTACTTACTACTAACTAATACTTAGTTTTCGAATGTCCATTTTGATCGAATTTGGTTGGTATTACAAATGACGGGGTCTTCGTGAGACTACTGGTGATACAAATGTACTTGGGGACACGAAGATCCCAGAAAAAAATGTCTGTGAAACTGGTAGAGATATGCAATGCTGTCCATGAGCGCTAAAAAACATTGTGCGCGGAGTGGTAGTGCCGACGAACTTCAATCGACAACAGCCCATCCTGTCCAAACCTGGCGTGTACTTTGGACATGTCGATATCCCTCGGCGGAAAAGCAATCACCCACTCATAGTGGCCTAGAAATACGCGCAATGGTCAATAACGACACATGAAAGACAGCAAGATACACGAACAGTTACTTTCCATATGCCAAGCGTCTGCGACAACCTTCATCTTATCTCCCTTGATTGCAGCTATGGTGACCATGTCGGGTTGAATGATGGCTGGTAGATGAACGTCGACAGTATACTGTGTTGAAGACTCGTGAACCACTACCGGTGGTGATTGCGCTGGAAGTGGCGCACGACGCTGGCGCGCGAAAGGGGATATGGGAGTGCGAGAGACCATAATTGCGTCGTGAAGTACGTCAGCAGGAGGTGCGGAAAGTTGCATCTCGACCGCTGGAGTTGCGTGACCAAGTGTGCGCTGGGATGGAGGCTCATCGGTGTTACAGACAGATGAAGGAACACCGCGTCCGCCAAGAGGAACATAATTGGCAATCGAGACTACTGTGACTTGAACGCGCGACAAAGCAGAGGATTCTGAGGTTGACATGTCGACGCCGCCGAAGCCAATTATCTTGTTGTTGTAGGTGCTGAGGTGAACGGAGTGTGTGTGTGTTTTATAGATGTCAGTGTGGTCGCGTATTGTCGATCGTGGCAACGGTCATAGTGGTCTTTCCATGAAAGCAATCGAAGAAGATCTTGAGCCCCAAGATTTGGAGGTGACAGATTCAAGGCGGTGTCGGTGTTGGCGGATCGAAGGTGTGATTGAGTCTGTAGGAAACTACCAGTATGGGACCCTGGGGAAGATAAGAAGCACCAACACACGTACCGAGATACCGAAACAGGGTCTCCAGTGCGAAGTCTTCCCAGGGACCGCTATGCATGTCACCGCTGGCATATCGAGGCTTCTTGTTGCAGAAGTGAAAACCTCGGAAGAGGCGGAGCTGAGGCAGGAGACCCCGCGCAGATCATAACGACCACCAGGGCTGCGCTGGGGAAGGTAAGTCACTATACTAGCTCGGCGAAGTTGGAGTTTTGACCGGCAGGACATGATGGTGCGAATTCATAGAATGGTTCTCCCATTTCCAGCTCAGCCCCTTCTCTGGCAGTGACGAAGAAGCGTTCGATTGGCACGACTTTCTTGTGTACCATAGACCACATCGAGCAGAATGAACTCTGACCATGGACAATCGCGCGCCCTGGATATCTGTTGCAGAGGACCTGGGCGTAAACGACTTGCAGGAGGTCATGTCGTAGACTAGTGTCCTCTCTCGGCATTGTGCTAGTGCTACAGTGATAACGAGGTTATATAAGCAGCTTCTTGGCTCATCACAATAGAACCACATACCGCAAACTGACTGATCCCCAAAGATTTTAGAGGGGTTGCCTTTTGGCGTGTGGTAGGAACATTGCCTCATTCATCCAGCGCACCTTGATTCAGTCCACATTCCGACTCCACTCAGAAAGAGCTCAGAGCGCTAAACATCTCCGCATCGAAGTGCTCGTCGTGTCTTTCTGGGACGATGATCCGCTGAATTGCACCGCCACCGTGACTCTGGCTTTCACCGGTGATATAGATTTCTGCTTCTGCGTGACTGTTGATTCTCTTGGAGAGCGCGGGAATGGAACGTTGCTCTCATACTTCCCACCCAACAACACATGTCTATGACGAACTTCAGACCAACACAGACGAACGAGGCTGAGCACGAGGTGTGATTGAGGTATGCACAACGCAAAGGCTGGGCGTCGCAATACGCGACGACCGGAATGGGCGGTACTGGGACTGAGGAATTATACAAAATACGGGTCGACGCTACTGTACGCAAAGACATCAGGTATCACAAAGAAATACGACACTGGCAAATAGAAACATAACTAAGGGCTCACTGAGTAAGGAAAGCACGCGCGAATTCGAAGAATTCGAATCCCTCCACGCGTCACGTCAAATCGATAATATCGTTGGGGTCGTAAACAGGCTTCTCTCTCTTCACACCCTTCTCTCTTTTCACCACCCCATCGAAGCCTGCGGCCGGTTCACGTTTGACCTTCTTGTGTTTCAAACGGGCGAGTTCGGCCTAAAGGTGACCACGACAACAAATGAGAAAACCAGAGGTGGCATGACAAGAGGGGAGCATTACCTCCAGCTTGGCTATGCGTGCAGTTTCACTGTCGCGCTCTTCGTCGTCGTCAGAGATATCGATGATGTCCTCAGGAGTTACGCTTCTTGTGCGCTTTTTCGAGAATTTGGCAGGGGAAGACGAAGATGAAGTTGATGAAGTTGAGGCGGCGGGGGCTGAATATGGTACTATTCCATTTGCCTGTAGCATGCTTAACGGCCGGTATCGAAAAACCACCTTGAGCAAGCGGGTAACCCTGGTCGCAGTGACCTGCTGGGTCGCTGGAACGACCTTGGTCGCGCCAAGCCTGATGAGAAAGCAAAGAGCAATCAGTAGTCGAGAAGAAATCAATATCGGCAATGGTCTGCTTACCCTGCTCGATGACCCACTGCCTTCTTACTCCGCTCGTGGACTTTGCGTGTCTCCTCATAGGTCTGCGGTACGAACTGCGCCACACGCTCACCAATCATCACATGCCAGTGCTCGACCGTGATACAACCTAGATCGGGTGATACACTAGAGGCACTTTGGAGGAGTTCATCGTCATCTGTCATGATACTGGTCAAAACGAAGACTAGCCAAATCGCCTTCGTCCATCGTACCACTAGTTTCCAGTGTCGCAAACCCCAAGGGGCGATCCGTTGTTGCAGAAGTGTACACTGAGCCAATCTTCACGGTGTCAATTGCACTGAATGGATGCAGACATGAGCCATTGGCCCAATTTCCGTCAACGTAAACGTAGGTGGCAGTTTGCAGTGGTGACCTTTCGTGCCGCAGTTGGACAGTGAATTCCTTTCAGAGTCCAGAGCACATGTTATGACAGGGCGGAGAGGGGTAAAGGAGCGGGACACGGTGCATCAAGCAATCAGCAACTAACAATTTCGCCGGTGTTGAAAGGCGCACCTTGCCTGCTTCACTCGGGATCCAGCACTCTATTGTCTCGGCGTTTTCCACAGTCTTTACACCGTGTTCTGGAAGTGGAGTACCATCCACCAGGACGCTGACTGTTATCGAGTTGTGCTTGACCATCTTAACAGCGGTCCGGGACTCGATCAGACGGTGGAAAGAGGGAAAGGTGCGGAACCCGGGCCGAGACATGTCTCGTGATAGTATGGCAGGCGTCATGACAATGACAATGACATTCACACGATGTTCGTAACTCAGACTGCCACAGCGAACCGATAGCTGCAATTTGTCAATCTGGACTCTCATGGTCCAATACCCTGAAAGCTGAAAGTAAAGTCTTTCGATGGATCCGTCATCGCGCTCGCTCAAGCTCATCTTTCTTTCAGGCGGCTTAATCGCTCCACAAAAATACGAACCTCTGACTATTCATCTGCTGAAAGTGCCGTAAACGCATCTGCCATCCCTTCTTTCTCTGGGCAGCATCTCTCAAAGAAAGTCTTGAAATTGGCCGACTGCGGAGCACGGAAAAATTGAACAGTGGAGCCGCGGTCACTCGCTACTCGTAAAACAAGCTTGGCCATATGCATGTTCCCCGCTGCATCACATGAAAGTCTCTTTTACGCCCCGAAGGCTGCGCGTACAGACTCAATCCTGGATACGCGGAAACTTTTCGGGATCTTGCACTATTGCCATGGCGAACCACTCGTCGTGGACGACCAGGTTTTCCCGAAGGGTGCACTGCTAGCTGGTGTCTTGGCGAGCACGTCGAGTTGTAAGAAAATGCCAGGCTTTTTCCGAGGGAGGGCGGTATAAAAGACTCAAGGAGAGGGTGAAGACGACATCCGACTTACTCTCGAGTTGCTTTGGTCATCATGTTCAACGCGGCGACTTTGCTCTTATTCACACTGCTCGCGACAGCGTACGCCCAGCAGGCCGGAACCCTTACAGCAGAGGTACATCCATCCCTCAGCGTTCAAAAATGCTCGTCGGGAGGCAGCTGTACGACTCAGGTAGGTACCCTCGTTGCTGTTACAACAGTTTACGAACGACATTTCTTACTGAACTATCAGAGTCGCTCCATTGTGCTGGACTCTAACTGGCGTTGGCTGCATGATGTTGGAGGCTCTACCAATTGCTACACCGGTAATGAGTGGGATGATACCCTCTGCCCGGATCCAGCGACCTGCGCAACCAACTGTGCCCTCGACGGTGCTGATTACTCGGGCACATACGGCATCACTGCCTCTGGGAGCAGCCTGAAGCTCACGTTCGTCACCGACGGCCAATACTCCACCAACATCGGCTCCCGAGTCTACCTTATGGAAGACGATTCCAGCTACCAGATGTTCAATCTGAAGAACCAGGAATTTACTTTCGACGTCGATGTCAGCAACTTGCCATGTGGACTCAACGGAGCCCTCTACTTCGTGGAGATGTCAGCGGACGGTGGGGCATCGAAGTATTCTACCAACAAGGCGGGCGCGGCCTATGGTACCGGCTACTGCGACGCACAATGTCCCCATGATGTCAAGTTCATCAACGGCGAGGTGAATTGTTACTTTTAACTACTCCGGAGTCTTTGACTAATTGGATATCAGGCCAACATCCTCAACTGGACGCCATCGGACAACGACGCTAACGCGGGCACTGGAGAGTATGGTACATGCTGCTCGGAGATGGACATTTGGGAAGCCAACTCCGTGTCTTCCGCCTATACTCCCCATGTCTGCTCCGTCGACGGTCAGACTCAATGCTCTGGCACCGATTGTGGAGACGGAGACGATCGCTATGATGGTGTCTGCGACAAGGATGGCTGCGATTTCAACTCGTACCGGATGGGCGACCAGTCCTTCTACGGCAAGGGCTCGACCGTCGACACCTCCTCGAAGTTCACCGTCGTCACCCAATTCCTCACTTCTGACAACACCACCTCCGGAGACCTCGTCGAGATCCGCCGCCTGTATGTGCAGAACGGCCAAGTCATCCAAAACTCCTACTCCACCTTCGACACTCTCACCGACTACAACTCTGTCACTGACGACTTCTGCAACGCCCAAAAGACCCTGTTCGGTGACACCAACTCCTTCGAGAGCCGTGGTGGGCTGGCGAAGATGGGCGACGCCTTCGAGAACGGCATGGCGCTGGTGATGAGTTTGTGGGACGACCACACCGCCTACATGTTGTGGTTGGACAGCAACTACCCAACCGACGGCGATGCGACCCAACCGGGTATCGCTCGTGGAACGTGCGCGACGAGCAGTGGGCTTCCTACCGACGTCGAGAGCCAGAGTGCCAGCGCGTCGGTGACCTTCTCGAACATCAAGTATGGCGACATTGGTTCGACGTATTCTTCGTAGGTGATCAGTTGCGCGAAGCACAGAAAAATGTATACCACGTCCAATTCTCTTTAAACATCCTTACTGCTGCTTTATATGTACGCGTACATAGTCTTTTGACTCGACTGTCGTGACTTGTGTTACTGTGCACATTGTAATACATTTGAGCTTCAAAGTTTGCCTTGTAGCGATGGCAAATCTCATTCGATCGCGCCGCATCACATGGTGTTTCGTCTCTTGGCTCTACACCAGGACGAGCTCGCGTCGCTCTCATTCAACTGCACACTTGGCTCTGCGTCCCTTCCAAGATGTCTTCCACACCACCGGCCATGGTGAGCTCGCCGTCTTTCTGGTTTGAACGGGCACAGCCTAACGCTGGACAGGACAGCTTTTTCATGCAGCGGACCGACTCCGAGGCGACCGACGACTCGCCTTTTGGCTCCGTACTTACTACGCCCGTGGACGAGAAACTATCGCCTTTCGAGAGCATCCACACCCGCCTTTTCGCCCATCTCGATCTGCAGGCCGACCAAACTAAGCACCAGCGCACCTACCACGACGAACTCTACGGGAAAGGAACGAAGCAATCGCTTTTGAATGCGGCAACGCCCGCCGGAGAGGAACTCACAGCAAGCTGCGAGGTGCGTTGGTTGTTGGCAGCATCGACTCCCGCTTATTGTTCGTAGACACCGTTGGCGGAGCATCTGCCGATATGCCCGCCCATGGAACGACAAGCTGCATCTAGTTCCAATAATGACGAGGAATTGCAACTGCCTCCAAGCCCGCCTCCACCTCCCTCCTTCCAAGATAACCAGGGCGCGGACGACAGCGACCAGATTTGGTTCCCTGCCGAGTTTTGCGTCGCTCCTGCCTCTGAAGCCGCCATGTTTGCAGAGAGCCTCTCTTTGGACTCGCCGACAATCACCCACAGCCTTTTTGCCCTTTCCAAAGTGCGTAAGAGCCATCTTCTCATTTCGCCTCGATCTAATGTCATTCAGCCCGATAAGCTTCCTGCTCGCGATCGAACTGTTTCCTGCACCGCCGTCAAGGATCTGGATGTCGACAAGCTCAATGAAGATGTCGAAGGGGAGGAGATTTTCGAAGTAAAAGCTTCATTGACCAAATTATCTTTTGTCTGATCATTGACAGGGAAACACCATCAGACCAGAAGCCCACCTTGACCCAGTCGACGACGCCCAACTCGCACAGCTCAAGACAATTACGGATGAAACCACCCTCTATGACACTGCTATGCTCTTCTGTGACGAAACCTTCTTTGCTCGTATGCTTTCTATGAACACGACGGATCTCCTCAAGCTTGTCCCTCAAGTCGTCCTCTTCGTCCCTTGGTACGCTCTCGTAGGCGGGGTCATACTGCTTTCTCCTCAACACCTCGAGTCTGTCGCCTTCTCGGCTGGATACGTCCCTTCTCCGCCTCGTGGTATCCGACGCTACGCGCATTGGGCTGAGTGTGCCCTCGCTCATGTTCTCCTGTTCTTAGCTCTGCTCGTGATGGCTGGTATGCGGGCTCCTGTAATCTTTGCGATGGTGGCTGGGCAAACGGCGATCTCTTGGTGGGACTTTAGGTTCGATGAGAAGGTCCCGCTGGGGAAGGATGATCGACACAGTCTATATGTGGTGGCGAAGGGGTTGGTGTCCGAGGTGTGCATCAGGCGAGATGGAGAGGCTTTTCTCGCTGGGGACAAGACGGCTGTGGTGAATGATGGGTATGACGATGACGATGACAATTAGTGCCCTCAACTTCGTTGGTCTCGCTATTGGACTACATTCGCATGACTTGGCTGCCTTTTTTCGCATATTACCTCTCGCCCTCTGTGTATCTCAATTTTCGTGAATATACTATTCTTCTTGTCCTCTCCGACGTGATGGTGCTACTTCGACCAGGCAGATGTTCGTACCGTTCAATTATAGCCTGCTTTGTCCAAATAGTCATTAGCTGAGGGCGCCTTAAACTTTCTAACATCACACGAGATATTTTGAGGGATCAGACTTGGACGACAAGCAAGGTCGCCTGGTTGATGCCACCAACACACGCCTTTCCCGATATACAAACCGACAATGACGAGGTATCGGGGTGATGGGTTGTCTGTTACGCCGATTGTCTCGAAGAAATGAGACATTCGACAATCCAGATGAATGGGAAACAATCCATATTTGAGGGCAAGGGATGAGGTGAGAACGAAGGGTTTGGGATGGTGGCGAAGAAAATGTGGCACATTGATAGTCGCACATTGATAGTCCCACGCCCTCCATGTACAAGTTATCCCGAGTAATCTCGGAGGAGATCATGTGGCGCACAGGAACTTGCGATTGACGTTGATTTCGCTACTTTTCGTGCAACGAAGGCCTAGAGCTGGGCTCAGGCTATAAGTGCGCAGTGGCTGCAACCGTCACAGGTGAGAAGGTTGAGAGTATTGGCCGTTTTCGAGGACTCCTCTTCTTCTGTCCGGTTACCATGATACGAGCTGATTCTGCGTGTCTGCTACTATATATATTTTGACAAGTCCTTTCATATTTTAGTGATAACTATGAATAGATAATCAGATTGGCGGTCATAAGATAACTACAAATAAAGTAAACGATCCAAAAAACACAAGCACAATGTCCCATAGTACAGCTTGTAAAAATACATCGTCGTCGCAATCGTTCATTCGTCAAACGCGTCAAAGTTCAGCCATTCGCCGAGGTCGAATTCCTCATGCCCACCAGCTGCTCCTTGGCCGTCCGATTTGCTACCGAGAGCATCTTTTGTCTCGGTCTTTGCGACTTCTTCTGCCGCGTCCTGCTGTGTTTCGGCTTCAGACTCCTCATCCTCGTAACGACCGGTCTCCAGATCAGAGTATGGAGTGACACCAGTGGTGGTCTCATCAAGCGGGAACAGATCGTTCTGCTCCTCTGCGGTCGGGAAAATGAGCGTCCCATCAGGGTGGGCCTGGAAGCCAAATTTGGAGACGATAGTAGGTATGTCGTCGTTCTCGTCGAGATCAAGAATGCCTTGAAACTCGTCGTCATCTGCGACAGTAGAGATTCCCCGAGGGCCATCAATGTCTCCAATTTCCTCAACACTTTCGACGGCCTGAGGTTCCTCGATATGTTGGGATTCATGATTGACTGCTTCGGCCCCACCGTCGGCTCCCTCATCTTCTTCGGGCTCGCCCCTACGTCTCTTGGACCCCTCTGGATCGTCTATGTCTTCCCCCGTGAACTTCCTCTTAATGGCGGGAGGCGTCGTCGTTGGTGGGGGAGGCGGCGGCGGCGGTGGTGGCAGAGGAATGGGAGGCATGACATCCCATGATGCGAGGCTCGAATACGAGCTGACGGGTGGGGCGGTGCGTTGAATGGGAGTGTACCCATGCGCGGGTGACGACGCGTATCTTGTGTAGTGGGACGAGGACTGGAGGGAGTGCGGCGTGAAGGAGCCGTAGGTAGGTAGTTGGTGATTGTACTGGTAGTCGCCATACGGCTGGGGATATGTCAGGCGTGGGTGTACAGAGTATACCGGTTGAGTCCTGTAATCGGAGTTGCGAACGACCTGTTGGTTATTGTATCCCTCCGTAGGCAGGGCGCGATATCCTGAATGCTGATATACCGGAGCAGACGAATGTCGCGACTGCTGCCCGTTGACGATGTAGTGGTTGGATCCAGAAGCGACCGCGTTGGGTCCCATCGTGGGTGCGACGGTACTGAGTCCATTGCGTTCAAGGGATGCAGCGATCTGACCGGGGACGCTCAACTGTTGGTCGCCGGGGAACTGCTGCCTTTGCGGAAGAGGTCGAACGATGCGTGCCGGTATTTCCTGGTTCGCCCACATCTCAACGTTTGGTATCAAGACGTTGTGCTGCGAAAAGGATGAGAGTCAGTCCGCTGTCGCCCCGGCTTTGATCGCTAGTCACTCACTGCCGGTGCAGGTGCCCTCGCTTTCCCCTTACCTTTCCCTTTCGAGGGCGCAGGAATTCTTGGATACGGGTTCCCCGTCTCTGGAATGGTCGTCTCTTGTACTTCGTCGACATTCGTAGGCTGGTAGACGACCACGGTCGACGTGGTGGGTTGGGGGGCTTCGTCTGAAGCAGCCTTCTTCTCCGCCGACTCGAGCATCCACTCTATAACCTTCGTCTCCCCAACCTCGGCATTGTGCTGGTACCCTTTGACCTTCCAAGCGGAAGCGCCGACAACGTCCTCAACCATGTTCACAGCCCAAACAGTCCCGGTCAAAAACAAAGGCAATGTCTGCGAGACAAAGGTCAGAAATTGAGAAGATGGATCTTGACGATCAAATGGTCGCACCTGTATGGGTGTCTGAAGATGAATTCAGGTGAATGTGGTTGTGATAGTGGTGGGAGGAGTGAGGTCGAGACAAAGGCCAGCAGCCGTGTTTAGACACATGTGTGCCAAAACAAATGCAAAGCAACAATGTACCTACAAAGCGCCGGCGCATTGATCAGCAACGAATGGCCACCGTCCAAGAAGACCATAATATACGTGCAGAAGAGGCTAGTCTGTGTAGAAGAAATTGTCGATGTGTCATCCAGTCAGGAAGAGCGAATGCGCATTTCCCATACATAGCGTCGTCGTATCTATCGACGAGAATAACGCGCTGTAGCGGCTTACAGCTATTGGAAGCATTAGTCTCCAAGGCTCGGAGTATACTGAGGGCAAATTACCCAAAACGACGCGGTTTTGAAGGGCAGGCTCGTTACGCCACACTTCTATCAGATTATGCTTTCTCAGATTGTGACGACGTCAGAGGCCCCGTACAAGCAGACCATCAACAGCTGGACTGAGAACCATTCATCGACAACCTGGCTTCCTAGAAGCTTGGCTAGCTAGAAGAGACTATGGGCCACAATGAAGTGGGTTCGGTATGACCTGAGATGATGCTCAATGTTATTGAGGTGGTCATAGACAACGAAAACTACGTACAGCATAACAAAAATGGTGAGAGTGAATTCGCCGCGCTGGAGGAGGGCAGTCGGAGTGACCATTCTACGCCACACTTCAATCGGACGATGAACGGTATTCTTGGTGACGAGACCGTCGCTTAATTGACAGGACTGGACTCCTACATAAGCAGTGCTAATTGCAGGAGATTGTAAGCCTGGATTACCGGGGCAGGGGGCCATGGGATAGTATACGACTCGCACAGTTGTGACGTTACAGATTTTGGCGGATATAAGCTCGTCCGACTGAGTCCAAATCTATTCACCGGGGAGCAGTCCAGAGAGCAGTACGACGGCAGAGAAAGTTCCCGTCCTGAAAGTCGGGGCTCAGCCCGAATGTGATTTTCATTCGTGCTGAGATGTCCAATGTCGAATTGATGCACGATGCGCAAATCTTGGGCGTTGTGTCGAAGGGTCCAGTCGGCGACAGCGAGAAATGTTCACATCCTTTTCCAGACGTCACTCCAGTGGTGAGAGCAAACTTGGGGCAAGTCGCTGCAGGACCGGATGTCATCGACCCATATTCAGCGCACTAAAGCAGTCTTCAGCAGCTATTTTTTCAGAGGACCGGAAATGGCTCGCCATTCATATTTTGTCTGTCTCTTTGTTGACTCGAGGCCGTCGACGCGAAGTAGCACGCACTGCTCGTAATGACAGTAGGCGCTGAGATGGAAGGACCAGACGACCAGGATGGATTTCAGCGACGGCCAGGCATCAAGTATCGTGAGGAAGAGTAGTCTAGCAAGGATTCAAAGTCAAGGAGGCGCCTAGAAGACTCGGAACGCGCGTTTTCGATAGGTGAAGTCGACGTTGGGATGGAAAATACATGCCGCCGGCACATTGGCACTCGGAGCGCTGCCAATGCCAAGACTTTGCCAAGCCAATGCCATCACATTCGTGATGATCCCAGACTGAGATATTCATGTTGCTTCGACCTGGCTTCGACGGGTCAGCTCATACCCAGGTGCGACTGTCGTCGTGTTGATACTGAGCACAGGATCGAAAAACAAAATGTTAATCACATATGTACATGTCAGTGAACGACTCTTGAGCCCCGATAGTTTGTTACAGGAATTGCAGTACCTCGTAGTACAGGACATAAACCAGACGCAAGATCAAGGAGCGTACATCGCAAAACCTCATCAACCAAGGGCTTGAGCCAAATGCCAGGAATGACGCCCAATATCCAGAATTGAGACCTATGTAAGGTCTATCACCTCCAACTCCCCATCCTCCGCCTTGACGGCGGCCCTGTCCTTCCTCTCCCTCTTCACATTCTTCGACTCTGCCTCGCTGTCGTTCTTGCGTTTTTTCAACTGCACTCATTCGTGAGCATGGATTGACAAGTGGGCGAAAAAGAAGGTCGCAAAGGACAAGGAAGCGAAAATAAGAGGGATAGGAAGAAGAAAAGGTGAGAAAACTGACACGAGGTTTGACATCCACATCGTCATCATCAGAGATAATGAGGACCTCGTCGTCGTCGTGACGAGCTTTGCCTTTGCCTTTGCCAGTGGAGGGAAGGGGTGGTGCAATACCGTTCGCGCGTAAAACATCTAAGAGGCAGTCAGCACTGATAGCGTAATAGGAGACCACTGAAGTAACGAATACGTACCAATTGGCCTGTACTTGAAACAGAACGTCACAAGTGGTTGCTTTTCGACCTTTGCGCAGTAGGTCGAAGTGGGGATGTAGCGGTCTTGGACTGCAGCACCGAACCTTCGTGATTGATACGCTCAGTACGTACGTGGAGGAGTGGAAGCACATCTCAAAAGTCAAACTCACTGCGTCTGGTGATCAATGCCCTTCTTCATCTTCTCGTTGAACGGCTTTGCCTCCGGCGCATCTATCCAGTTCATGGTATGCCTCGGATTACGGGCCTTCACCTTTGCGCGCCAAATCTCGAGCTTCACTTCACCGACGTTTTGCGCCGATTGCGCGAAGAGACTGTCATCCTCTGTATGCTCATGAGCAATAACCTTTTGAGACAGAGTTAGACGCACCAGTCAATGCTAGATCCGCGAACCCAAATGGACGCTTGAGGGTATCTGACACCCGCACCGTAGCGATCTTGTTGAGCCTTCCTTCGGGGCGCATGGCGGACAATCCGGCATATGTATGCCCGTCAATGACGGGAATGTATACGGCGGGGAAGGGCGTTGAGGAGCTGAAATGGATCTCGAAGTTCTGGAGGTGAGTGCGGATGATCAGTGAAAGGAAAGGGTACGACGGCGAAGAGTATAAAGCAGCAGAGAGGTAAAGAGTCCGTTTAGGAGAAGAATAGAGGGCAAGTAGCGAGCAGGAGAATGGTGAAGAGAGCGAATAAGTCGATGGAAATCAGTCAGATTTGAGCACGTAGAGATGTATGGCCTCGTGCACCTTTTTGGCCTCCGAGGCAATCCAACACGTGATGGTGTCTACGCCAACATCGACCTGGTACTCCGTCGCGGGACTGCCGTCGACGACGATCCACGCGCTAGAGGCGCCGTGGGTAAGCATCCTGCTTTGGTTCACGGATAGTAGTCGTTATCTCGTGTCAAAAGTTGTCTATCACAAGAGTGTTTGCTCCAGCGACGGCTTCACAGTCTCGGCGAAAGGGGATGCAGGAGACCCCAGAAATGGGGAGGAGGTGGTGGTCAGGGACCAAGCTGCGAAACACGATCGCTCGGCCAGAAGTTCGGGTGTAGCAGCCGAGCTACTACACGTGCCACACACGGACACACATACGGTAACGTTACCTTCTACCACCACACTTTCTACGACCACACTTCACATTCTGCTCTTGTGCGGTCCATGCCGCAATTCGACGAGTTTACCGCTTGGGTCACAATTGATGGGACCCCTGCCGCGGAATACTCGGTATCGACGCAGGGAAACAGAGTGACCTGCTATATCGCGTCTGAGGTCGGGAAGGTGCGCTTGATTTTCTTCCTGGTGGCCTTGAGCTCATCGGTGAGTTACGCCACAGGAATTCAAAATATTCTGGACGGACTCGGAGGTGCGGACACCGACTCGCGGAGTGGCATCCATCGATGGCCAGTCCTACCCTCCACGATATATCGAAAGCATGCAGCGGAACAGGGCGACACTCACTGGCGTCAAGGATTCGGAGACGTCGACTCGCCCGTTTGTCTTCTCCAAGATCACCTTGACCGGTGCGTTTTCCTTCTCGTCTCTCGGTTTGACTCTCAGAGTGGCTCGCAGACGACGACGCTTTCCTGAATGTTTCCGGTCCGCCACAACTCGGCGAAATCGAGGTCGTGATCCACAGCGTCGAATACTCCCATTACCAGCGCAATCCCCATCGAAGTCACCCGACACGGTCTAGGTACGACCTCGACATCCAGACCACTTATCACGAACGGCGCAAAAAGGGCTTCGACCACCAGGCCAAGTCCGTCCCCCGACATCGCATATTCTCCCTTGCTCATCACAGACAGCCTCGGACCCAGCCGCCATGTCCCAATCCTCTCTACACACAACAGACGGCCGGCCAGCTTCTTCGAGAAGCCACGAGGCGGGCCCATCGTCACATTTTGCTTCAAGTACCGCCCGCTGGGTATGCGCCTCGTCCGTTACCATCGATCCCCAGCCCCAACATTTGCCAGATATGCTACAAGCACAGGGTATCGCTCCCCGTCCGGAACCCCTCCAACTTGCAGCCAAGCCAGAGGTCATCGATGTCGACAGTCTTCCAGAGGAGCCGGAAATCCAGTATCTGGGGGTGCGTTCTACCCATGGTTTCCTTGGCAGGAACTGACGATTGTGTAGATGCGCATATACATGTCGATCAAGGACGAGGAGCCTGAGACAGAGGTCGCGCCGACGCCAGATCTAAGCTCCCAAGACGCGCAGGAAGACGTCAAGGAGCCCTCGCTTCTGCAACAAGTGCCTCCACCGTTACCTCACCGCAAACGACAGGCACGACGGGCCGCGTCCAGCGTGATTTCGAGCGAGCCATCCGTCAAGTTTGAGCCTCTACCAGACGACATCCGCGCGCAGATGAACTATTTTGCATACGTGAGCTGGCGCACTATCTGCAACAGTGTGAAGCTGATCTTTCTCTGTGTCAGAACTATCAACACCATCCCGAGATTATGGAGCGTGCGGTATGTTTGCTATCATCAATTCGTCGCCCAACAAACTCATTGCAATCTCGACCTAGCAGCCCGAGGGTAGCGGGTACTATCATCAGAGGTCTTAGTTTTGCCACATACACGTCTCGTTTCGTGACGGCTTCACCATTGCATATCATTATTATTTGCAGGAATTGCCTCCCTACATTATTGTATTTCTAGCCTACGCTACGTTCTTTTCGCCAGTCCTGCTATCGCTTGG
The DNA here is from genome assembly GCA_019915105.1 of Strobilurus luchuensis. Taxonomy (NCBI): domain Eukaryota; kingdom Fungi; phylum Basidiomycota; class Agaricomycetes; order Agaricales; family Physalacriaceae; genus Strobilurus; species Strobilurus luchuensis. The sequence continues at coordinate 1,559,905 of JAHLMJ010000010.1, read as the reverse complement.
TTTGTAGACAGAACACTACTTGTCGGACATGTTCACTCATCAGTCAGGTTGCGGCATGTACACCTACACAGCGCGATTGTTTAGGAATCTATGACTTTCCTGGAAGCCTGATAGAACAACGATAAGGGGTTCACATGCACGAGTGAAGCATTCTGAGTGTCAGCGATGTAGTTCTTTTGAAGGCTTTCCTTTTGTGGGTGAGACCAACAAGAGACGCGATCGGGCCGCCGCATGGGCTCGTATGCCGGCGGCAACCATTTTCCTTCCCGTTGACGTTCGCTTTCCGCCCCGCATCTTCGCTCTCAAGGAGCCTCCTTGAAGGCCGTACAGTGGAAGAGACGGCCGACAACCTCTCCTTTGCCTCCCTTTTGCCCCTCTTCGCCCTATCGTCGCACTGGTCGTATCAGCCACGGAAATGCCTGGCTTATCACTCAAGGCAACACCATACCCAGCACTGCGCGCAGAACTCCGTCTCGTCCACGATTTCTCTTTGCTTTCGCTTGATAGAATGTTGTAGAATCTCCAGACGCCGCTAGCTCGCGGGAAGGAAGGAAGGATATGCCTCAAGAGCCGGTACGATTTCGTCATATCGCCAGGTTTCCGTAAACTTATCAAGAACGTTTTTCAAGGATTGCCTTCCGCAGAAACTGCCAGTCTGGGTACACGTTCTCCGCGCAATCCGTCAAGGCAACAGTTGATTTCGCTTGGAGCCAATACATTGGCGACAGCTGCGTTCTCTGCATGCGGGCGAACTCATCCCCCACTCCTCTACGTGATATCATCTACCGTTCAGACCGCATGATATTGGTATGGCTGGACACTCTTGTCACGAAGGAGGTGTCGTTTCGATCTGCGCAACTCGCGCATTTTGCAAAGACTTGAGGACCTTCGCATTGGATCGCCACAAACTCCAAGACACAAGACGACCAGTATACTGGACGCTCCTCTCGCAATGCGTAACATCAAGATCTATCCTTTCTTGAAGCCAATGCATCGCTATCATTGACACTCTATGAGTGCATCCGAACCCAATATTCCCCTTTTCGAAGTCATACAACGTTCATGCCGGATAACGTTGGTATGGCTCGACACTCCGGTTCATGTTTTCGTCTCATGCTTTTCGCAGTGTCATCATGCTATGACTTCGGCAGCGTCTACTTGGCTCCAGTGTCTGTTTACTTCGCTCGTCGTTGGGTCTCTGTGAGACTGCCCATTGTGACTATGGTGTCGCTATCGGGCCGGGGAAGCAGAGGACGGTATGCCCTTCGTGGTGAATTGAACCTGCCCAGACTGGTCGTAGGCGGGGACCACTTGCTTCTTTTGAGTATCGAAATCTCGACATTTGGGTGTAGCGAATCGCCTATGGTTACTTTGGGAATCACTGGTGGCAGCTCGTTGTTTAGTGTGTGCCTTCTGGACGGCGGTAATTGCTTTGTCTGTCGAGAAAAGGCTGTGGCGCAACTCCCCTCGATCAAAGCATGAACGCCAAAGGTCTGTCCCATTGCGATATGTCATATAGTGCACTGAGTTTGCTGCCAGAGTCGCGAAAAGATCTAAAGATTCCGGCGTGACAGCACCAACATGCATTTCGACTACTCTCATACTTCCAGTCCTCCTCAAATCTCTCTAGGACCTGGTGCCGCTATTTTTTACCCTCCACCGCTATGTATCACTCCCTGCGCTGGGTTGTCGACCGACGTCGGACAGTGTTCGACGGTATTTTCGTCACTGTCACAACCCATGTGAGGATTATGTAATGTGACAATTGACCTCAAGACTACCCTTTCCCCCTACTCCTCTTCAATCTCAGCCACGACCTCTGACTGCGTTCATCGCTGTTGCGCACGTCAACTCTCTCTAACATTCACTCACGAACACTCACGACTCTTTCACTATTTCCACTCAATCATGGCGCCCAATCGCAAGGGCAGACCAGCCGCTGGTTCGGTAAAGGTCCTCACCACAGCGGAGGAATTGGCCGTGTTTAATGCACAACAGGCCGCGCTTAATTACCAGAGGAGGACGAGGACGAGGTACGTCGGGCCCAATCCGATGCCAGGCGTTGGGACTGGCGTTGGGGGCTCAGTCGTCGTTGTTCAGCCAGCGACTACGAACGGTGGTGCTCTACCAGCGGGCCCAGTGCCCGTTGCTCAACCCGGACCACACCAGCTCGCTCCTCCACCTCATCCATCATCGCTACACGCCCAACGAGGCCCGCGCTCGAACCACCCTCCAGCAGTCGTCCCCCCACCCGCCGCCGACATCCAGTCCACCGACCCGAACGGCACCATGTACCCTCACCATACCTTTGGATCATCCTCTCATCACTATCCTCGAGCGAATTACGACGCTCACCAGCAATACCAACAGCCAGCCTACACGGGCACCGACTATCAATCAAACCATATACAACCCAAGCATGACCACATTTCGCAGCAGCAGCAGCGTCTCCATTTACCAGTGCAAATGTCCCACAACGACCCCTCCTACTATCCGACCACCTACCCTCCTCAGAACCAGGCGTACTATCCTCAACTCCCCTCCGCCAATACCGCCGATCTTTCCGTCATCCACTCAGGGCACGGACAGATCGCACAATCGCCGAACCCTCAGGGTTACTATCACTCTCCCCAACCAGACTTTGGACCGAGCTACAATAAGGCCCCATATCAACAGCACGTGGATGTGTACAATGACCAGGCCAGTCTCCCTCAGAACTTCGAGCACCAGCAGGCGCCATACGATGGCTACTACCCGGACGTCGCCCAGAATACCGATTACCAACAGGCGCCGTACGACGACTATCCGGCTGCTGTCGAGAATCTGGATGCGTACAACGACCACTATCTCCCTAAGTCGCACTACACCGACGACCACCAGGCGGGGTACGTCGACTATTTGAGTGGCGTCCGTTCTACCGATCATCCGGCATGTGCCCAGAGTTCAGCGGCACACAGCGACCAGTCCTCCGACGTATCGCAACACCAACACAATGCGTATCCTGGTGTCGTCGACGCCGTCGACTATCCGGGTGTCGTCGAGACTCTCAATTATCCGGCTGTTGACGAGGGTCTCCCTCTCGTCTCTCATGATTACTACCGACCTCAACCCAATCTGAAGAGGGCTCGTCAAGACGATGACGACCAGGAAGAGCTTGACGACTTTGACGCCAAGAGATTCAGGGATGAGGAGGAGCTGGTCGAGGGCGATGCTACATTCATGTCCATTCCTGAGGCCGCAGTCCAGTCAGTCGAAGCCGAGAGCGACAAAGTCATTATGCCTCAAGAAGAGACTACTGTAAGCTCCACATCTTTTCTCGCCCTCTTTGACACCATGCTCACCACCTTAATCCAGGATGCTCCTCTCGTCCTTTCTGACACCATGATCAACATTGCAATCCAGGATGCTGACGACCTCTTGCGTCACCTTGAAGGCGTCGTCGCAGGGTATCTTGACTTGGAGGCCCCGTCTACTCTCGACGTTCCGGGAGCGGTCAATGGTGAGGATGTCGCTTCCGTAGCAACAGCCGCCCCTACCAGTGCATACGTCGAAGAAGAAATTGATGGAGCAGAGGCGGAGGCGGACGACGCTCACCAAGACGATGCCGGTGAGGCCTCTAGCGAAGATGAGGCGGACGATTTCTGGAACCCCCACCCAGCCTCCGACTTCGCTTTTGGCTCCGATGACATTCTCCCTGTTGTGGGATATGACACGGAGTCCGAGTACGGCAACGAGGCCCTCCCTGGAGACGACGAGGATGCCAGATCAATTACCCAGACGCCGGAGTGGGGTGAACTTGGGGATGCGTTCCCTTTTGCTGAAGATGACGACGATGAGGAGAAAGAGGAGAGCGTCGAGGTGAAGAGACGCAGGGTGGAAGAGGCGGAGGCCTTTATTGCGGACTACTAATGAGTCCGAGGTTGACGGTCATTGGGACTGGACATTTTACGCATTTGCATACATTGCATATCACATTGTAGCTCTAGTCATGACACGCATCATCATCACTGTAGGTTAGTATCTCATTTCTATATTCTCTATCTAGTTAGCTATGTTGTCTGTAGTCCCGCCTGTTGTCTGTTGTTATCCTAGAATGCTATGTTATCTTAATACCTTTATTCACTTCGACAGTCGCTGCATTCAACCACGGCTGATCCGAGCAAAGCACCTTGTTGTCCTCGCCGCGTCTGTCCCCTGTACGTGACGTTGCCGCATTGCATAAACAGTATATCTCTGTACGGCGCTTGGAAGTCGTACAAATAGAGAAATAGGCGAATTGGATCATTACAGAGCACCTTTAGGTCTCACTGTAGCTGTATATCGTGTGATTTTGTGCCAGTACTACATAGAAAGAATCCAACAGCGTAGAGGAACAAAGGCATTGGACAACTGCAATTAGCAATCAATTCGGAAAATAGTTGACTTTTTCGTAAGGAATACTTGTACGCATATTCGATTGTTGCATATTGGTCGGAGGTCCTGTATGACGGCGACAGCCTTTCTTGTCGTGTCTGAACTCTCTAGAGTCATGGTGTGTGTTCTGTTATCCACCAGAGCTGTGTGTCCGCGCTCCTTGCTGACTTGACCTAATCCCATTCACTATGTGGTTCGCGGACGATCGGACCTACGCATTGGTACAAATGCCTGTTCGAACTTCAATCTCCTTGACACTACCCCAGATCATCTATATCAAGTGCGGTTAATCCTTTGTCTAGTCGCCCTGCCGCTTGAGTAGTGCATGAAGCATTTCTCTTCAGTTGATTATAGACGACCTTTGCATGTCTCTTCATGTCTGTCAGAACCTTCTAGCAAACGACGAGTACTAAATTTCAAAGGCATGAACAGTAGCTAATCCGAATCGTACTTCGCATTGGCTATGGTTTCCTCGATCGTCCCCTGTGTCGGCTGTGGATACCGCCTTGCCCTGATGAGCGAGGCGTTCGTGAGATGGGTGTGGGGAAAATGTAGTCGGATGAATATATATGTGTCTCCCTCAGACCACGCCTTGATGGCACATCGTCTCCATTCTTTGTGCGTCAGGTTGCTCTCCGCTGAGGCTTCCGACAAGGGGATCACGGAGACGAAGTCATCATTCGGTCGACCACGATAACAGAGTCGAATCACGGGTGTTTCTTCTTCGGGGCCTGACATGGCGGCGCGTGCTAGAAAGCCAAGTGACAAGGCATGGAGGTTGTACTCTCCCCCCATCGGTAGACTGCTCTTATAGTCTTGCAGCAGTTTGGCGATCAGTCCTTCGTGGCGTACAAGATCTTGTTCAACACGCCAATAGATGAGGTCCATATCCGAAGGCAGTACACTCGCCAATGTGCTAAACTGAGCTGGATCAATTTCATCACGGTTAGCATAATGGATGAAGCACGCGACTTGTTTAAGGCTCACAGTCATCCTTCGGCCTTTGAAGAATCTCGCATTCGTCCTTATGTCCACTCTTCCAATGCTCCTTCTGACAATGACGCGAACAGTACATTGCAGAATGACATCCGGAGCATATCTTCGTAGGGCTCTGAGGAGATTGCATCGCGGACGACTTCAAGAGGCACTGCGATAGGAAGGATTAGATGCGAACCGAGCTCAATCATACAGAAGGAGACACTGACCATCTCGTTGACGCATAGGGAACGACAACGACCGCCTTCTTGATACTCCGTATACAGAGCCATTTCGTCTGAAATGGCCTGCATCAGTTCAGGAAATCCCCAGCTAGCCATGACCGAATTGACGCCCTCGCTGTTTTTCTTCGACAGGACGGCACGAATTTTTATCAGCCTTGTCAGGACGGACCGAAAGACGAGGTAGGCGCGGAATTTGACGACGAATTTCGACATAGCCTCGATAAGTCCTCCCCTGTATTGCTTCAACTGATCATCCCTGGCACTAAAGATCTCGACCTCGTGGGCCTGGAGGTACGCCGCGACGTAGATGACTGAGTAAAGCGCCCGAGCATCCAAGGCTTCCCGGGCAAGATGTGGGCCGTTTTCGAGACATTCCCCCAATCTGAGGAAAGCACATCGAAGGGCGTTGGTGGTCTCTACGACGGAGGGACGGGAAGTGAGTTTGACTTCACGCAGAAGACGCCGGATTGCATGGGTCATCCATCTGATATAAGACGGGCGGGAGCAGAGTCTGTATTCACAGGTAGCGAACTGAGCACCTATCCTGTCCTGCACGCACAGTGTCGTGGACAGATCAATGGGGTCCAGCTTTTTCTGTGTCACGGCAATCACAAAGGACTTCATGAGAGCGTCACAGAAAGCAATCCTGTCCCCGGTCTCCAATACTACTCTGACGACGCGACCATCAGTCTCGCCCCAGCTCTCGGCTGCTAAATTTGTAGGCGTCATGAAAGGATACAAGGCTGCGAGAGCGCTGCGGCATTCCGGGCGGTTCAGATGACACAATCGTAGGCATGCTTTGACCCAAGATGGAATGAGATCGGGGCATGAGTTGACAAGCGCGTCGCGCGATGGGGGGCCACGAGCGAGAGAGTAAGTCGTCCATCGTACCTCCTCCAAGATGTGCGGGTTGCAGAAAGGTGGTACGTCGCCATCCTCGATGTCGTTTAGAAGGCCAGTCGTCTCCAGAAGCAGAACCAGCCATTTTCCGATTTTTGGACAGAGGAGAGGAATGCTACCGCCTAATCTCGAGTCTAGAGATAGGTCATCGCATCCGACCGCAATCATCTGTAGTGCAGAGCGAGCATTAGCGACCAAGGGACTATCAAACCACTCTGAGGTGGTCGTATCGACGTTCTCGATGTTATGCGCAGATAGATGGCGTTGTATAACTGAAATGACGTCAAATGCCCTTATGGTGCGTTGCTCGACCATCCGCTCTAAATCCACTGTTGCCGGTCGAGACCCTCTCAGAGCAGCGGACTATGCCAAAATTCTCTTAGGATATATCTGTTGAGGAAATTCTGTCGAAATACCTTCAGGCCTCCGATTCTGCCTCTGTCAGATCGTAGCATGACCGCGTTGTGGATGTAGAAGGGAAAAGAGCTTCCCTGAGCAAGCTTGCCTGTTTGGGCCTGAGATTTCCACGCCACCTGTGCTCAACCTGTGCTCATTATACTAGGCAAAATGGTAGGCATACTGTAGCAAGTACCGTTGGCTGTGTGTCTCAAGAGTTACAGATGGGCGCTGGGGATCCAAAAAGCCTTGGCCTTATTCTTACCGCAGTAGATGTGCCTGTCGCCTCCACGTCGAACAATGTGGTTTGTCAGCCCGAGGGAGCACCAAACGTAGCACTGAACACTCAACGCCTTCCTTGCCGCCCCGTTCGGATAGAAACTCACAGAAGTTTGACAGGCAAGAAGTCACTTTGTCATTCCTGAGCTTCTGGAAAACTACGTGGCGTGAAACTTGAAGTGGCATTTTGCCTCCTCCTTAACAGCGCTTGTCGCTGACCGGAGGCGCTAGATGCAACAAAACAAGAGACTCAAGTGTCCACTGCAAGATCAAGATCATCGGTCCCCGTGTTGCAAGCAGATCAGGAAGAACAAGGGCGGCTAGAACCGGTTAATGAGTCGCGGGAGGCGAAGGCTCTGTGACAGTGTAAAGGACAGGTACAGCATTCGCTCCAAGTCAAAAGGCCAGAGTCTAGCCAAGCTTGTACATTTTACTGATGACGAAGGTGGGTGCGCACGGACCAGTGATGGTGAGCACGCTTCTTGCTGCGTTATATTGCCTTCAATAAAACAGTTGAGGCCATTCATCGGAATGGTCAGTGAATATACCGAGCATCGACAAGCTACAGGAGGTATTCTCTTTATGAACACTCAAAGTAAGACGAGTATCATTGGCGCTAAGCTCCCTATCCTATATTCAAGTAAAAGTACATGTACATACAGCCGATGTTGTTACAGAAATGCCCGTGTGAGTATGCGAAAGCAGCAATCAGAAACAGTGAAATAAATACCGCAGGGGGACAAACACCTATGCGGGATGCTCGTACACCGTAAAGGATGAAGCATTCAATGCAACACCCAAAGATGGTAGACCTACGCCCAGCCACCATCGAACCACCACCTCTTCTCCGCCCCGCTGATACCCCACTCTGCCACACTCTCCGTTGTGGCTGCATATAACCAACCTCCGGTCGGATCGAAACAGATCCCAGCAATGTCCAGCTCCTCGTCTGTCGAAGACTGCGTCCTTGACGGCAGCGGCGGTGAAAATGCGTACTGCGAACCAAGGTGCACAGAAGGGGATGGTGAAGACGACCGAGAGGGTGCATGCGATGAGACGCAGTCTAATTCGTCTACATCCTCCGCGTGAATGCTATGGAACCGCTGGCGGGCGCGGAGCCCGTGTCCGGCTAGTAGCACCTGGACGTCGTTCTCCACGTCCCGGTCCCCCATAGGGGGGATGACGACAAGATCCGCGTCGTCGTCCTCGCGTGATGGGATCCGGAACGTGTCTTCAAGCGCCATGAACATGTAGGAGGAAGGTGTTGGTGGATCATCGCGTGGAGGCAACAACGGATGTAATGTTGATTGCGAAGCAGGCGGCGGAGGCGGGGGTGTTGGAGCATGCGGAACATGGATAGTCTCCTCAGTCTCGAACGTGCGCGCGTCAATGACATGCAGGAGCGAAGTGTGCTTGAAACAGATTGAAAACGCATAACGTTATCGCACGAAAAACATACCTCTGCGAAAGTCATAATTTCCTTGCCCATGCCATTTCGACCGCCTTGGCTGAACTTGACGTTGCGTACGCCCCATCCCGGAGCTTTGCAGTTGCCACGCGACCACTCCCACGGATCGTCCATGAGCCAGCCAGTGGCACCTCCATTTCCCAAGGGGACACGGGACTGGTCAGTCTGGAACGTTTTCAATGGCTTCGTGCTCCGGACATCCCACACGGCGACCACCCCTTCTTGAGAGGCCACTGCGTATTTGATACCATCCGACGAGAAGCAGGTCGAGAACGATGCCACGAGGGCCGTTGAAGCATAAGGCAGGACTGACACTTCTGGTGGAGGAAGTGATAGGGTGGCTATGGGAGTGATGTTGATGCGTGATCCGCCTGTGAGTCGATGCAGGAATACTTTCGAAGAGTCGCCAACAGAGAGCAAGGTTCGACCATCGGGCGATATTGAAGCTATGGAATAGATGAGTGGATGATACTGGGTTGATCAATGTGGCGCACAGTGATTGATAGGTACTCCTAGCCGTACACAGCCAGACTCGGGTAGAGAGGAGAAGTGTTCGTTGCGCACGGGAATATCAAAGAACCTGACGGTGCCATCGTTATTGCTGACCGCCACCCGCGGCTCGACGCTGCTTTGGTGCGACGATGTCATACTGAGCGACGTGAGCAGAAGCGAGTTGTTGATGGACCCGTGGATATGGTCGTCGAAGTGCCATCGCAACTGGGCGCGGCGGTGGCGCGATGAGGAGGGCGAATAGCATGATAGGTGTATCTCCGCGTCCTGGCCGCCGGCAGCCAGAAGCGTGTCATCCGTGCCCGGAATGGCCATCGACGTGAGCGTGATCGGAGTGAACGGCAGATCGACTAACTTGCGCGGCGCCTGGGAGATGGTGTCGCATTGAGCATTCTGCCCCCGAGCCGGACACGAGGAGGGTGCTCACTTTGTCGGGATTGGCAAGATTCTGCTCCATGAGCGCAGTCTTTCTGACGTAGTTGACAATGCCGCGTTCTCGCGGGCAGACAATGAGGTCGCGTAGCTGGCTGGCAGCGTGCAGATGAGCGGCTGCCGGGACGGAGGACATGGAGAACTCACACATGACCGATGTGGACGTCAGCCGACGCGACGGCCGTCGGCGTCGACGAGCACAGCAGCGGCATGCCTATCGCCATCGTCGCGCTGCGTCGTGGTGATGGTGATGGGAAGGAGGTAAGAAGGGTGTGGTGGAAGCACCGCACGCACCGACGGCCGACTTGGCTAAAGCAACCGAACTCCCACGCCGTGCGTCATTGCTGACTTGTCGCCAGCCCTCTCATGTTCAGCAGCCATTCAAAATGCCTGTTTGCCCCGTTTACCAGTCTTGCCGCAGCTCTGCAATTGCGGACGGAGCTTTCACGTGCTTATTGTCAAATCAACACCGCGCTGACGTCCTGCCGCACTTCATTCCAATATTTACCTCGGCATCTTCGTGCACGAATGACCGTGTCTGCAGCAAGATGTCTCCCCATGACTTCCTTGTGGGGTAGACTTTGGAGGTCAAACTTCTTCGCAATAAGTTCAACTGGTAGCTAAATACTGATGGAAGATGCGTCGATCTGGCATTCCCTTGGCATTGCCGCAATTCGATGCCATCGCCTGTCTCGGTGGCGTATTCCGCTAACAAGTGCCATCACCTAGCACCCGATGACATGCCGCGTGCCAGAAGCAGTGCAGTGCTGGACCGTTTTGCTTCGGGAATCCCACTTCTGTGATCCGAACCAGTAGCCTTAGAGACCTAGAAATTAGAATTGACTCGGAGGCTGGAATTATAGAGTGACGCTCAACCCAACTGAGGAAACATGTATATTTGCTGGAAGTCGCGAGGCTTCTCATGCGCATAGATGAGTCTTGATTGACGTGAGTCGTTGTGCCAAAGAAACATCTTAATAATTTCAGGCTGGAAGCGCATAGGAAGCGCAGGTCAGGGACATTGTGTTGTTGTGCTGACCCTGTACCGAACAGAATCATAAATTTCTCGAATCGTCACCGAGGACAGCGATATCTGGGGTAGAGGGTCGCCCGTTTGTTTTCCAATGCTACTTATAGAGTAACGAATTCCTTACACACACTGCCTTCCTACACACACCGCCTTCCTAAAATCATTTACTCCTCCATAGCTTGAGCCAATGTCAGTCCTATAGCTCTCTCTGCATAGTACATTCTGATTGAACCACCTTTGTGAGTTAGGCCTGCCAAACGAACCACTCAAGAGCGCGCCACAAACCCCTACCCACGCCACCATCAACCATCAGGAGCACCTCCAAGAATTCATGAACGAATTGGCGGCTACACCACTGTGACCATAGCCAGCACCAACGGTTTCAACAAAGTCAACAGCAAGAAGCAACAAAAACCGACCAAACTGCCAACAACCAGAGCGTACAGAACACCAGTGAGACTACTACCCGTCTCTGAAATCGCATCCGGGTCGAGCTCACTCACGCCCACCTTTCTTCCCAAACCGGACAGACAAGGGGATCTCGAAGAACATCCTCTCCTCCTACATCTCATCGAAACAGTGCCAATAAATCCACCTTTTCCGGCAGCGGTTGGGTACGCACACGGGAAAAATTCAATACAGCTCCGTGCTCCTATTCGTGTCAAGCCTATAGCCTGTGTTTCCGATGAGGAAGGGAAACCCGACCCTAGGTCATCTTTTGTGGCGCCATACATGAAGTTCCCAAAGCAATGCTTCATGAACGTCAACTATATCGCAATAGAGCAGTTTCTCATCGCCTGCGGTCTAAAGAATCAACGTTTGAGATGCTATCTACCAAAATTCCAGAATGCATTGTGGGATCAGGTCGCGCGCGTCAAACTGTTGTATGACTCCTGGGAGAAGTACCTCGAGGATCACATCAAGGCGCATTGGCATATCTATGGGAATCGCGCAGAGTACGACGGCAAAGCGAAAGTGTTAGCTGAGCGCTTCAGAGCCACGGTGAGCGCCTCCGTTGTGGCACGTCACATATCTCCTGAGAATATTGCAGCAACGCGATGTTGCGCTAGCATGCGATCAGCCGGCGTCGATCCCCTCCACGACTCGGACGCCACCGGAGTCTCATAAACTCATTCGACAGCTGGACAACATAAGACGGGACAGAGAGGTGAGTCGAATCATCGATTGACAAGAAGCAGAGTTTGATTATGGCGACTCTAGCAATACGATAGAGACGTTTTCACACCTCCCATCTTGCCACCGATCTCATTAACAAGTGTATCGAGCGCTACAATGCCATCAACGTCCCAGACATCTGCACAGGACGCTCCGAACTCACCTCCATATGCTACATGTCTATCACTGCCACTTCTTCAAGACGCTTTGCCAAGTCCGTCACACAACTTGAAATTCAACGATGCAAGTGTCGAGCAGCACGTTCAAGCCTGGCAAAATACAAATCTCTCCGAGTCTATGTCGCCCGATTCAAGATTAACTTCTCAGCTCTGCCGAACTTGGGACTGGCCGACCGATCCTTCAAGCTCAAGCTCGCCACCGCATACTCTAGTGAATAACACCATCGACGGATGGGAGAGAGGAAATTCTGAGCTCGACAGGCTGTACTCGCCTTGGGACCACAGCTCTCCCGAGGGCTCATCACCATCTGGATATCCGACACAAGACTGGACCCACGCCGAGTTTTCACCCTGGAGTTCTACGTCTTCGGCCGCTGCCTTTGGATCGAGTGATGGCTCGTCGCCTTGGAGTCCGACAGCCTCGACGCTAGCGCAAGACTGCGAAGACCAATACTCGCACCTATGGAGTCCTACATCGTCGACCACCGCCTTCAGTTCACCAAAGTCGTGGAGTCCTACCCTCACGACATTCGAGTGCAGGTCTTCGGAACCATACATAGACTCTGCCTACAAGTCAGCGCTTTGGAGTCCAGTTGCTTCGCCTGCTCAGGACCTGGGTCCTGAGTCGCCAGAAGAAGTGATAGAATCGCACAATGGCTCGTACTCCTGGAGTCCAACAATGGCAACGTTTGCGCAAGACTGTGGAGATCAATTCCCGCAGCTTTGGAGTCCGACCTCGTCGATGACCGCCTTCAGCTCACCAGAGTCGTGGAGTCCTGCTCTTCCGACATCAGAGTGCAGGTCTTCGGAACCTTGCATGGATCCTGCCTCCAAGTCGGCGCTTTGGAGTCCAGTTGCTTCGCCCGCTCAGGACTTGAGTCCTGGGTCGCCAGAGGCAATGATAGAATTGCCAAGGGATGACCTCGATTTCGACGCGATGCCGGCCTCCAATACGCTAGAAAGCCTAGTAGACTTCCTACACCCCATTCCTGCCTCCAAGTCAGCGCTTTGGAGTCCAGTCACTCCGCCCGCTCAGGACTTGGGTCCTGGGTCGCCACAGGCAATGATAGAATTACCTAGGAATGACTTCGATTTTGACGCGATGCCGGCCCCAAATACGCTAGAAAGCCTAGTAGACTTCCTACAGGACAACTTGATCGATGGATGGGGAAAGGTAAACAACTTCGATACTTAGATTAAGAACACGACACTTTTTGGACGCTGTTCGAGCATATCATTGGCATCAGGCAGTGTAAGAGATGCCAGAAAGCGTCCAGATGTTGGCAGTAGAATCGACTAGTAGATCGAGCATCCAAATCAAGGTCGTGCAAGAGTAGGATCATTCGAAGAAAGAGAAGAAAGCTTGTTTCAATCAAGCAAATGTGTTAGGTGCCAAGCAAGCAGCACGCTACCAGTCCGACTCGACCGTAAAGCTGACGCCATCATAACGAAAAATGGCGAGATCCTGATGCCATGGGAGAAGACTGGCCAAGGGTGACGAGACATGGACATTGTTTTGAACAAGAAGCATCTAGTAATCCGAGCAGCGTCGTTCGACCAGTGAGAACGGTTGCGCGAGACAGTAAGCTGTCAGGCACGTCAAAACCTGTGAGCATTGCGAATTGCGTATCCAAAGCTTCAGTGAGTCTAGCAGATGACGGACAATCAACAACGAGGACGTAGAGGTACTTGGAGTGCGAAGACTCGGAAGAGGTGCTGTGGGAAAATGACACGATATTGCACTGACCCTAACCCCCGGTCAGCTGTCGTCCCTTATGCATCCACCATCATCATCCCCACAACTCATCCCCCATTCCCACCGACGATGTGCAGCCCGATTCCTGAGTCGCGTTCGGTAAAGACCGCCCTTCTGCTCGCGTCGGTGCCGAGCCTCGCGACGCCGCATTATTTGGCGCCCGTCATCGCATCCGCAGCGACAGAAGCGCAAGACCGCCTCGTCATCATCCTCTTCAACCGACTCTTCAAAGAGCGTGGCGATAGATGGGACGACGTGCATGTTTTGCTCACGTTTGTGTACGTGCAGGCCACCAAGGTGGCGCAGGATCTGGGCAAGATGCTGCTCAGCGTTGACGTCCTATTGCGTGGAATGGACTCAGGTTCGTCGATTCCCGACATTGACGGCGTCGACAAGATCTTCAGAGTACAAGGAGGTATGTGAGCCCTTAGCTTATTTTTCGAAATATGCTGATTCTTCCAGATGCCATTGCTGCGCCACTACCAATATCGCTGGGGCAGATTAGACAAGTCTACCTTCCCAGCGACAGTGAGGCGTCCTTCAGCGTGGATGCATCACATTCCACTCACTCTTCTCGCGAACTTCTTTACCCCGTGGTCGCTCTTGGCGGCACCTTTGACCACCTCCACGCCGGCCACAAGATCCTTCTAAGCATGGCCCTCTGGATCACTGCCGAAAAGATCATCGTCGGCGTGACGGACGATGTTCTTCTCAAGAACAAGTCCAACAAGGATGTTCTCGAGGATCTCACCACACGCAAATTCAACGTCCGCCAGTTCATGCAACTCTTCGTTCCGGGGTTGATATACGACATCGTCACAATCAGCGACGTTTTCGGGCCTACAGGGACGGATCCCAATATCCAGGCTCTCGTTGCTAGCCAGGAGACGCTTTCTGGGGCGCATGCTAGTACGATTGCCGTTCTTGTCCTCTGCTTAACTCTGATCACCCTCTAGTCGCAGAGCATCGAGCCAAGACCGGACTGCCCCCACTCAAGCCATTTATCATTGATGTCATCTCGCCAACGTCGAGCAAGCTTGACCCAAGCGATCAGAAGATGATCAAGGAGACGAAGATAAGCAGCACTTTCATTCGGGAATGGATCGCGAAGCAGAGAGGCGTGGTATAGACCAAGCAAAACACCAAGAAGTGTACAACCTAAATCTGTATATATAGCTATTCTGACGAGATCTTCACGACGGAGCGAGACGCTAGAATCCTCCAATGGGAAAGAAGGCGAATAACTTATGCAGGAGAGATATCGCACACCGACTGCACGAATCGCCAGCAAGGTGGGTAGAGTCGTTTTGAAAGCAATCTTGAATTCTATGTTAGGGCGGTCAGGGTTCAGATATCCGATGAATCTGCGTAGCATCTACGATGCTTCAGAACGACATCGAAACGGAACGCTCTGAGATAGACCGCATGGAGATTTTCGACCTGCTCAGTCACGGACTCACTATCTGTATACCGGGTAGGGAGAAGTGGACACTCTTCGGAGTCTTCCAACTGGTGTGCGGAACAGTCACCATGTCAAAAATTCAAGACTAGGCCGACTACATTGGCACGAATACATAGGTTACATCAACAAGATCTCAGTGGCGACCGTCGTGCGGTGTCGCGATCTGCATTCATATTCAATAGGGTACGTCTGACGACAAGACATGATACGAGTACAGCACGCATTCTATGACTGCCACTGTGTAGCAGATCCGCTGATTCGTGGGTGTTCAGAGTCCAGATATCTGTCACTGCAATAGGCCCGGACACGCCGAAAATTTCGCCCTCAAAATTGAAGCCGCTCTACTAGAATCCTGCAGCTCGAACGGTTTGCTATCTGACATGACAGATGGCATATTCGGGCGCAAAATACAAGCTAATGAGCCTGAGGAAAGCGACGTGCTGGCGACGCGGGCGTAAGGGTAAAGTCATGGTCATTCGTGCCGTTAGAATAGGTGCGTAAATAAGTTCATAGTACAATATTTGCTCGTCAAAAGATCCCAAATGCATCGTCGAACGCGTAGTCTCAAGCTCGGGCAAGAGTCGCCAATCGATCCTCCTCAATTTAGAGTATCTTTGACAACTTCTTCCTTCCGCCCTCTTTTCTCCTGTCTTTACGGACCTTGCAGATTGGCCAGTAGGTCGGGAGGCTGAACCGCGGGATGGAAGATGCGGATGAGCTGGAATGCGGCACTTGCATTTGTAGTCGTGAAGATGGATTATACTTGGCCTGCGGATCGTCGATGGCGCAAGACGCATGATCTATAAGGCCTCGATTAGCATTTCCTAGCGTCAGCTGTTCCTTTGCTCACTCTCAGGAATCACAGAGGCAGAGGATGTATTGTGAAGTGATACAAGGGGGATTGTTTCCTTTGAAGTTCCATCAGCAAATTAGCTTGTCTGGACTTTCGAGACGGCGGCTCACGTCAGGGCATTCGAAAGAATCCTGCGCCTCTCTTCTCTTCCGTGTCAATCTCATTCGCCTCTTGAGATTGGATGGTAAACGGAACCGCTTGTATCCCAAGGAAACTTGGCGGTCACGGTGGTACTCGCAGGGCTTATCCATCGATCTGGGTGGGTATCAGACGCATCAGATATCAGAGACAAGCTGGATGTTGAGCACATACGAGCTGAGCTCAAGTCTGTAGTCGTCCTGGTCGTGAAAGGCGATCCCGGTGCCATTGCGAGAAGCGGCTCTGTCTCGCTCGAGGTTGTGGCGTCGATCCGCGCGTTGCTTCAACTCTTTGCGCAAAGTCAAAAACAACGATCCTGCGACTGCCCCAATAGCAGCGCCGGCACCCGCAAACCCTGCTAAGGATGCAGCCATGATGGATGAGAGGAGAAGATGAATCTGGAAGTAGCTGTGCATGTGCAAGTCTGCCGTACGTCTTCCTGTGACCATGAGACACAAGGGCCGAGCAATACCATGTATGACATAGTACGAGTAGATACTTAGTATGGCAGGGGAAATGCAGACTAAGAACAGCGCCGAGAGACCGGATCGCAGGAAACGAGGAGTCGCGGATTTTGGAGTGTTTCAATAAAACCAAAAAGATGACTGGAGCTGATGCAGATGCTTGCCAGATATGCGAAACATTGCTTTGAAACATCTGAGAGTCAACTGCTCGAACGTCGTTGCCATCTTTGCAGTGCAACGAAGACCTTACGTCAGTGACAGAAGGAGGAATTGAGCGGCGAATGCCGAAGCGTCGTTCATTGAGACGCGTCGGTGTCCCAGTCCGGAGGTAGTCCCTTTGACTTGAACGTCGACGTCGTGTCGATATCTCTGTCACTTGAAGGAACGTTACCTCTCTGCAAGTAAAGGTCCCTGGTGCTGCAGTGGTGCACTCGTCAGCGTGCGCCTCAGCTAGTAGCTGATCTTATTGCCTTATGATCGTCTTGGCCGATATCATGCTAGGCTGGTGGTGCGAGACCTCTCTTGAAATGAGCGGTGGTTTGTTGGCTCGTACATTGATTAGTGGCTCGCATTGCTTTACAAAGCAAGGGCTTGGATGTCCAGCCGTACAAACCTTCTCGTACCACCGTGACGTGAACAATCCTCATGTCGGAAAGTCACTAGCGGTACGAGCATATCAAAACTTGCGGGCACTTTCTTCAAACTCCGGAGAATGTTCCCTGAGCATGTTGAGCTTGCAAGTTCAAAAGCATAAACACGTTGCACAGAGCGTTACAGGAGTTCGCAATTAGCCAAGTAGTGAAGAGTGAAAAGCGCCGTGAACATGAGCACATTATCAAAGGTTGAGACGTGAGGAGGAAGTCATAAAGTCATATTTGAGCATCTCGGGGTTTTCCGGTCACCGTAGGACGTGCAATATGGGGCAAATCAGCTCCCCAAACTTGGCCAATGACAGTGGACACAAGGCCAAGGGAGCCCTCAACCGTTGATCAGAGGATGGCGGTGGCTAAGTAAACCACGATTGCAGTGCAGAGCAGCAGATGGAGATCTCTACAATTGAAGGGTATCAGCATGACCGTCCTCGGCAAAAATTCTGGCCCTCTCGAGCTGTTGACACTGACACAACACAGACAAAGATCCAAATTTTCCGTATACGGAAGACTCTGAGTCGAATGTAAATGCGTCGGTATGCGATTCACGGCCCGGAAGGGTGATTTCCTACGATGCATTGTATAAGCATGCAGCAGGAAAGCCATTTTACGGTGGCTTACATTGGCACATTTGCCCAGCGCTGCTCGTTTCCTCCGTCTGATATCCTTTCGTTTCTTGGGCTTGGAGGGAAGATGGAACCACGATATACCCTTACACACAGGGATACTTTGAGGGTATTTGTTCTGTTTGTCTTTTCGAGTCGATCTAAGTAGCGCAAGAGTCAATCACCATCACGCAGATTTGTAGTCGAAACACCTACATGTTGAGCTTTGCCTTGGCTTCGTCCTTTCCGAGGTGTGCTATCGCACTGTATCCACCCTTATGAGGTGTATCTCGATCGAAATTGTGGTCTGCGCCGTGGTTTGACTGACGACGGTTGATGAGTCCGCCAAGCAAGGATGCTATGATCGCTCCGATAGAGGCTCCAGCCCCAGAAAACCCTGCCAGAGCTGCAGTCATGGTCGATAGTCAAGAACGAGTGAAGAAGATAAGGCAACTGCAGCTGTGGGATTCTGTCGTTAAGTACTGTAACAGTCCCATGAGGGCTGAGGACCGGAGATTGACACGGGAATGACACAATGTGATAGACCGAATGGTTAGGGAAATGCATGTCCACGAAAGCTTCATAAACGCTCCACGAGGTTATGTCGCCGGCTGCCCTTTGAGGTGACTGCACTCCTGAATGACCTATTGGGGGGTGTAGCAAAATCTACACCCGCTGTTATACCCGGCGGTATGAAAAGCGCCGAGCAACTTGAACGTAGCGCCCTTGACTCTTAAGAATGATGCTCGGGCCCTCTACTATTGGCCGTCACGCTCTGCCGCCCCGCCCCGCAGAGGCGCATCAAATCTTCGAAGAAATGTAAGGACAGACCTATTCGAGACCCGCTGCCCCGACCGTAGCTGGGGACATTGTAATGGAGAATCGACCGACAAGTGGGAATGGAGATGACCAGCAGGAGTGGTGCTGCTGCTGAGCAGGACGGCGAGCAAAGGGTCCGGCACTAACGACCATGATAGATAGGTTCTACGTGAGGTCTTTTTTGAGACTGTAAAGACGTTGTGCGGTCGAGCTGTGAGTACATGTGAGTATCCGGTACTTTATCCTTCCGGTAAACTGGAAACGTTTCTGTCGTGTTACGGCTCCATCGACGTGGCACTAACAGACTGGAAAGGGAAAAAGACGCGGTGTGAAGTTGATTTCACGTAGTACAGTGCCCACGAATATACTAGAAAATAATATTAGAATAGCTTTGAACAGCTTACCCTACCATGCGCGTCGCGGAGAGTCTGGGTGCACCTATAGACCTAGAAATCCCCGTTCTCGGTGTAAATGACGCGCTGCTGAATCGGACCGGGCTCTCACCGTCAGTTCCTGCGCGTAGCGGAACCAGAAAGAACGCCACGTAGACCCAGAAAGCTGATTCCAAGGAGAAAGCTCGGGCACATTGTCGGCCTCGTCAGTGCGTACACGGATAGTCTCAGCGTGCAAATGAATGCATGAGTACAATATGTGTATGTACAGAGGCAAGTCGTAGATTCCACGTGGGATGTCGGGAAGATGTCGGAGTTTTCGTAACTCAAATCATGCGTCATGACGCGTGGATATATGCGAGGCATCTCTCCTCTGGCACTCACGTTTCGCTCGAGATGTCCGTCTATCTCCAGATACTGGTCGTTCTTTGGTTTGACATAATGTCCGTCAAGGTCCCTATCTATCACTCGAACGGGTTAATATCGGAGATTCGGCCCGTTGATGTTAGATGGCGTTATCTACATTAAAGCTTCAACCGTTCTGCCCACCGGATTAAGGTCCCGCTTGTTCCGCTACCACCACGTCGACCATGGCTCTTCGCATCCTCGTCGCCTCGTACTCCAACAGCGTCTACACGTTGGAGTTCAATCCCACGGCGCGTTCTTTGACTCGCCTCTACGCTGTTTCCGTCGGGCATCATCCGTCTTGGATCACTCCCCATCCGAAAGACCGCAGCTTGATCTATACCGGGCTGGAACAGGCAGATGGGAAGATTATTGCGCTGAAGTACGACGCCAAAGGACAGGGAACTGTCGTTGCCAATGCGCCTAGTGGTGGCGCTGATCCATGTTCTTTACACGCCACCGACGACGAGCTACTTATTGCAAATGTACGCTCAAGATCGCTCGTACGGACAAACCTACTGACTCGTCTTTACTTTGCTCACTAGTACTCGTCAGCCAGCGTCTCCGTTTTGCCCATTTCTGTAGATCCACCATACATTCTCTCCCAGACGGCCGTTACGACTGAAATCTCGGGTTCTGGCCCAGATCTGGATCGCCAAACGTCTTCTCACCCTCATCAGGTCTTTGCCCACGGTAGCGAAGTAATTGTGCCCGACCTTGGTGGGGACCGAGTACACATATTTGCAAAGACAGAGAAGACATGGTCGTCCATTCGGAGCATCGCATATCGACCAGGCGACGGTCCTCGTCACGTCGCGTATTACGGTAAGTCTTTTATACTGTGCTATTATACAACATCTCTGATTGATAAAACCAATTATAGGGGATGTTCTATATACGCTTCTGGAGCTAAGTAGCAGCCTTTCTGCTCACCGATCCGGATCCTTGATTAAAACCGTCACCACCATGTCAAACCCTCCCCCTCGCCCTACGGACATGCTCGCTGCCGAAATCCTAATTCCAGAGGTCAACGTCAGCTTCCCTACGCCGTATATCTACGTCTCAAACCGCAACGATCCGTCACCTGAAGGAGATATTATTTCCATTTTCGCCATCGAATCCGACGGTGCCCCCAGGCTTGTGAAGGAGGTTCGGTCAGGTTTGAAGCACGTTCGAGGAATTGTGTTCGGTGGTCCAGATGACAAGTGGCTAGTCATGGGAGGGGTATTCGGCGGTGGTGTCAAGGTGTTTGAACGAGTGGAAGAAGGTTTGAACCTTGTAGAGGTGGCGTCAAGTGCAGATGCTGCTGACTCACCTACCGGATTCCTTTGGATGTGATGTAGTCAAAGATGTCGCGAAGAATAGAGAATTTGATAGCAGTCATCGACAGGGTGCAAATCGTGCCAGGTGGTACTGAGCGTGAGCGCTCATCACGCGACGTAAGACGCCTCTAGTAAGTTGTAGTTCAATTGGGGATCCAAGCACATGGCGAAAAGGGAACTAGAGACATGCATAGTCGTGCCGGTCCAACGCCCTCACACTGCTGCATACCTACGAGCCTGTAGTTAGCCATCTGCAACGTGCTAACGGAAAAACACGTATCTGCAACGGCAATTAGTCGAACATACGGTATTAGAAAGACAGGTCCAGCGCATTCGACGCTGGCAGGGACATGGCTGTCAATACGAACGATCATGGTCGCGGCCCAGACACGATACAGTTAACGCCGAACATTGTGTTCTCAAGGCAAGAACGCTGGAGGTTCTCCACCTTTCTATTGTACGCGGCTGTACTTTGTTTGACGGGACGGCACAATCTGTGCTGTCACCGGAGCTGTTGGGGAAGATGCAAGTCGGAGGCTGGAGAAGATCCGAAGCCGCAGTTGAAGTCCCGGGGATAACCACGTTTTGTCCATTGAAGCTTCCGAATGCCGATCCGGGTGCGAGTTTGGGAGACGGCCAAATTACAATAGGTTCAAGAGTGTACACGGTCGCATGAATGCCGGAGAGACACCGACGATTCCCTGGAGTGCCTCTGGAAATGTGTCGAAAAGTCTTGGCAAAGAGTTACGAACGCTCCAGATTTCCCTCGTCGCCTTCGGTGACATTTGAGGTTCACGCCTTCGGTACCACAAGTGCGTACGCGTCCGAGAAGTAGTGCAGAAACCAACTGCGCGAAACAAAAAGAGCCATTGTCAGAGAAGGCCATAAGCCAAGAATCCCTTGTTTGCCGTATTCCACGAGGTGACAGGGAGTGGTTTTTGCGGAGTTCCGCGAGGTGACAAGGAGTGATTCGAGTCCACCACGAAGCTTTGATAACTCCTGCCGATCCAAGGGGAATAGTTTGCGAAAGGCCAGTACCAAACGTCTATATACACGGCTCATATCTCTATGAAATTGTTAACTAACTGCTACAATATGGAAGCGATACAATTTAATCTGACATACAAACTGATGTCCATCGGTGACTACCATAATTGGTTTTGAATCATCCATGGCCATGCTCTGGGTGTTGGGTCATCTCCGAGACATTCGTCAAATACGTACCCCAATCGTCCAGTCTACCCATACATAAGCACCAGCCGAACAACGAAACGGAATGGACTCACTCAAACCCACTCGGTGCACTAGACCACATCGCAATCGTATCATTCATCGTCGGGACCGGGTGCGGCCTCAGCGTAGGCGGAGGCTCCATCGCCATCGTCCCATACCTATCGTCATATCCCATATATGAATTAGTAGCAGGATCCGACGACGAAGGTATATCGAAGTATTGCGCCGGGTTCAGGAAATCGATGTCCTGCTGGTGGCCATTCCCATTCTCAAGCACACCTCCAGGACTCCAGTCACCTCTGCCCAAGTGCTGCTGACGTGGCGGACTCGAGAAGTCGACCTGTGCATGTAACGGAATCCTTCCCAGCTCGTTACTGTACATCGGTAGTGTGAACGACATCTGCTCCTGCTGTGTTTGATGGGACAGAGGCGGAAGTGGGGGCGATAATCTATTCTGATGAGTAGGCGGTCTGATCGTCGATGGCTCTGGAACAGCGACACTCGCACTCGATGTCGGCTTCTGTGGCTTCGATGCCCTCACATCTTGCCTCGTCGTCACCCTCCTCGTTCCCGCGATAATCCTCGGCTGATCGCTGTCCGGCGAACCGTCGACTGCAATGGCAGGCGTGTGAGTACTGAGTGGACTATCCGAGTCCCTGTCCCGCTTGTTGCTAGGACCTGGGCTCTGATTCGGTAGAGGCAGATCCCCCACAGACGCCAATTCGTAGAGGATGTCCCTGGAGGGGGAACGTAAGTTAACAAGAAACCGCGGGGTAATGAATTTGCTCATACCAAAGTCGACCAGCAATGTGCCACCTAAAAAGGGAGTAAGACGTCTATTCGTCAGACAACTAAATAACGTACCTCGACTCCAGATTGCGCAACATTTTCATGCACTTGTACACATCGCCCATCTCCTTATTTGGGTCAATCGAAAGTCCAGATCGCTGTCCTCCCCAAATATTGAACAGCAACACGATCCCCGCCGTGAACGTCGCCATCTAATCAATTCCAGAGCATCAATACCAAGTCCCTCGCCCACGCTGCCGTAACTTGTGACTCACACTGATATGCGGCATCGCAACACTCCTCTTGCACTGAATATCCACGACGTGCGAGCATGACCTCGCCGCATTGGTGCATATGGCTAAGGACGGGAAGGACAGTGGAGAGGGAGTCTTGGGCGTCGGAATAAAGGGCCGATGGATGAGGATCTGTAAGTGGTAGTACGATATGTACAAGTTGGCGGATTGGTCGAAGTGAAGCATGTTCTCGCGATTGGGATCCCACCGTACTACAGAAGTGGTTTGGTCAATTCATCGTGAGCGGGAGAGAGGGAAATGAAAGATGACCCACAATGGTCAGGTATCGAATCGACCCATCGGTTCAGGGCAGAATCCAGTTCAGCGACGATGTGCTGTTCCCACTGATTCCCTACGAGGCCCAGGAGAATCTTGCTCTTGTTCAAAGAGTACTGCAAAACCGATTGGTTAGTCAGGGGCGTTCTGGAAGAAAAGCACTGACAATACTCCTCAAACAGAACGCCAGTAGCTGATTCAACCGCAGGTAAGTGTTGAAATACGTGACGTAGGACACTTTTCCCGGGGGCTGCTTAAACGCCTGTTCAGGGTCTTCAGTCTCCCAATACTCATCATCACATTCCGCAGGAAAGTCGATATCGATACTGCGAGGGCAACATTGAGTGTGCGCAATCGTACGCAAGCGAACAACGTACTCTTCGTCCTGTATTGCACATGGTCTTCCTAAAGCGGAGGAGCTCCCCCGGTCCATGATGACTAGAATCCTAGCGCTGATGGTGAGGGCAGGGACGCTTTCATTCATGATGAATATCGGACCAAAAGGCTCGCTTCCAAAGCTCAGTTTCTACCGCGTTTGTCGTGTTGTTCTTCTTTCGTCTGTGCGCGCCGACGTCCTGTGCTAGACGAATGCCAACACCGACCATGGTCCACGATGCCTGAGGGGCTGAAGAACCCGACAAGTATTCCGTGAATAGCTACGTGGCGGTCAACTGAGGCCATGATTTCGTGACAAAAAGACAAAAAAACCCACCACAGCGACCTGCAAGTCATACAACGTCGGTGGGGTCATGAGGGACTTGCGTATGACCTGGACTTGATTGTACCACTTCCAGCCGCTAGAGTGCCTGGATGTTTCGCCATCCAATAGCACGCGATCGTCGTCTGAATAGCGCGACGCACAGGCACAGACAAGAAGAACCACAGAGGCAAACTGGTCGTCCCTGCGGTGGAGTCCCTCTGCGATGGCACGAATGAATGTGGGTCGATGGAGTAAGGGAAGGAAGATGTTGAGACGCGAAAAGTAGAGCTCAATGAGATCATCAAGGAGGTCATCGTCAGGGAAGGCGTATGCTGGACATACGGACTCCTGCACCTCGCCGCGAGCCTCCCACTGACGCCACATCAACATTGGAAGCTCTAGTCAAAGATCATACTCCACTCACTGGTAAAGGGCTCCAGAACACGGGCCGACTTGAAGGAGGAATCGAGATCGGACCCTGGTAGGCATTGGCGCCCAAGTATCCACTCTTGAGATCGAGCGCCGTCTTGATGAGCTGAGCCCCGCTGGACTTGCCGAAGAACCTGTAACCGTTCCCTTCTGGAGCCTGCGTTTGGTTGTGGTTGTCGAAGAGCGTCAGATGCTGCATCTCCTCCTCAAGCAGTTTCTCCTCGGCCGAATTGAAGGAGTTCCCGAAACGCTTTACGGGGGGCCCGCACTTGACAGAGGCGGCGTGGTGAACGGCGCGCATGATGTCGGGGACGTTGGCATTGTTAGGCTCAACCAGCCATGGGTCCTTGCTAAATCTGCTGCCCAATTCCCTGGTGAAGTCCGCTTCAGGCATGAGCTGCGCGAGAGTCAGCAAGTGATTATAGCTTCTTTGATCACGAACACTGTGCAACAGCTGATCCATTTTCTCGATGCGTATCTCCAGACTTTCTACATATCTGCCATGACTGTTAGCGGGTGAGGCTGATTCGTGTTGTACATGATGCACCCTTTCGATGGTCCGCGTTTCTAGTGACAGATGTTGCAACTTCCTTCCAATATAGACAAGTAGCGCTCACCTTTGCCGCCTCGACATACGTGCAGTCGAAATTGCATGCAATGCAATTTGAACATTGATTTCCAGGCATCTGCACGCCGTCGCCTGCGTAGAGATTAAGTCCATTTATTCCTCCGCTTTCGCATAGCAAGACTTGCATCGAACTAGGCGCAAGAGCTGTCAGCTTCAGGTGAACATCCATGGCCGAAACCTACTCTTTTTGCGGCGGCAAACATCGCAAGCGCGCAAGACTCTGCGTTTTTTGCTCTGATTCTCGCCATCCTCGTCTTCGTTGCTCGACATGGTGAGGGGAGGTGGTAAAGGAAGAGTATGACTAAGCAACCCCTATGATCTAATCGCACCTCAAATCCGGTCTTACGTCCCCTGTCGGCAAACCTGCGCGTCCACTGCGCGTCCTGCCCCGGAACTCCCGTCGGCACACTTTGGTCATCATAAGTTACGCGTCGCCGAAGCCAGCTTTACTAGCACAAAATGAAAGCTTTGAGTGAGCTTCATGGCACAAGAGTTATGTCTCGCGAGGCTCGTATCAAGCTCTCGTCTACGTGCTCACCGCGTCACCACGGCGGTGAGTTTTAGTAGATAGGCTCGACACGTGGCGATTATCTACTTTCACCGCCACAGGGCCGCGTATCAGTGTCTGTATTAGGGCCCACTGGGGGCTGATCATGGTGCGAGGTTTTCTAACGGATCCTGTATGAAAGGAAGGAAGTGTATCATAATCTGTGTTGAGTCATGAGTCATTGGCCACGGCACCAGCTAACCGCGGCTGTCCGGTGCCATGCCTTCTCTACTCTGGTGGTCATTCAATCATCGAGACGGAGAGAAATTAACATTTTGTTTGCATGTAAGACAAAATCATTTCATTGGCGGGAATTCCCCTACTCAAAACTGGTGCACGGTACCAGGCGGCTGGCACCAGTGACCAGTATCGGGACCTCTATGCATGAGAGGGTCAACAGCGCACTAAAAAGGGACTGAGCAAGCATCAATATGGCGTAGGTATACCTATGCCCATTGCCTCAGAAACGGCTGAGACCCCTCACTTGGAGCACTACGCGTGCCGTGTCATCCACTCCTCGACAAGTTACAAGGCATCCTATTGTACTGCTACTTGTGCGCTCACCCGCAGCGTGAAGCAACAGGAGCCCCTACCTCATTATTTTTCCAAAGAGAGGGCCAGACAGAGTTTTGTGTCTTCTTCGTGAGCCCACTGGCCGCAGTGGAGACTACACTCAGAGGGCATCACTGCGAGGAACTATCGGGGCTCCGAAACCGTTCTGAGGCTGGCCGGGACATCGTCGCCGTTCAAGACTCTTGCCTCAACTGAAAGATTTTGAGACTCGCATATACAGACAGCGTGCCGTTCTCAAGCAGAACAGGCTTCCGTAGTAGGGCATAGTACAATCAGTATGTCAAACCGAAACGGCTCAAGCCTCATTGTTATTCTTAACCGTCCTGGACAGATACACAAAGGTAACTGCTTCTGTATACTGCCACAGGCCTGTCAGACGGGATCAGGCCCAAGCAAGTTGAACAACCCGCAGGTCGAACATACTCTTGAGCCCGAAGTCCGAGCCGTGAGTTGTGTGGGCGTACCCAATGCCTCAAAGCCGCGTCAGCCAAACCTTTGCATGCGCTGCTTTTTCTCTTGTGTTGAGCAGTGGTGAGTCCGAGTCCACGCGCTGTCCTTCTTGTGTTGTGTTCCATCTGTACACGTGTCGTGGCATCCAGCCTTGTAGCCAATGTTCATCCGCACAAGCTAAAGCAACTGCGTCAGCCGTGAACAGACAACCAGACGCACAAGGACAGACAGCGCCGTAGCAGATCATTGGCAACGGTACTCGTGAAAACGTCGAGGTTCCGAGTCGTAGCACCTATCTAGCAACCGCGTTTAGCGTGACTATAAGCTGTTTCTCTGGTGAAACTCTGCCACTAGTCTAGTGCTAAACGCGTGGCAACATAAACTCAATTGCACCTGTACAAAGGCAGTTTCTGGCAGTAACCAATATGGTCACAAGAAAAGTCCCATCCATATAAGCCACTGTACAGAGGCTCTCCGGCTTTCGTTGGAGATTCAAGCAGGGGGCGGGCAGCGGAAAATTCCCTGAAATCAACTGGTGCAAGACCATACGTCATAAGACGTGACTTGCCGCTACGGCCGCAGCGGCCATCTGGCGGCCATCACATCTGACAGCAATGAGCGCGAACGTTGCAGGTGTACAGCGACTGAAGCGAAGGCCAACTAGACTCGTAAATCAAAGTGTTTGGAAGCCTTGGGGGTGATTCTACTTTCAACAGCTACTTGTCTACTCTACTGTAAGTTCCGGCACGTTGTCTTTTTGTATAGTTATGTACTGTAACTGTTCCCGCCCGGTCTCGCTTTACAATCTCTCGCACTGCCTCAAGCCCTTCACTATCCGGAACGATGTGCATGTCTCTAAACCCGTCCGTGATATCAGTCGGAATACCCATGAACCGCTCCTCCGCCCTTGAAATGAAGGCCTCCGAGATCATGAGTGCTGGGGCCATATAGTCCTCTGGTCGGTCGTACGCGTGTGCAGCTGCAATGTGAAGATTGTAATTATACTTCCATATCGTTCGAGAGGTTCCAGACTGAGTATTCGGGCAGAGCGAGCACTGAATCGGTGTGTTTGTGCACTTGGCTTTCCCCGAAGTGTTGATCGGATCTGCGTAGTGCATGCCCTCGTAATAGTACGGGCAGTTTGTCGAGAGACGTGGCTTGTTCTTGACAAAGGAGAGTGTCGTAACACACTCATCCTGTCCGCAGAATCCGCATGGTTCGAAGCCAATCTGAACTGAGTTTAATGACATAACATTAACATAAACTATGTCAATTGCTCACCTCGCGCTTGGATGGAAAGGGATCGTCGATATCACGCATGGCATGGAGTACGTGCCTGCCAACATGCTCGCGCATCTTGTGAAGCGCAAGCCCTTTTTCACCATCGTATTGGGTACATAAAAAACACGCAACCTTTGACGTCCGGGAAAGCTTTGGTCGTGCCTTGAGATGATCGGGAAGATTGGCCATTTCAAAGAAGCGAACGTCTGCATGGTAGAATTAGCAGGGATTGATGTACCTCTAATGGTTGCATACCATTTCTATCGTGATATGGAAACGAGGAAGGATTATTCACGGAAGGCAAAGTGGCGACATTGGCCACGGCCTCCGGGGTTTCTGGATCAAGAGACTGCCAAGCAGTTTTGAGCGTGTCTTGAAGTTGCTCCTCGTCAATACTCCAGGTGATCTTTGGAGTCATAGCAGACGGATCGCCTGTACCATCAGAGGATGCTGGCACAGATGACACATTCACGATGGACGGCGCAAGAGGGAAGATATGGGTACCGGGAACATGGAGAACGAGATGATGGACTGTCAGGTACTTCTTCGCTGCGACAGGTGCCAGCCGGATGTATCCACCCGTCCAGCGCCACTGTGACTCTGTGCTGTCGCGCTCCAGATCAAGAAGCTGACCGATTACAGTGACACCCGAGTCCGAGCCGTAATCCAAGCTTGTGAGTTCGATGAAGCTACAAGGAGTCTTACTTGCACCACGTTGGAAGCCGGTGATCTCCATCGCGGCTAGAGAAACAGACTCGCCAGACCGAACAAGAACACCGACGATGTCACTGTTCTTGATGAGATCGGGACCATCAAGATCAATCTGGTCCAACGCCTCCTCCTTTGTCTTCTGCAAATCCTCAAGAGCTACTCCGCGTGCGCGAAGAGTCCGCATAGTCACCTTCTTTGCACGGTCCGAGCACAGAGTTGCAACAAGAGATGACTTGTAGAACGTCTTACCATCAGACGTAGATAATGTCTTGGAGAAGACTGAAGGTTCTTCGGACTCGTCAGGTGTTGGAGGCATGTAGTCGTCAATGTCAAGACCAAGTGCCTCAATACCGTCAGTGTCGGGCGCCGGGGGTCTTAGCGTAGCCGGAACATCTGCCTGCGGGATGATGTCTACGGGCCATTGATGAGTACTCGAGATTTAGAACTGCACAAGTGTTGGACATACTAGGCATCGAGCGTGATGGTCTACTTGCAGGACCTTCATCGTCCTCGTCGTCCTCGTCCTCATCCTCATCCTCATCCTCATCTTCCTTCCTCTCAGATCGCTTGTCATCGGGTGTGAGCCGAACACCAACATACTTCCCTCCCACAGGACGCAACAGATCACAGGCTACGTTATCAAACATAGCTGGATCAATTGCAGCGTCTTCCCCACCGTAAGACGAAGAGAGCAATGTATTCGCGGCTTCACGTCCCATGCGCCATACACTCTCTAGATCAACGTCTCCGACTCGTACAGTGCCTTTCCAAGAACGAGGGTTGACATGATCAATACCCATCGCGTCCTTCAGACTGAGGCGTCGATGACCACGGTCAAGATCAGGATTGCGTTGGAAGGTGGCATTCAGAATCGTGGAGGTACTGAGCTTGCCGGAGAGCTGCTCGATATCAAAGTTTCTGGCATGATCTTGTGTTCGACAGTCAGAGAAGAGCTGTTCAAGTCGGTCTGTCCCCTCCAAGATCATGTGGAATGGAAGATCGAGATCGACGAGTTGCATACGTGCAACCGTGAACATGATGTTCTTGACAACGGACTGCGAGTCGTGATACAGTGCACCAGTCAGGCAAGCAGTGCCGTGTTTGAGATACATCGCAGCGGCAAGATGACCAAATGTCGAAAGAGATTTGATCTGCTCGGAGAGGGACATGTCGACAGAGATGAATGGAAGGAGAAAATAACCAAGCATCTTTGCCAGGTATACAAGGGAGTGTCGATGGCGAGCTTCAGATGGATGTGATGGAGACGACAGATCTTCCAGTTTCAGAAGGTGCTGGATGAGTGAGACCGCCTTTGGTACATTCTGCTTGTCGGACGGGTCAAGCAAACGCTGTGCTTTCTCGGGACTCATGCCATCAAGACAACATAGCTGCTTTATGATCTCGGCCGAGGTAAGATGGTCGCCAAAGACCATCACACCCTTGGTACTCCGCAACAGCGTTGCAAAACGCTTGAAGATATGCTTGGGATCGCATGTACCGGTGACATTGTGTTTGGATGTGCGTAGATTGAGACCAGGAAGACGATCTATATTCTGAATCAGTATCTGCCAGTATTCAATAACACTATTGTCGTACCTAGACGACGGCCTAAATCACTGGAAAGATCAAGGTTCTCTGTCATACATAGGAGATGCTTCGCTAAGCGGAAGCTGGAATCACCATCACTACCCAATGCCCATACTGGACCATGAAGCTTTGCGCCGTGCTCATGCTTCTCCCAGGACTCCAACAGTGTCTCAATCCAAGTCTGAAGCTCGGTTCCTTTCTCTGTCTTGTCAGACGGCGACAAGACAAGTGGTACTGGCGAGTAATGGTCACTTCGACCGTAGGGTGCAACAGCAACAACAGTCGCGTCACTGCCGAGACAGATCTTGCCATCGTCGATCGCGGCACGTAGCTTCTCTATTGCTTCGAGGCTGTCACACTTCAGAGAGAAGGAATGCCCATGTTCTCGACAGAAACCCATGACACTATCTCGTTTTGGGCAGTAGCGGCAGCGGCCCTCAAGCGCAACACCATCGAACATGAGAATATTGCCGGGAATGACGCGGGGTTGATCGATGTTTTGAGATGGATACGACGGAGACTCGGGGCGAATGGAAGGATTGAAGAAGGCACTGATATTGGTGTCAATCTCTGAATTCGAGGGGATGCCGATAGATATCATCAGCTTAGGTACAGGGAATTTCCGCCGTACAGTACGATCCGATGGAAGTCCCATTCCCTTCGTCAAGGCATAGAGCAGGCGCCGGCCACCTAATGCCTTTGCAATGAACGCGACATCAAGATCACGCTGCGTAAAGCCACCACGCGGCGAGTACAACTTGTCAAGCGACTGTTGTAGCTTCTCGATGACATGATGCGACGATGCTCCGCGACGAAGAGCCACTGAGAGTAGGCGACGAAGACCGGGGAAATCGTTCTTAGAAAGCATCATCATGATGCGCGAGTGGTCTGCCATACGGCGTGTTGCCGTGGCAAGGCGGCGAGTCATATTGGACACCTAGATAATCATCAATGAGTGAATCGAGCAAGTTGAACTCAATGGCAACTGACCTGGGCGCGTAACTTCCGTGTCGTCATTGCCATCTTCTTCATCAACTCCTCTCTCTGCTTTGCGGACAAGTATTTCCACGGCGTATGATCCTGTGCCGCCTTTGCCTGCTCGACAAAGTTGATGAACCGGGAGCTGTACTCGAGCGTGCGGCAGGTATCGCAGGGTAAGCCATTGGATCCCGTCTCGGGAAACTGGCATGAATCTGAGCGCAGTTGGAGCGAACGGCCGTTAGGACCAGGACCAAGGGGTAACCAGCCAACGTCGTGGACAGCATGTAGTGAGTAGGGATACGTATCCCAGATTGAGCCCGCCTTCCAGGATACCATGACCCCGGGACACGGAAGTGAGTCACGTAAGGCCCCGTTAATACCAGCATCACGGCAGAACTTTATCTCAAAGTCGCGTTCCGCGATCACATGTGGATGGGCGTCGTCTGCACCGGGATCTCCAGAGCCATGGTTGTCTGGTGATGAGCTGCGGTGTCGCGGAGGACTGGAGGGAGGGAGGGAAGACTGTCGATCACTTTGATTCTGTGAACGCGACCTTGATCGACGTGAACCGTTACGCGAAATCCTGGAGCGCGTTGAGTGCAGTGATGCACTCGAGTTTGACCGCGATGGAGTGCTGGTATCAATGGCCCCAACCTACAGGAATCAATTTATCGTCACTTGCAAAATAAGGAGCGCACTATATCGTCAATGGTAACGGCAGATGTTGATGCATATCCTTCGGCGGTCCTCAGTGCCTCATCTCTATGGCGGGCACATTGGGTGCGATGTTGAAAGAAGGTGTTAGGATTCGCCAGTCGGTTCAGCGTGAATTCCCCTCCGCAAATGTCGCAGTTCAACGTGTGATGGCTTTTCGGGCCCCCCTCCACAGCTGGGTGAAATGTAGTCCATAGATCAGTGCCGTTGTTAACCGCAATTCGGACGGAGTAGTTCTGGGTGGGAGCCCTCTTACGAACCATGAAGGAGATGAAGATGATGAATAAGATGTATAAGAAGCGCATTGAGGTGAGCGTATAGAACAAGTATGTTATCGTCGCTCGATCGCGCCAATCTCATCAGTAATACCCAGGCCACGCCGACCGCTATCGGCACGTCGGCTGGAAGACGGCAGCCATCAAAAGTGACGTATGGTCTTGCACCAGTTGATTTCAGGGAATTCTCCGCTGCCATCCCCCTGGATTCAAGACATCCCAATACTTTTCAAATGGGGTCTTAAACACAAGTTCTAATGATGACCTTGTATAGATATTGAAGCTTGACGACGTGACACTGAGTGTTCCTGAGCACAAGCACCTCTGCCAACGCCGACGTTGTAGAGCCCTGCCCTTGTTGTCGTAAGATTCGCCGACAGAAAAGGTTGAACTCTTGTGTTTCACCTCTGAACAGGACCGAATTGAGTTGAATCTCTTGTTACTATACAATGTCCACCGTGAAGATAAGCAGCAAATTAAAACCCTCAAAAGTTCCAGGTTGCTTAACACATCCACAGCAGCGGAGTGTCTGCTACCCCGTATCAAGGTCTGTTGAGTGCTCGAGTACAGAAAGACCGTGGGGGGGAGACCGACATCGGATTTCAAGCATCATGGCACATGCTGTGGGTACTCATCGCAGCGTCGATCAATCCATTACCGGTACCTGACTTGCGGCCGCTCAGACCGGGCTCAGACCGAGCACGTACAGCATCGCGAAGGTACGCGGGGCGCGTGGTAAGGCGGGTCGAGGAGTCCAGACGCGCTCTCCGGCAATGGCCGGTGGTAGGATACTCTGCGGACTCGGAGCTTTAACCGTGCTTGCAACGTGAACAAGAGAGCATAATCATCTTTCTGAGCAAGACCGTTGGGGACACACTCTTATGCGTGCATATATGCTAATCTCCGGCGATGTTTGGGCGTGGCGGCAAATCATCCACCACCAGGAATTCATACTACCTATACCGATCTTTGACGGTGTTCGTCATTTAGTCAACGAACGAAGGCTCGGATCTGGCTCGGATACGTAGGAGAAAAAAACGCCATCCAGACGACATTTAAATACGTCAATGACGATCAAATAAAAGGTCTAGTAGCTAGAATGGATTACTGACATTGATGAGGGAAGGGAGCAGCGGCTTCGGTAGAAATCACACACAGATCACGAAGTCTTCGAACAAGACAGGACAAGAGAAGCCTAGAGACATCGAAGCCGACAATCAAAATCTAGGTCTTGGTCCCGCCTCCAATCAGAGATCCTCAAGGGTGCAATCGTGGGTGTGCCACCGCCATCAGAAGCGCTCAAAGCACAGGAAGCGTCAATTGAAGAATTTCTGTCCGAGTTGTCGACATCTGACTCTCCACGCCTCAATCCCAACTGAACCGCCGGTAGAACGGGCCCTGAGTCGGTCACTAGGGAAATAACCGTTGCTCAGGTTTAGTGTCAGTGCTAGCCTCCAATTCAGCGCCACTATCATGGGTTGGCGCGGAGAGACGCGAGGTGGGCCTCGCGTTCCCAGCAAAAGAATTGGACAGCGAGCGGCGACCCACGCTTAACCGAGGCGCGCGTCCCGCCCATTGAGTCCCTGACGTACGTCTTCTGTCTTTGGACCTTCTAGTGTCGATGACCCCATGAGCGGGAAACTCGGTAATGTCATGAGGACAGCCGTAGTAATTTCCCGTGCGTTCCAGACATTCAAAGGATCGCTTGGGAATGAGCCGAGCGAACGCGTAAGCTGTATGTTTGCCGCATCTTCTGCCGTAAGACTGAAAGAGACTGAAGAGCAAAACTGTAAAGAAAGTTTGTCGGCAATCAAGCTGTTGCCGGGGTCAGTAGCAGGGATGGCGGTGATCACTGCTTTGGCAGAGGGACGTAAAGAAGGAGGCAGAAGTGGCGACCGCCGACATCTCACCAGCATCTCCCCGAGATCTATGTCTTGGAGACTTGAAGACGTGATATGCGATGCGATAGCACTCAAACCCGCCACGAGGATCCTCATGCCCGTAGATCTGTATAGCGGGCGTGTGAAGATGGATCTGAAGTATGCGTCCCTTGGCAAGATTTTGCCACACGGGCGCCCTCGGCCCGGAAGTCTGTCCCTGTGGCTGTGCAGGTTTCCGCTTCTCTCCTTCTTTCCTAGCACTCCAACGCGAAGTGTCAGTCACTGTCAGGCATACTCGAGCCTTGGAGCTTGGAAAGTAGCGCAAGTCTTGTCAGGCTATGCTCGGTTTTGAGCTTGTCTCGGCCACCTGACTAACCCGCTGTGAGCGACGGGGTTTTTAGGTGGCAGTCAACATTCCTACCTAGGCACTTTGGGCTGTATTGCAGTGGGATGGCTACTTCTTCACATGGCAGATGACAGTGGGCTGCGACTGAACTTCCTCGGCTGTCGTGGAGCATTCTATACAATCAATGGGCCTGGTCGCTACAGTCTTTGAGCTGACTTGGGATCTGCCAGAAAATGACGGGTCCGCGAGTTGCTACGAACCATTCTTTGCCTTCTGCTCGCGCCGAGACCTGGCTATATCTGTCGAGACTGGTCGAGGATCCGTTCGAGCTTTCATCTCTACTGCCATCTCCGTGCTTGCTGCAGAATGTCATCGACCGTCGAGGACATTGAATTTAGGCAAGCCTCCACTCGTCCGATGACCTGCCACTGTGACGCTTGCTTATTTCCCTGGCAGGTTTGACACGACGAATCTTGACTCAGGCGCATACACAGCCACCTCGTACGAGGAGGACTTTGTGCGTCCAATCGCATAACACCGCATTGCATAGGCTAACGAACCCCGCATTGCCGTGCAGTCGACTAATTACACTTGCTGTGGGGAGCGCCTTGCGGACTTGCACGCCTTGCTGGAACACATCGAGGTGGCGCATTATGCCGAGCCCCCCTCGAAGGATGACACACATCTCGGTATGGCCTGGTATGAACCCGGTAGGCACGACATTGAGACATTGGCGCCGGAGATGCTGGACGTGAGATATGGCCTGAGCATTGAGATACCGGCGACCGTGACGCCACTCCCATCATCATCTGCCTCCTCGTCCTCATGCAGCCTATCCAGCCTCCTCTCGCTTTCTCCACCATCGACGGTGTCATCGCGGGAGCACACTCCACCGCGCCCACGTTCGCGACCTGTGATTCCGCTACCGATTACGCCATTGCGCAAATCCGCTCCTCAATCCGTCGCGACAGGACTCGTTTCTGTTTCGCCTGCGGCGTCAACGCGGGAGGACTCGCCATCTGATTTTGCTCACGCTGTCGGAACTGGGCCTGTGCCGCAGAAGAGCGGGCGTGGTAGCGCGGCTGGAAGGCGACGCAAGCACATGGAGTCGCATATGGACCAGTCGGCCAGGAGGAGAAAGGGCGTATCAAAGCGACGGCGGGAGTTCTCCTGCACGGTAAGTGCCCAGTCTGTCATCGACATTGACATGCTCATGATCCGGGATCTTCTGTCGTTCCTCGCGCTTTGCTCTTTTCTGCTACTTGTGATGTTGATCTCGTCCGCAATCCGCATGCTACTGTGTCTCCATATGTATAGAAGACCCCGGGTGTATAAAGGTAGGCGTTTGCTCTATCGCAGATCGCCGAGTGTTGACGGGCTGACGTTGATCGCAGGAATACCTCAATAAAAACGGTCTGAAGTATCATATGGACAGGGGGACTTGCGAGGTCCTGTAGATGGACGAGCGGGGATTGCCGAATGACCGAGATAGCCATCACAGGGGGTGGTCTGGGTGCCGAGCGGGCGGCGGGCGGCCGTTTCTGCGCCACACTGTACTGCCATCATGTGTTATGGTTCTGTGACACTTGTGAATTTTGGCTGCGAGTCTTGCGAACACGACGCATCCCGAAAGAGCGTCCGGCTCCGTCCGAGGTCCCGCGGGGATCGTCCGCTGGCCAGTTTGGGGCGCATGACCATTCGTAGTGTCAGTCAACTGACCGACGGAAGCCAATTTGGAAAAGATTGGGACGGAAATGAGCAGTTGGCGTGGCGTCTACCCCGCATCGTTTCCCCAGGTTACAGCTGAAGCGTATCAGCCGTGGACCCGTCTTCCCCGCACTAATCAATTGGAGTGCCTCGGTGCTGTAAGAGATCCGATCACCAAGCAGGCTTGAGCGGTGAATGTATGTAAGGGCGCTACGGGCCTGACAGACATATTTGTTTTACGTGGTGTGTGTATCTTTCGCAGCCTACCTGCGCACTCGTTCGACACGGCCTGATATCGATGGAGGGCTTAATGGGATACCCGATGGTAGCATTGCAACGGGGAATCAAAATGCGGTGTGCCAGGCTTTGTCCGGAGTTAGCCGATCAGTCACAGGTGCAACGGAGAAATGCCCGCACGTGACCGGAAGCATTTGATTCCGTATCCGGCCCGTCCGCGAAAAGAAAGGAAAAGGCCCGATACGACCAGCGGACCAGGTCACTGTTGACCACCAACAACCTTCAGGGCACACACGCCCCCATCGCCCGCAACAATGCTGCGAGCATTCCCAAACCCCGTCCTCGCCGTCACACACGACGTCCTCCGCGACATCGACGGCGACGACGCCCTCTCTAGCTTGTGGTTCTGTGCGTGGTCACTGTCTGGCGTCGGGGCCTGCCCGCTGACCGCTTTATGTCATACAGTGTTTGCCAAGTGCAAGGGCGGCCTGCACGACGGCCAGCGCCTCGAGAACATCTCGTGGCGCCTGTGGCACCGCGAGCTCAGCGACTCCCAGCCATACCGCCCGCTTACACCAGACTCGCCAGCGGAAACCCAGGCGCCCATTACCTTCTCTGGCTCGCACCCGCCTGGTAAGCACCGCGGACACGTGTTTGGCGGCGACGACGCTGACGGCGCAGCCACAGCGGGAAGACCAGCGACGAAATCGCGGACACAGATTGGGCGGGTGATAGACGACATCAGCGCGCAGGCAATCGGGCTGCAGCCACGGCCGACACGGTCGCATCTGCCGACGCCGACGACGGAGGCGGTGTCGATTGCGATATTTGCGGCGCCTGATCCTTCTCCCGCATCGCCGCCCCGACGCACCGCGGAGGACTCCGGACTCCCACGTGTCGTCGTGGTTGTTCCGTCGCCCCATCCGACTCCCCCTGCTTCCCCAGTACATGCTCCCACTACTCTCTCGTCCGTCCCATTACTCAAACAGCCTCCCTCTTGCCAGCTCCCGCCACCGCGATCACCCTCTGCCCCCCGCCAGCTGCCCACTCCGCCAGCCCCCATCCCTGCCACCCCCATGCCTGCCGCCACTTTGAAGCCCACAGACCCCAAGTTCTACACCGGCTCGCCATCATCATCCTCATCGTCGTCCTCGAGCTCTGACTCATCGGCCTCGACCGTGCCCGACGAGGAACGCGAATCTACCCAGTCCTCGACTTGCACCGACATTCCTCCGTCTCTGTCTCGCACCGAGACTCTCCCTGCAGGCATGAACCAAATCGAAAAGATCCGCCCTCTCGCTTCGAATGCACCACGCCCAGCTCTTACTATGCCCAAGTCGGCCACACGACAGCCACGGATGTCATCCGCCAAGGAGCGTGAGCGCATGGATGCCGAGGATCGCGATCTCGCCGAGCAGCATCGCTTGGAATTGGAGCGGGACGCGAAAAGGCGACAGGATCAGCAGGACAAGGAGCGACTCATGTCCAGGGAACTTGATATGCACCACGAACGACAATGGCACAAACGATTCGAGCAGCAGCAGCAGCGGGACGAACAGCTGAGGGAGCACAACATGAAAGAGCTGCAGCGCATTGACCAAGAGCGACAGAGGGAGCGGGAGAAGCAGGCAAAGGTGCAGAGCGATCAATTGAGGCGCACCGCGTCCACTGGCCGTCTCCCTACCCAGGATTCCGCGATCTTCGACTTCACCGAGGAGGCGCAGACTGATGTGCCGTACACTCTCCAACCCTCTGGCTCTTCCCATCCTGAGCTCAATCGCACCGTCTTTGGCCTTAATCGCGCTCTCAGTCCGCCCAAGCCTTCTTCCGCCATCACGCCCTCGAACAAGGGCAAGGGCCGCGAGACTCTTCTTCCTGCTGGCGGCAATCTGAAGCTGCAAGCTCTCGTCAAGGAAAAAGCGGCAGCTCGGGCGCAGAGCAATCTGAGGGGCGCCTTCACCCCTATGTTGCAGGGCAGCCCGACGAAGAGCGAGTCTTCCAAGACCTCGTCGAGTCGTCATAGTCGGCCATCGCCCAGTGCGCAGCCGAAACAGGCATCCAGCGGATTAGCGAAGGCTGTAGTGCAGGCGCAAGCTTCCAGGTCGGCCTCCAAATCAGCGGCGCCACCGAGTGTCAAAGGGAAGGAGAAGGCTGGTGCTGTGACCAACGGCGGTCGCCAAATCATGTTGGTGTCGGATGACGACGATGAGTCCGATGAGGACTGGACATCTGCCGATGAAGACGAGGAAGAGGAGGAGCCGCAAGTGCAGGTATGTTCTACTTGTTTTGATTTCTTCATTTCGATGCTCACTCTACCTCAAGCCTCGTCTCAAAGCAGTCTCACATTCGCCACCACCAGCACCGGTCACGCAGGTGAACCATCGCACTACGCGAAATCGACGGGGAATGCCAGCGGATATGCAAAAACATCTGCGTATGGACGATCTACATCACGCGTTCGAGGAGGCCGAGCGGCAAAAGGAGACTTTCACGTTCGACAAGCTGCCCAAGCGAAGCTACTCCAATCTGTCCCGCACCAACTCTGGTCTCTTGTCGCAGCTCATGCATCCGGATCCCCAGGTCCTACCGGAGGTCTACCGACGAGGTTATTCCAGCTCGGACCTGAGGGAGAGACCGAGATCGGGCCCGCCTGGTCTGCATCCTAGCCAGAGTGCGGCAGTGCTTCCGGTGGCGGCGCAGGTGTCTGTTGGCAGCGTGAGGGAGGGGGGCACGATTCGGACTGTCGAGCGGGAACGAAGGCGCCCCCAGGAGCATGAGATGGAAGACGAGAGCGAGGGCGAGGACAACGACAATTCCGTACCACTGTCCAAATCGGTCGCGCAAGAGAAGCTGAAGGCTATCTTTGGGAACTTGCGAGGCGGAGGTGGTAACGCGAACGCAAACACAATTGCTCCGATACGACCGCAGGATCAGCAGCAGCAGCAGCAGACCCGGGAGCGACGGCCCCCTCATCGGTCGCAGACGTCGGCGGAAGAACAGCGACCCCCGACTGCAGCGTTGGAACGGACGATGACTGAACCGATAACGGTACCGTCGTTCCCGTACAACCTTCCTGTTGCCGCTATCCCCGTATCCCCGCGCACTACGCGCCAGTGGATGCTACGGACGGAGATGTCTGAAAGCGTCCGGGCGAACCTATTGTGGCAGCGGCAACAGGACAAACAGCTCATGCCTCGGCGGAACAAGAGCAGCGCGGCGATATCGCAAATACCCAGTGTGGTCAAGCTCACGGAGAAGAGGGGGTCCGCTCCAGATGGTAGCGCCATTGAGCAGGAGCGGGACGAGGCCCGCAACGAGATACGGCGGGTCAACCTTATGCGCAACAAGAGCTGGGCGGCGGACTACCATCCGCAGTAATGTCATATCATGGGCATGGGCTTTGGACACACGTACAATTTGACATTCTTAGTGTAATGGGTATCCCTTTGTGTTTTTAACTGTATAATTACTTGTTTATATCTCTCACTGCTTTCGGTTGTCTGGTTAGTCTTACTTGTACATTTATTTTCTCTCATTTGGCATTTAGTAAATAGTTAATGTGGAAGTTAGTGAAATCTGGGGCACTCTGTTTGTCGTGGGGATTCTGGGTATCTGATATCGCTCTCTTCATTTTGGGGAGCCTGAAGGATCCTCGGTGCCCTCGGTGGCAAACATGCGTAATGATTTCGAAATTAACTTCAACTCAGAGTCCCCGCGTCTTGGCCGATTGAAGTAGGCTTCCGCCGTGCTAACCCGTAGTGAGATGCTTTGGCCAGCTGCCCTCGCGATGGCCAGAGCCCAGTCTCTTTTGCTTTGCATAAATTTAGCCGACGTACACTGATGGTGTGCTTGGGCGCGTCCGTACACTCTCGCTTTACACAAATCAGCTTCTCTGGTGATGTCGGTGTATGTTTTCACATTCATAAAGTCAAGGCGCTGTATCTCACGCCGTCTAGGTCCCCCGATTCGCTATCGCGCATATTATGACAGACTCGTCAAACATACTCCCCGTTCTTATAGTAAGCTGCCTTATCGCATTCCAAGTCGTTCTTATCGGCTCATGATATGCCATAGGTCGGCGCCGGGCCTGCTGGATTGGTATCAGCTCTTTTCTTAGCAGAAAGTGGCGTTCGTCTTCGTATCATCGATAAGGCCGATGCTTTCCATGGCGGTTCTCGTGGCTTTGGTCTCCAGGTCTGTATCGTGTCCTGTGCGTGCACATAAACTTATCCCCATGCCTTGCAAGCCTCGGACGTTTGAGCTCTTCCAGACGTTGTGCGTCCTTGATGAAGTGCAGAAATATGCGACGCCGATTCCAACGATGCGGGCTTACAAGCTCCCGGGTGGAATTGTCCCTGTGAAAACTTGGGATCTGTACGAGAAGAGCGAGGTGTGGCCGGATCGTCCGTTTGTGAGTATTGTTTCTCGAGACAGGTCACCGTCGAGCAAGGATCACCGTTGAACATGGATCTGTCTGTCTACAGGCCAACGGCGCCTGTCTTAGTCAACATCATCTGGAGGATATACTCCGGCGTCGTCTAGGCACGTTTGGGATCAGCGTAGAGCTAGGCAAAGGTCTTGTCGCGTTGAAACAAGATGCGGACGCTGTCTCGGCGACTATAGCTGTGCATAAGAACGGTATAGTAGTATCAACAGAAGAACAGGAGATAATCACTTCCCGGTACTTGATTGGTGCTGATGGCGCTCGAGGTATGTGGTTTCCGTCGCTTTCAAGAACCGGCGTCGAACTTTGTGGCAGGCAATTCGCGAAAGCTGTTGGGTCTCTTGTTTCAGGGAGAGACTCGTGATGCTGATGGTATGGTCTGGGGCGATGTCGAAATTGCGGGGTTGACTCCCGATGTACGATCGCTTCCTCTGTTGCTGATTGATGGTTGAACTCCAATTATCTTCAGTTCTGGCACATCTGGGGTAAGCCCGGCCACTTCACGTACGTGTTGTAGATGGTTTAGGTCCGGATTGAAAGCTTAAAGTGCTAGGATCATGGCTCGTCCGCTTTCCCCGGCAGCGGAGACAGATTCGGCCTCGGAATCACTGGCCAAAATTTTGATCCTAAAGATATCGCTACTCCTGCTAAGATAGTCGAGTTCTTTCATCGCGAGACAGGTCGCAGGGACCTTGTATTCAAGGAGTTTACCTGGCTCTCGCATTTTCGGTAAGCATCCGAAGGCTGACCGGTCGAGCAGACATCAGATTGATCTAATTTCGTAGTCCCAATATGAGAATGGTCAACAAGTTCGAAGAAGGTCGGGCATTCGTTGTCGGAGGTACCAAATCCCTTGCTACATGCGTGCTACCTACTCAGCTGACTGACTGCCTGTAAGATGCCGCTCATGTTCATTCGCCGACCGGTGGTCAAGGTATGAATTGTAGCGTTCAAGATGCTGTAAGTCGAATAATGTTGTAATCAAGACGCTGAAACTGACATTGCCGCAGTCGAATCTGGGCTGGAAGATGGCTTTGGTGATCAAGGGACTGGCTTCAACGTCCTTGCTCTTGACGTACAACGAAGAGCGACTTCCTGTCATCACGCAGATGTTACACGCGACATCTCAACTGTACACGCACACCGTGGCGCAAGAGACGTCATCAGATGATCTAGACAGCGACGCCACGGAGGAAGAAAAAGGGAAGTCAGGATGGTACAAGTGGAGGAACTCTGCACTGGAGCTGTACGGAGTGAATTATCGCTACAGTAGCGTCATCAAGGAAACGCGACATCCTGCTTCTCTACGTCGCAAAGAGGACCTACTCGCTCATGCATACTCTGGTTATGAGGGACGAGGCTCCCTCGTTGCAGGTGACCGCGCACCGGAGGCGCCTGGCCTTACTTCCCTCCAGGGAGAGACAACCGTGTTCCGTTTACTCAAGCCAAGCCTTCATACTATTCTGGCTTTTGGATCTCACTCGACAGAGCTAGAAGGTAGTCTCCAAGATGCACATGAAGGAATTGCGCAGGTCTTCTTTGTCATCAGGAAGATGGTCCCTCCTACTGAGCATTGTACGAATAACGTTTTTGTGGATGATAGTGGACACGCTCACGATAGTTATATGATCACGCGAGATCCCACTTTTGTTGTTATCCGTCCTGATACATTCATTGGTGCTATCGTTTATAGTACAGACGACGTTCTGACTTATTTCAGAAGCATCATGCAATAGGTCACCTCGATTAGCTGATTCTCTAGTTCTGTTATCATCGCAGTCTATCTCGACACGTAGATTCATGGCAGCTTCAGTGTATAGATATCTGATTATGACATGTTCACGAATGCAGCGATGATAGACGTATCATAAGTGTGGTGTATGCTGGGCCGAATCTACCTTGAAGGGTCAACAAAGTTCGGTTGTATTCTACTTTGTTAAACATGATGCTCTATCATAATTATTATGCGTATCACTAGATAATGTTACAGTAGACGGCTGGCAAAAATGTACAGAGTGTGTTGTAAATGAATATCATATATATGAGACTCTCTATTCCTTTCGAGGTTTCATTATCAAGCGAGGGTCAACAGTGCCCTGTCCATAGAGAATTTTGGCCAGGGCTTGTGCCAGCCTGTCATTCGCAGCCTCACCCTGGTCGTGAGCTTGTTTCTCCGCATAGATCTTCTGAAAGTGCAGAAACTCGGGAGATAAGTTCGGATCGACTTCGTTCTTGGTCACTTCCTGCGCAGAGACGACGGAAGCTACGGCTCTAGGAAGGGAGAACGAGAATTTAGTAACCGACACGATGTTCCATGAAAACTGACATACCCGGCATGTCCGGCAGTCGAGCTCTCTTCTTTGCTCGAAAGCACCAAATCCTGAGATACGCTGAGCATCGCGTATATCAAGAGGAACAGAATGTGAACCTAC
The DNA here is from genome assembly GCA_019915105.1 of Strobilurus luchuensis. Lineage (NCBI taxonomy): Eukaryota > Fungi > Basidiomycota > Agaricomycetes > Agaricales > Physalacriaceae > Strobilurus > Strobilurus luchuensis. The sequence goes on along the minus strand of JAHLMJ010000010.1, from coordinate 1,516,523 downwards.
CTTTTCGGCCGCAGCGGGCTCGAGAGGATTGATAGCCGCTGTATCAGGCGATACGTTTGGAAAAGACTTCTAGGACACGAAAGTCAGCATCATGTTTACGACGAAGGCAGATAATTTACCTCATAAGCTGGAACGAATGCGGAGAGCTCATCCGCACCAGTGATGTCCAGACCCAAATCCTGCTTCTTGGCTGCCCTCTGATCTTCCTCCTCGTCCTCCTCTGCAATAGACAGTGCCCGCTTTCGGGACTCTTCACGATCCACAGTGGTTAATGGGACATTTTCCGATATGACTGTCGCAGGAGCATCGGTCGTGTAGCCGAATTGCAGCACCTCCTCAGGCAACCACTCTGCCGGGAATTGCCAAGGGTTTGACGACCTCCGTTCGGGGGAAGCCGTATCCTGAGAAGTACGGGAAACTTGTGCTCGAGGAGGTGAATTCTGCGCCTCTTGACCTTGGAGAGTGGATTCGATATCTGTCGGAAAAGACTGCTCCTTGTCAATATCGGAGGGTGTCACGGATGGTCGCTGTGTCCGTACGGGATCTCGTCGAGGTAAAGGCATGATCTGGCGTGGATGATCGACCTCGGGCTGGGATTGTAGTGGAACAAGAGATGGGCGGCGAGCCGCGGACGATGGGAACGAGGGCGGGTACGGATAAACAGTAGCAGGTGCCGTTGTTGTCAAGGGTTGAAAACCAGGTTGAGACGAGTGAGCCACTGTCCGGTCATCCAGAAGGCGCACTGGCGGATATTCAAACTCGGTCGCGCTCTTGGAAGTGATGGCTCGAAGAACATGGCGAGCATTCGTTACCGACGTTGTGGTCTCTTGGGCGGAAGCTGGTTCAGGAGTACCCAGTGATGCGGCACTCTCGTCGGCAATTGGTGTGAAATCATTCACATCTTCGGCCCAGGGCGAGAGGTCACTTCCAACTGAAATGGGAGGAAGCGGAGAAGAAATGGCTCCAGTCGACGGTGCAGGAGTAGGTGCGTCAGCGTTCGATAAGTCTGACGGCGTCGCCTCTGGCTGACTGGGGATCGGCTGGGACATGTTGGCGACTTCCACTGTCTTCCTCGATAGACCACTATCTGGGGCTCTAGTTGCCCCGGCCTTTTCTGCAGAAGCCTTCTTTCGCCTAGAACCCTTCCCTTCAGGCTCCATGTTCAGCTTGAATGTCATCGTCGTCGACGACTGCTGTTGGGGCTCCGCCCTCAGAGACCTTCCTATCGACCACGAACTGGTACTCGAACTCTGGAGAGGCGGAGGATGTGCAATTCGGGGATTCGAAGTAGCTGTGTGCGAGACCATACGGTACGGCGACGGTTGAGCATGACGCGACGATGATGGGGGAGGATGATTCAGTGCCACTGCCTGGCTTTGTTGAGGAGCAGTGGAAGAGCGGTGAACCGTTGGCGGTCTCGAGGGAGGAATGACTGGGTGGGAGAAAGGGCGCGCTAGTGTGAGTGGCCCAGGTTGATTGACCGCCTGGGGTACTGGGCTATGACCGTATTGAGGGACGTAGGGGAATTGTCCGGGCTGGACGTCAAACGATGTCGGCAGATAGGCATCATGCGATTGCCCAGGTTGTCTGACTGAACCTGGGACGAGACTTGGCGGAGGGTGGGGATACCATGGTTGGGTCTGGTAAAGATTTGGTACAGAGCCATATTGCTGTGGGCTCTGGTGAGTGGGCCGTGGCGGGAGAGATGGTGGTAGGAAATGGGAAGCCTGAAGAGGCGGTGGGGTAACGAAGGTTGTCTGCTGCTGGGGCAGATGAGTGGCGACAGCGTCTTGATGAGAGGTCGTGGTGGGAACAGTCCGGTTAACATAGGGTGTCAATCGATCAATCTGGCCAGGATTGGGGTTGTGAGCGGGAAAGGAATAGTTGTAGGGTGTAGCATTGGTAGTGGTATGCATGTAGTGCGCGCTCGGCAACACATCGTCTTGAGGCCAGTTAGTTGGCGTCCTTTCACGATGATGAGCACTTTGTGTACTTACTAGAGTCGGAGATATATCGATATTGGACGTCAAGGCCATCCTCGTTCAACGAGCTCGTGGCACCCGGCGCGTAGTTCGTTTGAAAGTTGTTGTTGTTGTTGTTCATGATGATAATGTTGAAGTATTGAGAATAGCTTGACCGCAATTCAGCTCAAGACTTTCAGAGTCCATAGGAAATATACTCACAATGTGCCGTCCGCCTGGGAGCTACTTGAAAAGGAGTCGTGTAGGAGTCGTGAAAGTGGGAGTGGGGAGTGAAGAAGAAAGGTAAGCGAAGCCCCGTCCTAGCTTTGCTTTGCCGATCACGTGAGGTTGGTACATTGTATTTTGCGCAAACACCGGGCCACCCAGAGACGCAGAAACAGGACCAATTGTTGCGTACACAGAGAGCAGATATATGTCACCGTTGTAGTCTGTCCTGTGACAACGAGACGGTAACATGGGGTCGACTCGGCCAAACTGAAGCAGATGTAGCAGCCCTCAATGGCCAATGTCGCAGGTCCAGGCCCAGAGATATCTCACTGATGAGTGAGTAGGAGAAACATAACACGTCCTGAGGGCTGCCAAACAGGACTTCGTTCACTTTCATGCCCAAGGAGATAGAATGCCATCGAAAAGCGGACGCGACAGATATGCATAGTGATGACAAGAGTCTACACATAGAGCACGTCAATATGTATAGTCTTGAGGTAGCGTGAAACGTACCTTCCGAAACCTGTGCTCAACTAATACCGATGATGTTTTTGCGCCACACTTGCGATCAGGCATGACCATGCCATGCGCGCTCTCGCGGTACACGCGGTACATTAATACCAAGTCCAACCCCAAGAGTTCTGAAACATCGCACACCGAAGATGCAAAGCTGCTTCAGCCTGGCGGAGCATCGACGCCATATTTGGTAGGCCCGGGAGGGGATTCAGCTAATAGGGTCGCGACATGTGCTCCATGGACTCGCAAAGTCATCAACGAAGTCGCGATGTTCTTGGAAGACTCTAGATCATACCGCAATACTGATTTGACACCTTATGTACTTCCGTACGCTACGTGCTGTTTCGGTACGAGGCTCAGTCTGATAGCAGCGACAGAGATGCGACCGAGGGCGAAATCGGCATGGGATGTGTCCCTATATTGGCAAAGAGATGGGAAGGGGAATGACAAGAGAATAGGAGGAGGAGGACGCGTCGTGGTGAAGCGCGACGTAAAGCGGAGCAGGACCTGATTGTCACCCGACAGAACGATTCCATCTCTGAGGTGGGATGAGGCCGTAGTAAGCAAACATGGTAAAGGGTATGTTAGCAAGAATCCATACGTTATAAGCGTTTTGTCTCGACACTTGCTCGACACAGATACGATGCAAAAGCGCCGGGTATGATTCGGCCCGGTACGGTCGTAGGTTACTTCCAGGCAGCTTTCCGAGAGTTCATGTCTGCGATTGCAGACCAGCCTGTAGGCCACGGCTGCGCCGTCAAGAAGCAAGGGTCTCCCCTTCCAAGCGTGTTTTATGCTCCGTTCGTAGATGGCTGTCGCGTCCGTTTCGTGGACGACTTCTCTGACAGAGACGTTTTATTGGCGGTCATTGAGCGCCACGGATCCTTGGATATTCTGCGTGGCGGAGAGAGATCAGCTTCGATGGCGGCTGCGAGGAGGTCTCTTTGTGGCATGGCGAAAGCGGGAAGGAAAATGAACAAGAAGGATCTTTGGCCGCCGGCAATCACTTTGTACAGTGCTTATGTACACATGCGTCGGCGAAGTCACCACCCGAAACCACTTATCGGACGCCCGTTCCTCGCCTCGCTTTTGATCTAAAAATCGCTGCTGCCATTCTGTGAGGTATTCTTATGTGTCTCTGATCTTGCGTAGAGCTCGGGACTGCAGGTTTGTGAAGCAACCGGGGCTGAAATCCTGCGTCCGTTCCTTTGAACGGACACAAGACCAGGAAGAAGCTGTCGACAGTCGAACACCTCTCAGTCACGGCTACGTACTTTCAATATCCCAAACATCTGACTGGTACGGTGCTGCTTGTGCTTCATTAACACATCAGATCACTCGCGAACAGCTTGATCCTACGCTACAACTTGTGGGGAGGTCCATCCGTCGGGTAGACCACGGCCGCTGACTAACGACACAGCCACTCAATCATCGCGACAGCTTTTGTTGCAGTCTGCTATGATCTCGTTCGTCTCATTTCCACTCGGAGATCAAGATCCAACCGTTCTGATGACAATGTTAGGGTGTCATATAGTAAGTAAAGTTGATATACGGTGAAATGGGTATATACTGAGCATTATAGAACTAAAGTAGTTATCCCTCCACATCAGTATCCGTTAAATACATCCTATCGTCACCATTTCCTTCCTCCTGTTCCGAGTCCTCGTTCGAGTCAGTATCTGAAGCACTTGTTTGTGATGGTCTAGGATCTCCGGCATTGTTCCTACGTCGCAAGGCATCTCGCAGGGCTACAATGGCCTGGGATCGATTCTTCGAGTCCTTCTTGATGGGAATATTCGTGTCTTTGCCGTAAACACGATGGATATCCAGTTGAACCTGGATCTGCTTGACTGTGAGCATGTCGACATCGCTCTCGTGGCTGGTGTATGGCGCCGCAAGGATGGCATTAGTCCGCCGTGTCCTGTCATCTGCGGTCTTCTTCCTCTTCTTGCTCGTTACCTCTATGGACTTCTTCTTGGCTGCAACGAAGACATCCTTCTTCTTCTTCTCTCGGGCTCCTGCTGTCTTCCTGCGCTCCTTCCCTTCACGGCGTACAAATGTGTAGTCCTCAGCCACGAAGTTTCTGGCTGCCCACTCCTCCGTTCGATTCTGCTGGTACATATATCGTGCGTTGGATTGTTCGGTTGTAAGCCGTGGTTTCCGACGTGACTGGACACGTTTCTGACCCAGTCTTCCCTCGTTCAGGTCATTTGTCGCGTGCATGAAGTAGGCCTCGCGCTCTTCCGGTGTCAGCCCATGAATGACTCCTCCTTCAGCAAACTCGCTTGAGAAGCGCTTCATCGTGTCCATGGCACCCAGTAGATACGCCTGAAAGGCATCGCGGAATGCAGGTAGTGTTGGAATCAATCGCTTCACAGCTTCAATGACTTCGGGGTTCTGGTACTCGGATCCATCGCATGTACCGGTACAGTGAGTCGCATCCTCTCCCACAAGGAGATCTGGGTTGTCGTATAGCTTCTGATGATGCTCCAGGACTTTCTGATGAAGAGGCCCTTGATCAAGAAGGTTGACATCTCCTCGAGCTCGGACTTCGTGCATATAAGGACGACCGAAGGCCTGTGATTCGCATGCCAAGATGCAGAACTCGGTGATGGTGCCCGGATCCTTGAGTGCTCGGGCAAAGTTGAGCTCGATGTTGGTGAACGATTGGGAATCCTTGGAGTCACGGACGTAGTCCATGAATCCGATGAACTCTTCCCGGTAGAGAAGAATGACCTCGGCCGCATCACAGTGCGATTGGTATCGTGTATTGCAGGTACCGGTGATGTGCAGTGTGATAAAGCGGCGTGTAATCACCACTATCTAACCAATCAACAAATCTACTGGTGCTTGTGGTACGGAACGGTTGTCCTAATCGTGTGATCGGGGAACGGCTGGTTAAGGTAGCAGTGGACTGATACGTCCGTTTTGGTGCACGAATGCGGGTTGTTTTTGGGGGGGTTGTAAGCGAAGAGGATCTACGCGAAACACCTAATCGAATAAAGACTCAAAGCCGAACAGAGCTCGCCAGGAAGACGGGGACGCGAAGGCCGGGACCGCTCAAGGGTAGATGTTCTACAGTACTGGGGCGACCGAACGGACAACAGTGCACTGACTTGTTATCTGCGTTGATGCTAGCCTCGTGCACCAAACTTACTTCTCTACTTGGGTGTGACAGATCGTTCTTTTGAGCGTCGGTCAGATACCGTGGCCACAAGACGTTCTTCGGCTGCTTAACGTCGCACCAGTTCAGGCTAACTAGGCTTCACTTTCACAAGGCGGTTGTCTCTGGGGAGACGATTGCTTGCTACTTGGATCCGTGCGGTATCTCTGGGGAGAAGTCCGGGCTCACAGAAGTTAACTGGGTACTTGACGTCAAGGGACTGCGCACGATTCTTGTCTGCGGTTCTTGAGTATCTCGCCACTTAGGCGTCTTAGGAGACTTTGCTTTGCTTAGGTTCTTGGCTGCTTAAGGGTTTGGGTGGGCTTTCAAACGTGTTGAACTTCTTATTGGGCGCGAACCCGAGTCAGATTACTACAGAGGAATGCTTTGTGGGCTTTTCACTGCGGGGCACTAAACTACTGTACTCTACAGACGCGACGCTACTTATACACTCTACAGACTCACCCCGGTAAGCTACGTAACTACTCGACGGCTGGATACGGTCCGTACAAAACATGAGTCCCTACTCAGCCTGCACGGGCAAAGGTCACCAGACAGTTCCCGCCGGCGCATATGCCAGTTCCTCTACGTTCAGATGTTGCGTAGACCACCCATGGACTCCGAGAAGCAAGGCGCTGCGTGCTCAGATAGGCGTTCGCGTGTACTTTTACTTAACCGGGCGCTTACCGGCTTATCCAGCCTTTGCACCAGACTTGGGCGTGAGCCCATTCAATCGCGAGCTACCGCCAGTGCGCATGCACTGAGATGGTCCGTGAACTCGAATGGTGACGCGCTGAAGCGTTGGGCAACTTATCTGGATGGCTGATACCACATGTAGTACATGAGGCGGGTCTTCGAGTCATAATCCATATGGATCGCGCCTCGCTGCCAGTTTCACATCAATCAGACGCGTCGACCGATGAAGGTGATTCCCTTGAGATAACCGCGAATCATCCCCGTTCGGGGTTTTGACACTGATTTATTGTTATACGACTTTTGTCACAATGAACAATGTACCGTCCGCTTTTGGTAATGAACTCCGGAGGTTGTGAACCCCGCTTCGACTCATTCAATGCTGAGGATCATGTTGCGGCTGGTAGAGCGTCGTCGGAAGCGACGGCTGTTCATCCTTGATTCGGATGTTGCTTGTGTGGCGCAGTTACGCGTACAAGGTGAAAGGACCTCCTCAGAGGGGACAACTGGGTTTATGATATTCAGCCCTGGCTACTGTCGTTCTTTGACTAATAGTTACATGCTTGGAGTTCTCTCCTTGCCCTAGAGAGCGTCTCCGTGATGACCTTTGTAGCGTATCCAGCCTTGCTTCCGCTTGGCTCTTAGTTGCATATGGCTGTCTAGAAATCGCAAAATTCTGGATTTCTGGCCATGTAATCTCAACATGCATATCATCTCCCCTTAACTTGAATGATGTCGTCCGCGACATTCCCGGATAACCCTAAGTTCATTCTGATCCATCGTGTTACTCAGCCTTTCGTGCCGTTTTCACGATACCGATCGGTACATGTCTTCTTCATGTTTCTTATGTGTGACATCCGGCGCCTCAAGGCCTCCTCCGTCTACGGTTTATAAGGCGTTGACGAAGTACGAGACAGCATCCTACTTTCATCGGATATTCGTCTCATGGCTCCTTCTAAGCACTTCACCGGTCTTCGTCCTCTTGTTCCCACCGCCTTGCCACAGGTCAACGCTCAGCTGTTGCAGAATCGTGCCGCCTTGGTCACGAAGCTCAAGCCCCTGGTCTTGGAATCCGAAGTTCCCTCGAACGGGGCGCCCAGCTTGGCGAAGCTTTGGCCCGACCTTCAACAAGCTACTTGGAGGTTGTTGGCGACATCGACACTTCCTCGTTCGCTTCCCAACATACAACTGTTGGCCGAGAAGTTCGATGGTGTCGCTGGCGTTATCGCGGTACGTGGACTTGTTGTTCTTATTTATTTCGGCTGGTTAAGCCCTACTTCAAGGCGGCGAACCCAACTCTCCAGAGCAAGGATCCAAACTTGGTTGTCCCCGATTGGATGCCAGCGGTCATCTGTGACCTTCGTTCGCTTCTTGGATACATCAGCGCTGAGTGTGGTGTCAGCCCTCACACTCCCGAGCTGAACCTTCCCAACCTCTTGAACCCGCTCCTACAGACTTGCACCAAGCGTGGCACGCTCGCCCCCGACTTGTATCTTGTCGAGGAGGGTCACCCCATGCATCCCAAGTTCAAGTACGCTGCTGTGGCTGCCAGCGCCCCCGCTACTGCACCTGTTACTCGTAGTAAGGGCAAGGGCAAGGCCAAGGTCGTCGTACGTGTTGTACTACTCAGCCGCCGAACTTTACTGACTGTTCTTATACTTTCTAGAAGAGCGCCGTGCTCATCGACGAGGTTCTGGAGGCCGTTGGTGATGGCACACTCCGTGCGGTGTCTTCAAACACCACCTTGCCCAAGGCTGTGGCGCCCGCGGAAGACATTGGTAACTTCTTCCAATTGACTCCTGGTTTTGACTGGGCTGAGGACGTCGAAGCTATGGACTCTGATTCCGGTGAGGATGAGTCCTCTGATGACGAGGTCGAAGTAAGCTTATGTCTACGCCCCAGTCAACTTTCTGATTCGCGAACTGCAGGAACTTTCGGTTGCTTCGGGCCCTTCCGCTAGTCCTGCGGCTCCGAAGGTATGTACTACTCAGCTGTCTTGCTTCTTCAGTCGGCTGACTTGTTCTTTTTAGGTGAAATACCTTCCGTTCGTTGAAGTGCCCGGCATGGACACTAACAACCGTCTTTTTATCAAGGCCATCCGTATCTTGGGGACAGCGAGTGGTTCTGGTTCTTCTGCTAGTACCTCCACCACGAGCACTGCGACCGAGGTCGAGCCGACTCCTGTCAAGCGCAAGGCGGCCGTGAACCTGGAAGGTTCTCGTCGCATGGCCAAAGCCCTTCGCCCATCGGTCTTCAACATCGAGCCAATCCTCTTGGACCAACTCAGCAACTGTTGGTGCTTCCCACTTGTCGGTGGTTGTTTCTGACATGCTTAACAGCGTTCCAGCACGTCAATGGTTACAGCACTGCCATTTCCGCCATCGTGAAGCGCATGCACATCCTTAATAATGCGCCCGAGGTGACTGCTGCTTCTGCTGGTGTCATCGCCGCCGAACACTCCTACCGTCACGAGCTGTCTGTGACGCTCAACCGTATTCACGGGGAGATACAGACCTTCCTGCGTACTCGCGATCTGTATCTGGGCGCCACAGATGCCTTGCTCTTCCCTGACCCTCGGTAATTGCGCTGTGCTGGCGTTTTATCTTCTTGTTCTTGTGCTCGCGTGTAGCTACTAGGTAGAAAACTTGTCATTCATCGGACTAGTAGCCGGAGGTTTTCGTTTTTGTACATTTTTGGACATTTCTTTCCGTACAAAACATCTGTAGTTTTACGACCGTCCCCAATGTGACCTAGACTTATTGCCAAGGGTTTAGTGTGAAACAACAGAAGCCTCGCGCCTGAACGGAACCCTTCTAGCCTCGCGGCCAGTCGTCAGTGGTGTTCCGTTGCTTATCCAGCCATCACGAATCCCTAAGTTACTCCGTTTGCTTCAGGTCTCCGTGACGGTACTACCCGTCTTAGATGTTCCTTTCATCTTATAAAAGGCGTGCCTTCGCCTCGTCTTGCTTCAGTACATCATGCCCACTCAGTACATCATCCCTTTTGCCGATCTTCGCTTGAAGAGCGTTCGCAACCTCACGGTCCGTCAGTCCGCTGAACGGGTCTTCGCTATCGAGGGCGAGTTCGCGCTTGCCAGTGCGCTGGACATCTTCCATCGATCCTTGAGGTTCCCCATCGTCGAGCGTCAGAACAACGTTCTTGCGTTCGTCGATTGCTCGGTGGCGTTGGACCGCCCTGCCGTCGAGGATGGTCCTGATGCGATGAACGTCCCTCGTCTTCAACTCGGCTTCCTGGAGCGTCACGATGCTCCGACGGCTCGCTACATGGTACATGTCTTGGTGCGTGCCGATTACTTCTCATTCAGCCTTCATACTGATGGCTGGGTTATCATTTGTCCAGCGCCGCTATGCTCGTCTTTGGCAGCATCCGGGACTGTTCCTTCCGGGATCCAAGGCGAATTTCTTCGTCATGTTTCTTACTTGTGTGGCGCAACTGCGCAAGTGGTTCACGGGTCCTCATCCCAAAAGCCTCGACGGTCAGAACGAGACCAATTTCCTGGCCCGTCCCTTCCTTGAGCCCTCGGTGTTCTTCCCCGATGTCCACAGGGAGATCTTGGACCATTTCTTGGTGAGTTCATCTTCGACGGTGTCCATGAATGGTCTAATGCTTGTTCAGCTCGAGTCTGTCTTGGGTTCTCACGAAGGCGTCTACGATTGTGTTCGTTGGCTGATTACGCCTCGTGAGGCTGACTGGCTGGCGACTATCGTTCCCGACCTGGGCGGCTTGCCTGGTCCGGTTCGCGAAGTCGTCACTTGGTGGCCTCTCTACCAAGCTTGTCACCCGGTTTTGTTCGTCAAACCGGACCCCGAAGTCTACCATCGCGACTTCAGCGTCCGGGAGAACATCCCATATCACATTCGTGAGTACGGCCCTCGGTGAGTCTTATCTGAGTTCCACCTTCTTGGCTGATTTGTCGTTTCTTATCAGCGCTGTTCCCGAGATTCCTGGTGTCTTTGAAGGCTTCTGGGAGATTCGTTGGGATCAGGCTGGCTTGTGGGAGTTCGAACAGCTCCAAGAAGTCATCGATGGGCTTGCGCCGGGTCTGGTGTCCGACTTCTTTACTCGTTTGTACGCGTTGGAACATCCGCCTCGTTTTGACTTCTACACCAGCTTGAACTACGTCGCTTAGTGTATCTGTCCCCTTAACTTGCATTTGTACTATGCCCTCAATTGATCTTTTCTTGCATACGACATTGAGGTCACGCTTTTAAGCAGGTTGAACTAACTTAAAATTTTTTGTACAACGCCGACTACTAAGTCCAAGTAGATATCTATACGACTATCTACTTTCGCTTCTTTGACTTCGATTCGTATTGTCGGCGTGGTTTCTTGGCTGGCGGTGGAGTATCTTCCTCCTCCGCCTCCTCTGCTTCCTCTTCTTCGTCGCTCTTGTCAGCCAGGTCCTGTACCTTGCGCGTCAGCTTTGCCACCTGCAGCTTCAACTCTTCGAGTTCCTTGTTCGAAGTCGTGGCTGCAGCCTCAGCTCGAGGGGCGCGTTTGCGCGACGGACCGCGTGCTTCCTCGAAGGGAACGACCAGTTGTCCATCCACGAATGCTAGCCTGCACTTGTGGTTCTGTTTGACGCACCGGTCGCACTTGAGGATCCCTTCGCTTGTTTTGCGATTGCGGGTGACGTTCCGTTCCCGCTTGCAGTCGTGGAGATACCAGAAACACTCTGCGCATTTGAGAGGTTCCTCCTTGGTATACGGCGGGTCGCCGTGGGCGCGCGCGATGGTCTTCCCTGCTTTGACGCGTGGTACCTGACTCTCCTCGATGTGGAGAGTGCTTGACGAGGCGACTGGCTGCTCGCGTTCTTCTTCAGCCGCTGGACGAGGTCGCTTTTGACCAGCCACTGGGTTCGGCTGCTTAAGCGACTTGGGGGGTGCCCGCTTCTTCGTCTCCTTCTGCTTCTCCCCCTGCGTCTGCTTGGACTTCTCCGGCGACGCTCGCGTACTCGCTGGCAGGACCATTCTTGGAGCCGGCGGTGGAACTGGTGCAGGCACCGGAGTCGCGACTTTAGGGGACGCGGGTGGAGGTGTGAGAGGAGATGGACTCCTTGGTGGCGACGGGTGTGGCTCCATGTTCGCATCGCCTTGCTCGTCGTAGTCGGGCGTCAACTCACGAGGGGTCAACGGTCGCCGAGGCTCTTCATCCTCGCCCTCGCTAGCGTACGGCGGAGGGGGCTCAGACTCTCCTCGTGTCGACATCGGCTTGGGACTTGCTAGCGGTGCGTTATCTTCGTGGACCACTGGCGGCGAAGGTATAGCTGACGTCGCTTCCCGTGCCACTGGTGGCTCAACTGCTGCTGGCGGGGGTGGCTGAGTAACGGCCACAGCTTGCACGGCTGCCGTTACTGGTGTCTGGGCAACCATCTCGATGCCCGCGGATGTACTGGCTGCTGGCGGTACTATCTTCGTCGACGCTTTTGACTGCTTTCGTCGACGCGCTGTAGTGGGCGACTCTGGAGGTGGCAGCTTCGTCTTCTTGAAGAACGGCGTTTGTGGAGGAGGTGAGGGAGGGGGGCTGGACGTCCTTGCTGGCGACGATGACTCCACGACTACGAACCGGTTGTCCTGAATGACGAATTTTCGGTTCGTCGGTTTGTAGCTCAGCGCCGTGGTTCGTCCCTTGTCGAACTTCAGTCCCCGTACACCCAACACCCGCTTATCTTCGTCGTCCAAAGATAACGCGCAACGCCACAGAGCGTCGTCGAGCGTCTGCTGTGCGGACACACGGAACGTCTCCCGGTCCACTACCACTCCAAACAGTTCGAAGATACGGTCCCAGATGGGGTGTACCTTCTTAAACTGTTGACTGGCGCTCCACTTCGCGATGTCGATGGGGAGTTGTCCTGGTCGTCGCAGATAAAGCAGGGCCATCGCTTCGCTGTACTGGAACCTCATGGCTGGCGGGAAGCTGTCCCGCATCCAGAACCTCAACTCTGTCTGGTCCTGGGTGTAGATCAGCTTCTCCTTCGCTCGATCCATGCCCGGGAACTTCCTGAACACGAAGTGGACGAAGGTGTCGAAGCGGAACGGCTCCCAGAACACTCGCTCGATCATTCCCTGCTGGGGCATTCGCTGAAGGCTGACTAGGCGATTGCCCAACTCAGCCCACCACGAATATACCCTCGATGGTCGATCGGCGACGCGGTAGCTGTTGAGCAGTAGGACCAGGCTGAACGGCTTTTCCCATATTCGCTCGATGAGCCCCGTCGTCAGCGTGATCCTGTATTCCAGTTTGACGTCGGTGCAGAAGACGAAGCCTCGCAGGTCGCGTCTCAAGTAGACCTGTGCGGCTCGGTCCCCATGCGACCACATATTGCCTGGCTCCGAATCGTCCTTCGATATCCAGTTTCGAAGTTCGAGCCGTTCGTATTCGACGCCGAAGTTCTCGCTGGGCATGGACGGTGCGGGGAGCTCGTCGGCGGCGGGTTGAACTTGCTGGTCCAGCTGTTTATCCTTAACTGGGTTCATCTTACCACCCATTTAAGCGACATACCTTTCGCCTACCAGCTGCTTTTGCTGGCCCTGATTGCCTGACCTGCATCTTGACTGGTCTCGCCTGTTTCTTCGTTAACAAGCTTGAACCTCATTGCCTGATTCTTGTCTGTACTGACCTTCCTCGGCTTCACCGCTTGTCTCGTCGTTACTTGCGCCTGTGGGTTGTCGATGTGCTGTTCATGACGCGTCACTTCAGGCCAAGTGTCTGCGGACTCTGGTGGCGGCGTAGGCGAGCCAGGGAGGAACAGCGGGTCGTGGACTTTGTGGTCCGGAGGCTCTGGTCCTTCCGTGTCCTCGTCCCACGGCACTTCGCGTAGCTTGCCCGGGAAGATGTTGTGACTGGTCTGTTTTTCTTATCTTAGTAACTGATATGGCTGGTTTGCGCAGTCCACGCACCATGAAATCCTTCGTCAACTTGTACGTTTCGAAGTACCATCGTTGCGGGACCCAGTTACTGTCGAACGCCTCCAGTATTGCTTCGCCCAGTACCATGTCCAGCTGCTTGAGCGTGTCCCCGGACTTCTTCTTGATTTCATGCCTGTGGTAGTAAGCCCAGGGGATGACCGTTCCGAAGAACTCGTGGCGCGTGATGGCCAGGCGACCAAACCAGTTGTACAGTTTCTGCGGGTAGTCGAGGAAGTGGTCCAGATAGTCAACGACCTCCTGGCTGGGCACCTCCAGCGCAATGTCTGGCATGTTGAGCGCGTGATACCCTAGCGCCTCGTACGCGTCAGGTCGCTGCTTCGTAGCTGCGTTGGATGGTCCGGCGATGTTCGACATGTCTGGTGGTTTGGCGGCGAGTACGTGAGCGCGTAGTAGTGGCGGGAGAGAAAGAGTTTGTTCAACTCGAAATCTCCGTACTTAACTTGCCCTGAACGTAAAATCCGCTTAAGACCGTCTTCTTGATCTTCGCCCACAGCCTCCGCGTAGCGGCCTGTGCTTCTTCTACCCAGTATTGTGGCATATCTGTACAACACTTGGTCCCTAGCCTCACTGTGTTTGCCTCATACAATGCTGCCGATCTGCATTTTTCATTTTCCAAATACCCTTTTTGTTCAGCTTTCGCATGGCTGAATAAGATTGATTCGAAAAATTCTCTGCTACATTATATGGTATTGGTACCCATTCACTCTTTCTTTTCTTAGATGGTGTCCGCACCATCCTTGTGGCTACTGTGAATCAGTTTGACGTGTAACGGACGCGTTTTGTGTCCTGCAGACTCGTTCGTACCATTACGGTTGTTCGGCCCGGTTAGCTGAGTAGGCTGAGTAGTGGTTCGAACTTCGTCTGGGTGGTTCAAGACTTTTTCGATAAGTCATTTACCACCTTTACAGCTCCTTCTTTGATTCTTTCTAGCCGTTCGAAGAACTTCTTTCCGAACATCTTCTTGTCTTTGCGCGAGTAGAAGGGGATGACTCTAAACTTCGCCACTTTGTCCCTTAAGACAGTTCCATCCAGCTCGCAGAGCACGTAGTTACCACGGGTCGTTCTAGCTATCACCGCGTACGGTCCCATGAAACGTTCCTTGAACTTAGCATTCAGTTCTTTCTCGATGCGAGTATTTCGAACGAGGACAAGGTCGCCCGTGTCGAAGGCATGTTCTGGCATGGAATTAATGTATTCATCTCTGTACTTTTCCGCCGCTCGTTTCTTCGCCACAGTGACCCTCTTTCGCATCTCCTTTACATCTTCCTTATGCTTGATGAGCTGTTTAGCACGGTACGCGATGAGGTCACTATGTGACACGATTTTGTCTGGGGTGTCGATCAACCAGGTTACCTCCTCAATGTCCAGCGGTAAAATAGGGTCACACCCAGTTACCGCATAGAATGGTGAAGTCCCAATCGACCTTTTAACGGTGATCCTTTCTGCCCATAACACTTCGTGCAAGTATGCTGGCCAGGTTTCGGGGTCGCCTCGACACACTTTGAACAGTGACTGGCGGATGTCCCAATGGCCTCTTTCGACCTTTCCGTTTGCTTGCTTGTTATATGGGGTGATCAGTATGCCTATGACACCGTACTTCTCTTCGATGTGCCTTATTGCTTTCTTGATTGCTGGCCCGTTGTCGGTCACAATCTCCTTCAAGCATCCCCACCGGCACAGTATGTCCTCGAAGATCCATTCTCCGAGTGTCTCTGCTGTTTCGTTGACCAATGCTCTCGCTTCAGGCCAGCCGGTGAGTCCACATCGTGCTACTGTTACAGCGTTGTAGTTCTTGTACTTCGCATTCTTATCTTTTGCACCTGAGTTAGGCATCTTAAACGTGTCAATGTATGCTCGCTCAAAGATGCCCGGCGTCGTTGTGATGACGGGCTCGATGTGAATGTTCTTTTTCTGTCGCTTTTGACAGAGTAGACATGTGCGTACATACCATTTCACGTCTGCCTCAAGTCCTGGCCACCAGAATCGCTTGCTAACCAGCCGTTGCACTGAGTACTGCCCTTTGTGGCCACTCTTGTCGTGTAACATTCTGACGACTCCCATTCTGTGGTGCTTCTGGAGGACTCTCTTATGTTCGCCGTCCTTATCCAGCCGATACAGTCGACCGTTGCGCATGAAGAATCCTGACTTCCACCGTTCTAGTTGCGACTTTTCGAGGTTCGACAAGTGTTTTGACTGCGTTGTGCCGGTCTCGAGCAGCGTTGGTAACTCTGGTAGAAGTCGTTCCCATTGCTGCTCACGATCCGATCGTCGACCGTCGGGGAAGGTGTCTGTTCCGACCCATTCCTCGACCTCTTCCATAGCCATAGCACATTGACGGAGGCCAGAGAGCTTCGTTCTCAAGTCGTCAGGCATTTCTAAACCTTCACTCGAAGTCACACTTTGCATGAATCCTGTTCGAGTGTCGATCTTGTCCTTAAAACTATCGAATTCCAGCGGCTCATCCTTCGCCGGAAGGTCCTCTGGCGCCTCGTATTCGAACGTTTGGAGTTCATCAGCTTCTTCATCTGCTGGTTTCGGCACTACTTCGTCTCGGTCGGTCGCAGGGCGCCTACTTAGGCCGTCCGGGCCATGTACCTTGCCTGGTACATGAACTAGTGTGAAGTGATACATCAGTATCTCTTCAGCCCATCTCTGCAAGTTGGCGTTGGCCAGCGAGTCGACGTTCGACAACATTCCTTTTATGTACTTTGCATCAACTTCAATCTTCAACTTTCGGCATCCCAACAGGTAATACTTGCAGTATGCTAGCGCTCTATGCAGTCCGTACAGCTCTCGCTTGGCTTGCGAGTATCTAGCTTCACGGTCATTGAGTGTAATTGACATGAATTTCGCGAAGTACTGCTTCTTGGGATCGCCAGGATCGAATTGTGACAAGTAGAAACCGACGGCTTGATAAGAGGTGTCCACGGATAGTATGATTGGTGTCGACCACTCGTACCGTAACGGTTTCAACATTGGACAAGTTCGTATGGCCTCCTTAAGTGAGTCCATGCTCGCTTGTTCAGCTTCTTCCCATTGAAACTTAACCAGCCCTTTGGTCAGCCTAGTTAAGGCATATGCCTTCTTCGAGTAATCTTTCACGAATGCCCTGAAGATCCCTGCTGTCCCCAGGAATGAACGGACCTCAGTGAGGGTCTGACACGGTGGCCAGTCCGAAATCACTTTGACTCGATCTTCAGCGGGTTTTCGACCTTCATATGTACAGACATGTCCAACTACTACGATTTCTTCAGCACAAATGATCGCTTTGGTGCCCGAGAAAGTTCCTCCAGCGTACTTCATTCGTTGTATGATGCGCATCATGTTTGTACAATGCTCCCATACGAACCGTCTGATGCCAGGATTCTCGGGCAACGTCTCAAATGTACCGTCTGGCTGAATATACCTGCTCACCGGTCCCTTCACTGGTACATCGTCGATGTAGGGCCTCGTGAATGCTGGTATTTCATCCCTTAAGATGTATGTGACATCGTCATGAAAGATGGGGACGGAATTCGTCCAGCCCATGGGCAGTGTCCGTAATCTGAGCGCTCCGTACGGTGTCGAGAAAGTTGTCATGTCCCTCGACGCCGTAGCTAGCATCCGCTCGTCGTACCCGACATACAGATCCAGCGTTCCCCCACATGAGAGGCCCGCGAATGCTTCTGCTAGTTCTTCTGTAGCAGGGGGCAGTCCGGAGTGCGCGATGGTGACCGCGTTTAACGGTTCTAAACTGTGCACTAGCCGCAGTTTCTTGCCATCCTTCTTGACCACACAAAACCATCGCGAGCGATACGAGGAGTTCGATGGCTCGTACACACCCGTGTCGATCTTGTGTTTGATGATCTTACATACTTCTTCATAGATGCCTGGCGGTATGGGGATGTTTCTGAGCACCCAAGGTGTATGCGGAATGACCGGCATATCGACAGGTGGGAAGTATTCCTCCTTGAAGCTCCCTTTTTCATCTTCCGACCAGGCAAATCCTTCATTCTGCAGGCACATTACTTGATCTACCAAGTCGCGTTCCGCCTCCCACAAGAACTTGCCAGCGTGATCAGCTTGTAACTGGGTTCTTCGTTCGGCTGTATAACGGCCGGTAGGCTGAAACTTGAACGGTAACTTCGACAGTTGGGGCATGCCCTTAAGTGGGTCCCCATGAATGTGCCTTTGAATACGAAACTCTTCTGGTAGAGTTCCTAGGTGCGACTTTACTTTGAGGTGCACCGGTTTGTACTTCTTGGTAGCAAACACCCCTCGACGCCTTGATAAGCGTTCGGCTTCGAAGAACTTTTCTCGCGCTTCTCCCATGTAGTCCCTGGGCATCGTGACCGTGTAGTCGTTGAACATTTGACTGAGTCCAATTGGCACACCGTGAAACAGATTCATAGTGACTCGGGAGACATGTTCGTCCTCTTGAACATCTTCGGCGATTTCCTTCAAGTTAAACAGCTTTCGAAACCCAAAGACGCGACTGTCTTGGTGTGTCTCGATGGGGTGCTTACTTTCAGGCATCGGGACGGTGTAATTCGCGTCCACTGGCACCGTATACGCGTACTTGTTGCGTAATGGCTTAACCAGCCTTTGCACTTTCGCAGCCGATTTCTTCAGGTAAAGGCTGGATAGCACACCGCGGTCAAACGCTCCGTCCTCTTCTGCCGGGGTGTATGTTTCTTTGACGACGACATTGCCTTGGCTATCAGCTTCGAGAATGAGTACCACCTCTCCTTGTTCTTGCTTCAATTCCTTGAGCGGTTCTGAAAACCCGGCGGGGTATCGTGTGAACCTTGTGGTAGCAGATTCTTGGGCATTTGACCCCGTTTGTAGGTTGGGCAGGTCAATTTCTTGCCTGTCCCAGGGTCCTCTATCGTAGCGATCACATCACCATTCGCAGTTGAATGCAGACTGATCTCTGACACAACTTCGAATGGTCGTCCGAGCAGGACTTCGTACGCGGGATCCTTAAGAATGTGCAACTGGAGATAGTAGATGATCCCCTCGAAGTCGAACCGCACGTTCCTGGCCAGGCCAAGGGTCTGTGTTCGACTCTTATCCGCGCTCTCCATGGTTATGGTGAAACTTGGATCGTAGGAGATCCCCAACTCCAGTGCTGCCTTCAACGACATCGACGCGATCTGCGATCCCCCGTCGAGTAGACTCTCTTTTCGTCCGCTCTTGTTGACCAGGGGCCACATTGTTCGCAAATCAGCGTTTTCAGGCGCCACATTCGATCGTGGTACATGATATGGACCCGTATAACCAGTTTGGTTGTAGAATTGCTCTACTGGGTCTTCAACTATGATAGCGCCTTCCGGCATGTGCGCTGTCTTTTCTGCTGTGACTTTGAATACAGCGTACGTCGGTGAAGCATCCTGTTGGAGGTTCACCTTCACGTTTTTGGCCTTCAGCGTATCGAGCAAGTTCTTCTGCCACGCGGTGTTAGTAGCCAGTAATGACTCAGGTAACAACGCCTTCCACATCTCCTCCCATTGTGGGTTGAGACGGAGCAGTTCTTTGAGCTTCGATTCACGCTTGTAGGACTTGGTTTTCTCTTTAATTTTATCAGGCAGAGTTGAATCGGCCGCCTTCAGGTCGACTTTCTCCGGTTCAGGTTCTGGCTGGTTAAGGGCGTCTTTGAGTTCCTCAAGTTCGTCCTCTTCCACTTCCGATTCTGATTCCGAAGCGTCTTCCGTCACTATCTTAGGTGGCTCCTCTGCAGGAGGTTGCGCTGGTTGAACAGGCGCGAACTTGACTCGTCGCGGAATCTCGACGACAACTCGGTCCTTCTTCCAGCTGGTACCAGGTCCTTTTTGAACTGGTACGTCCTTCGGCTGGTTAGGGACTTCTTGGGGACTGCTTCGTGTGCGTACAACGTTTTGGCTCTCCAGGTACTGGGATGTAGGTCCGAGTCCTCCTCTCATCGAGCCTAGTTGAAACCCTGTTGACCTCCGTTTCCCATCGCCGTCAAGAACACTACTTGACCGTCGTACGTGAAGTCATCCGGCGCGAAGTAGTCCTCTTCGTTGCCCATCGCGTTCTGCGCGCGAATGTTCTTGAGCTGTTCTTCCTTGAATCGACGAACGAACTCACTGGGCTTCACACCAGAGATTGCTTTGCGTGGTATCGATTTCCCATTCTTCAGGAAGAACCACCGCACGTTTTCTGGTTTGAATATCCAGCCTTCTTGTTCGTCCTTCTTACGCTGCTCACAGGTCTCGATGAAGTGGGCTGGGTCTTCACAATAGAAACACCCATCGTTCATGAAACCTCGAGTCCCCTGGTTGCCGTGACCCATCTGCATGCCTGGTCCCGGTCGAACCATGTCTGGTATACGGCTGCTTTGAATCGCCATGTTGTACATCGGTTGCGGATAGTAAGCAGCCGATGGTTCGGCTGTATAAGCCTGTTGGCGTGATTCTCGTTGGTTCTGCAGCACCAACTCAAGCAGTTTCTGGACCATGTTGGGCGTCTCGTTGAGCCGCTTCTCTTGTGCATTGATGGTGTCCCTGAAGCTAGCCAACAAGTTGTTCATATCCTGTAGATCTTCGAGTTTGACTTTCGTCGTCCCCGGGGGTAGCAAACTGCGCCCGAACTCGCTTTCCTCGATTTCGGTCTTCACTCCGGCGTACTGAATACCAGAATTGAAGTAGGTGCTAGTAGCCACGACCACTTCATCAATCGTGAAGGTGATTTTCTCCGGAGGCGGTTGTGCTTGCAACGCCTTCGTGCGGAGGCCGGTGAAGACAGCGTCCCAGACGACTGGCTTCAAGCATCCTCGAATGTGTTCCACTGCCGCTTTCTCCGTGATGTCCTCATTCTTCACTAGGTACTTCAGGATATGGACGACTTCTCGCTGACATGCCATCCAGCGCGTCTTCGTACCAGCCTTTTCTTCCTTGTATTCAGATATAGCGTCTCGCAAATCATGAATAGAGTACTTGATATCGCCCGGACCCTTGCTATAGCTCGCGAGAACCGCCTTTCGGAACGCTTCCCACTCACCAGCGATGTACTCTGGCATCACGAACCATGCATCGCGATTATCTGCGCCGGCATACAGCGCAGCTAACTCGATTTTGGCCGCGTCATCCTCTATTTCATGGTTCGAGAACAACAACTCCATGTTTAAGAAGAAGTCGATGATACGACTCTTTTTGAAGACTGGCGCATTCTTGCTTTCTTGCTGGGGAATCCCCTTTTTCTTGATCAGGGTCTTCGTCTCGGGAGAGACGAACTTGTTTGGGTCTAACGTTCTCGGTGGCATGATGTCTGATAGTGTCACTGATCGTTCTTTGACTGGTGTTAACTGGGGTGAATCAGGTAGTGGTATACTCTCTGGTTCGGGTGAACTTGGCAGTGGTATTTCTCGCGGATCTTCGTTAAGGTCGGAGAAGAATTGACTGTCTGATTCGGGTTCTTCTTGCTTGATTTCAAAATCTAAGGTCGCGTTGTCTGAATCCGGTACTGGGGTCAAAGGACTTTCTGGCCGCTCTGATTCAGGTGGAGGAGACGGTGACTTCGGTTTCGCTTTCTTCTTGGACTTTCTCTTAATTTCAACGTTCTTTCCAGCAAGTGCTTTGATGGCTCGCTCTTTGTCGGCTGGATAACCGTCTTTGAGTGATCCCGGAACGTGAGGTCTGGTTCTTAAAGTTCGCGCTGATGTACTTGGCGAACTTGGTGTAAACTGTTCGTCTTGAGAAGGTGTATATCGATCTGAATTTCGAGGCTTGGGTCTAGGTCTTCTAGCGTCCAGCCTGTGCTTTCAATTCGATGTCTTGTACTTGCGTTTGGAGATCGACAACAACAACTGTACTGTGTTGTCAATGCTTAACCCCCCTCGCGGTGGGCTCCAAAATATGATGTGCAGTGTGATAAAGCGGCGTGTAATCACCACTATCTAACCAATCAACAAATCTACTGGTGCTTGTGGTACGGAACGGTTGTCCTAATCGTGTGATCGGGGAACGGCTGGTTAAGGTAGCAGTGGACTGATACGTCCGTTTTGGTGCACGAATGCGGGTTGTTTTTGGGGGGGTTGTAAGCGAAGAGGATCTACGCGAAACACCTAATCGAATAAAGACTCAAAGCCGAACAGAGCTCGCCAGGAAGACGGGGACGCGAAGGCCGGGACCGCTCAAGGGTAGATGTTCTACAGTACTGGGGCGACCGAACGGACAACAGTGCACTGACTTGTTATCTGCGTTGATGCTAGCCTCGTGCACCAAACTTACTTCTCTACTTGGGTGTGACAGATCGTTCTTTTGAGCGTCGGTCAGATACCGTGGCCACAAGACGTTCTTCGGCTGCTTAACGTCGCACCAGTTCAGGCTAACTAGGCTTCACTTTCACAAGGCGGTTGTCTCTGGGGAGACGATTGCTTGCTACTTGGATCCGTGCGGTATCTCTGGGGAGAAGTCCGGGCTCACAGAAGTTAACTGGGTACTTGACGTCAAGGGACTGCGCACGATTCTTGTCTGCGGTTCTTGAGTATCTCGCCACTTAGGCGTCTTAGGAGACTTTGCTTTGCTTAGGTTCTTGGCTGCTTAAGGGTTTGGGTGGGCTTTCAAACGTGTTGAACTTCTTATTGGGCGCGAACCCGAGTCAGATTACTACAGAGGAATGCTTTGTGGGCTTTTCACTGCGGGGCACTAAACTACTGTACTCTACAGACGCGACGCTACTTATACACTCTACAGACTCACCCCGGTAAGCTACGTAACTACTCGACGGCTGGATACGGTCCGTACAAAACATGAGTCCCTACTCAGCCTGCACGGGCAAAGGTCACCAGACAGTTCCCGCCGGCGCATATGCCAGTTCCTCTACGTTCAGATGTTGCGTAGACCACCCATGGACTCCGAGAAGCAAGGCGCTGCGTGCTCAGATAGGCGTTCGCGTGTACTTTTACTTAACCGGGCGCTTACCGGCTTATCCAGCCTTTGCACCAGACTTGGGCGTGAGCCCATTCAATCGCGAGCTACCGCCAGTGCGCATGCACTGAGATGGTCCGTGAACTCGAATGGTGACGCGCTGAAGCGTTGGGCAACTTATCTGGATGGCTGATACCACATGTAGTACATGAGGCGGGTCTTCGAGTCATAATCCATATGGATCGCGCCTCGCTGCCAGTTTCACATCAATCAGACGCGTCGACCGATGAAGGTGATTCCCTTGAGATAACCGTGAATCATCCCCGTTCGGGGTTTTGACACTGGTTTATTGTTATACGACTTTTGTCACAATGAACAATGTACCGTCCGCTTTTGGTAATGAACTCCGGAGGTTGTGAACCCCGCTTCGACTCATTCAATGCTGAGGATCATGTTGCGGCTGGTAGAGCGTCGTCGGAAGCGACGGCTGTTCATCCTTGATTCGGATGTTGCTTGTGTGGCGCAGTTACGCGTACAAGGTGAAAGGACCTCCTCAGAGGGGACAACTGGGTTTATGATATTCAGCCCTGGCTACTGTCGTTCTTTGACTAATAGTTACATGCTTGGAGTTCTCTCCTTGCCCTAGAGAGCGTCTCCGTGATGACCTTTGTAGCGTATCCAGCCTTGCTTCCGCTTGGCTCTTAGTTGCATATGGCTGTCTAGAAATCGCAAAATTCTGGATTTCTGGCCATGTAATCTCAACATGCATATCACCGGGATAGGTAATGTGCTTGCCAACGTGGGTCTCAAAGTACCAGGTGAAGTCGTCTTGTTGTCCCTTTTTGTCGTCCTTGTGAGCGCAAATTAATCCACCCAGCATCGCAGCATGAACTGCACCGGAGCCCGATTGATCCTTGGCGCGTACGGCAGCAGCATCAGACACGCTGTTTCCAGCAGTTTCCGATGCGAGTTCCAGAACGGCGGCATTGCCCTTGTTCGGTAACACGATGGGGCCATGCCCATCCTTTCGACTACGCCAGTGAGTAGCGACTGCCTGCATCCCGCCTTTTGTTCAGTTCAAGTTCTTATGCATGCAGCAGCCACCCATGATCCAGTGGCCAAATCGCTCTTTTCTCTCCTCTGGCGACATAGCGGCATAGGTCTCTGCTCCAAGCTGGCGCGCAAGATCATCGACAATCTGTGCATCATACCCAGCTCGGTCTTCTTCCCTGAGACAATCCCAGGCCTCCTGGCCACCCAGATTCCCTTTCAACGCCTCCTTTGCGTCTAAGAGTAGCTGGTACAAGACTCCCGGATCAAGTGCGCGCAGCTGTACAATCCCCAGAGCTAGATCCCTCTCTCTATCTTTCATGTCCTTCAACATGCGATTCCCCTTCTTCACATCGTTTGCATGATCCCCGTACGTTCCTCTCAGCTTTCCAAGCCAGACTCGAACCAGAGACTGAAGCCCCAAGCGCTGAGCTAATGGACTCCGGTTATAGATGTCAGAGAACCGCTCGATGACATGGATAGTATTGGCGATATTCGTGTCTGTACTGTGGTCCACAGACGATTCGACGCCCATGGACAGTACCTGCCGCGACTTGTCGGCCGATATGCAGACCATGCCATGGGAGTCGTAGTTTATATGCTTGTGTGATGTCGAATCGCCACTGTAAGTGATATCTGCTCCATTCGCGTCATTCATAGCTCAAATACAGCAATGCAGGACTCACTCTCACAGGTGCTGACAGCATGTCCCAGCTGCATATCTGCCATGACGCCGCCTTCAGATATGACACGCTGCACCTGGGTTTTACACATCTTCTCCTTCACCGACACTCCAAGTACGCCTCCCACTTCCTGTATGATGCCACCAATATTCTTCTCTGCACAGCCAAGCAAAGCCAGTCGTCGCACCAGAGCACGGGTCTGGTTACTGTACACACCCTTTGACTTGAGCCGGCGAAAGGCCGTCTGCTTTAGAGCCTTCTCCCTTGTGCGTACTATTGCACGCGCAAGCACTCCTTTCGAGCGGCTGACCTGCTTCCGAAGTCGTCGTGACTCAGAGTTTGACTGCTTGAGCGTGTCCCGCAAAGCCAGAAGAGCTGTTGCCTTTCCTTGGAGACAAAGGTGCAGTTTCTGCCGTTCGTGTTGTACCTGGCTTAGAAGAGCCTTAGCATCCAGTAGCTCTTGCTTCAAAGACGGTAAAATGGTCTTCTTCAGTTCTCCAAGCTCTCCGACGCGCTTAGCCAGCATGTTATCCCTGCACTTGAGTTGTGCAGCTAGGCCATGAGCTCTTCGTTGGTAAATGTGTGCTCGGGACTTCCAGTCAATGCCAGGCTTCCTGCGCGGTCCATTAGTGGGAGGAGGAGTGTTTTCTTTGTCTGCTGTACTACCAGACCGATTCTCGCGACCTTTTGCCGCGGAATCAAGCTGTGCTTGCGATCTTTGAGGCTTTGACCGTCTTTTCAGAGACTTTGGCATGCTAGCAACGGCTTGAATGAGCTAATTTATTTATAAAAATATACTACATTACTTTGGGGATACTTTCAGTTCACTCTCTGGGACAGAATAGGTGTCACCGAAGCACAAAACAATTTCGTCGTCGATGTAAAGTGACAACTGGCGCAGTCTGTCACAATTAGTCACATTCGTCGCGTTGTGGATCACCGTGAATCTGCAGAACAAGATTTCGAGACAGACACCAACTGGGCAGCTCCCAAAATTCACAGAACCAATACTACGTGCTGTTAGTAGGACCTGTTACCGAAATTTCTCTGAATCAGGCTCTAGATCTCAAGATCTCATTTGTATCTTATCTAATTGTACAGACAACAGCAATTCATCCGTAACAGATCCTAGCACCATGATCTAGATAAATTTTGAGATACTAATCATACAGTAGAGTGAGCCGTAGGGCTCATAATTTTGCTCCCTGTATTGACGCGATGATTGGTAGTCGGGCAAATAAAGGCAAACACCAGGGTCTACCCGACGGATGGACCTCCCCACTACAAGCTGAAGACCCAATGCATAGCTTTGTTATAGCCGAAGGCCTCACTTGCAGCATTGAGCTTCTTTGTTCTGTGAATTTTGCTAGCCAACATGCCTCGAGGACTTACTCTCAGGGTCACTGACACTTACAGTAATGGCTCGTTTGTTTCTACATCGCACCCACGTGTAACGTGGTCGAACAAAGGGCTTTGGCTGGCCATAAAAGCACTGCACAACTTGGCTGTCGTCTACTTGCTGCTCGCACTTCCTTTACATCTTCTCGGTGCTGGCCGCCTGATCGCACGTTCTTTATACTCCGATGGCGCGTCGTACTGTTGCATCCGGTCATGTTCAGGCGCACGACAACAACTCTTATTCGATGACCTGGAGTCATCATGCGACTCTGACGGCGGGGAGTGGCTTGCGGCAGAGCTCGTCAAACATCCATGCTCATGAGGTGTGTGTTTCTTTTGTTGTGCGCATGCATCGTGTCTCAAAGACGTCTACTTGTAGCACATTATTTGTTATGACACTGTCTTTGCACCTCTCGAAGGCCCATCTCTGATATCAGTCCCGGCGCACTCCACCCTTCCTCCAGCCACAATTGGCGCGCATTCCAACGTTTCTCCCATCTACCTCATCAGACGGGAGCTTCCACAATTCACGAATCCATTCAACAACAATCGCCCCATCCCATGCCCGGGACGGACTGCTTTCCCTCTCCCTTTGCAGTCTCCGCCAAAGGAGCCGACCATTGTGTCACGTACACCTAAACGCGACCGGGCGCATAGATTCTCGCCTCTCAAACGCCCACCGACTGCTCGATTGGCTAAACAAGCCTCGCAGACCGATGACTGCCGCCCGACTGGTCTGGAGCGGTGGTGGAGGGGTGAACGAAGCGTTGGCTGTGCATACTGAAAACGCCATTCGGTCGATGCTCCTCATGAACGCAATCACGGAACGGACATCGTATACATACTGTCATTACACAGGCTCGATGGACATTCTGGTTCCAACGTGTACTAGATACTGAACACTCTTTTTGCACGTAGCACTCCCAATTTCGAGATTCATACTGCCAAGACTTGTAAATATTGGTGATCATCTCGTAGCGCACCCAAGGGAGTGCTTCGTTTCGCCCCGTGTTTCTTTCCTCGACATGGATGCTTCGAGGCTTGGCACCAGCGAAACAGTCTGCGAATTGCGATCTTTAAGCCACCATTTTATGATGCTTGTCGAGCCCCGTGGCCCCGTCCAAGACGATACATATTGAAGGGAAGATTCTACATAAGACAAGTCTGTTATTCTTTACTATAATGCTCCTTTGGCAGTAGTTGCGAGAGGTTGAAGGCCGTGCACACGTCACGCATCAATGACCAATTCCACCTATGTAGTGTTCAATATGGTTCATGAGAGCCACGCAGACAAGGGAGGGATCTGACACACCTTCTTGATAGCATTGGTAACGTCCCTCATCAGACCCGTTCTGAATGACTCGACGTCGGTAAAAGAGCCAGGCCCCGGGTGGTCGGGGCATGATTTTTGAACTGTGTGGCCAGGTACATTCAAGACCAAATCGTCATCCATTTGTGCGACGGTCGAGTCTCGTATGACGAAAGGATGCGGGGAAGCGCGAAGAACAATGAACAGAGAAGCGACATAATTGTACCACCATCTACGAATGCGCCAATTCGAGTCAGAACCGTACATAGGGCATGTGCATAGGTCGGAGGTGATCTTCGCCGATTTGAGTCTGGCCTTCGTGGGAAAGCTTCTGGTGGCTAGGAGTTTTAAAACGGCGGTCCTGCAGGCCGAGCGATACTGATCCAGCCGCACCACGGCAACGACGGGCAGCTCAAAACGACCAGGCTCCCAATTACCCCAGAAATCCGTTTCTTTGAGACTATGCCAGGCAGCGGAGCGCACAAGCTCTGCGCCCCACGTGTGGCGTCCCGGATACGCGAGACAATAGACCGCAGCTGGGTTGCTCTGCACATAGGCCTGCAGCGCCTGTCGCGCGCGGCTGTACGTGGCGCCCATGTCGAACTTGTCGCAGAGCGCCAGTAGGCGCGCGAGGCGCTCGGGGGTGATCGCAGTGGAGACCTCCGCACGAGGATCGCACCATTCCAGCAACAGCGTCAAGTCCACGCTATGCTCCGCCATGTCCACGGTGGGAGCAGGACCTTCGGGCGTTCCGACGTCGAACATGTCCCGAAAGACGGAGGAGGCGAGTGCCATCACAAGTTTATAGACGTGAAAGTTGACTCCATCGGAGGAGCGGAGGACGAGATCTGCGTTGGGATCGTTGTATGGAAACGGTGCAATGACTGAGCTGGTAGGCTGGATGTCCATCGTCGTTGATAGTAGTGAAAGGCAGAGTGCAGATGGACACGAGGCGCCCAGTTTCTTTCATGACAAACACCAGCTTAGTAGTCACACGCCATGCTGGAGCTCATGTGTGAACAACGGAGGTTGTAGTCCTGCCCTGGTGAACTGTCGCGAGCCAGACAGATAACTTTTCATGAGTCCTGACAAATTACAACTTGAATTTAGAGTCGGCAGCGCTGGGAGTCTGAACAAGCAGCCTTACAGTCACGCTACAACCTAGTCAGACGTAACGCTTGACCGCTTTCGTTGTCGGCCAATAGAGTGGGCTAAAACCTCGAGGCACAGATTCAGCAAAGTAAAGAGGGAGTACCGTCGAACGTAAACAAGGACTAACAACGCGACGCGTGATTTCAACAGACATCAATTACACATCCCTGGATGTTCCACAGGCTCTCCACTGCAATATAAGTCTCCAAAATGATGTACCAACTTGATGTCATCTCTTCCACAGCGCCGCACCCAGCTATGTATCACCGACGAGATCCTCGGTTTTGGCCTCTACCCCGCTCAGTCCTTGGCCTGCTTACTTCCCCCAGGTAAGGCGTATATGCCTCGACTGTACTCTGAGTGACATATATACTTATAGGCAGATCAAGGGAGTGGAACCCTCTTCTCCCCTCACCCACCATCACTACAAGAACGAACAATGAGGAACACCCACACCGTGTCTGGCCTTCAGGCGAAGAAACAGCGCTTCACGCCATACCCATCCCCAGCACCGTCCGCCTGGTGTCCTGGTTCATCCACGGCGCAGTCGCAGCCACGTCGTCTACCTAAAGGAGGTTATGCGGTTGACACCCCGCCTCCCACTCCACCGACAATTCCTGCAGCGACCTACAGACCATATCCCGCACCGTTGCCAGAGCCAGTAGTAGCGTATCCCATGGCTCCACAGTCAGTTTACATGACCCCAGCTCCCCCACCAGCGCCCACGGTCCCCGCGCCTCCGGTATTTCGAGCCCCTACGCGCCCTTTTCCGCGTCCACTGCAGCCGAGTAGAAAGCTTGACTTTGACATTGAAATGGAGGACGTGATCGAGGGGAGGTGCAGCGGCATTGGCATGGGATTCGGACTAGGAGCACCGTTCGTGCTGACGCGGTGAGCTTACCGCCAACTGGGAAGAATACCAGCGGAGTGCGTGTACTGGATTTGCGCGGATTCACGGTCTCGCCTTCCTACCCCTCTCCAGCAACTTCTCTGGACTACCACATGATGAAACGTACTAATGATTTTGCGCCTTTCGAGATCGCAGTTAGATATTGTAACTTCTAGTTATTGTTATATTACCACCTTGCTTTTGTAGATTTTGCCCTGTAATCGCTTACCAGTTACACATGTCATATACAAGTATCTTTATCTGCTCTATGCGAGCAACGACTCGGAGTTCATGACGTTACCAGATAGTCCAGTCGGTATAGTAATGGTGAGCGGTGGGCCCCGTTTCCGACTCGCCGATTTGCTTCATGATGAGTCATGGTAAGCATCGCAGCTACAAAAGAATAGTCTGGAGTCTCGCAACTCGTCGTAGAAGATCTTCGTCGAGAGGTAAGCGAGAGCCCAAGCCGTCATTTGAAGTTGGCCTGAGATGACACCTCAGAAAGTGCGTCCACAAAGCATAGAGCAGTGACAGGACACAGAGCACCCCATCGCTATGAGAGCGTAGATTGTTTGAGCAGCAACGAGGATATGCTGCAGTAGCGACAGAGTCTGAGACAAAAGTGTGAGAGAACTGAGCGTAACCCAACGCCCCAGTTGCAAAGAAAACTAGAGTCTTGCCTAGTCAAAATCGCAGGTAAGCATCGCAAGGAGGCTACCAGACAAGGTGCGCAAAGCATGCGACGATGAACGAAAAAGGGAAGAGTCGGCACCAGCCCGGCAGTGTGTACGAATGGATGCGCTAGGGCAAAACTCTGTCTTCCTTCCGCCCATCATCAACGCACCGAAACCGCGCCCACTCTTCGTCGCACGCACAAAACGTCATGGATCTGGCCGGAGAATGGACGACAAAGTCTGACTGCGCGCGCGACACGACCCGAATTCCTTAAAATTCGGCCGCTTTTTATATGGTGCGTCGCTGCTCGTTCGCAATCCTCATAAGCTAACCTCTTCCTAGTCTTTATTGACACCGCCCCTGTCAAGTACGCATCTTCACCACACTCCCAGATTCAATGATGCCTTAGTAAAAGGGTCGACCCCAACTCTTTGCCACGAACCAATGCCTCTTCCTTTCCCGCTACCTCCATCTCTAGCCGAGCCAGCGTAGACGCAGCCCACTTCCGCCTTGGTGGTCACTAGATGTGGTTATCTCGAACGGATGGTACATCATCATAGCGTGTTAATAGCGCCCAGGCAAAGGATAGTGCCTGTGGCGTGTGGTTACGTGCTGATATCACTCGGAGGCATGAGGGGCGTGCGCGCCGAGGAGGGGAGATGAGATCTTCATTTTTTTCCTGATTCATCTTCTCCTTTCTTCTCTCTGGTCGTGCTGACTATAATCAACAGAGAAAACTTGACTTGTGTGGCATCATTTTTGAAGAAGAATATGCCAGGTGTGTTGCAATGCTCGACAGCCGTTTCCCGCCTAATCTTCTTCAGCACCACCCCAGACCGTCGCTCTTCGGCCGCTCGCATCGTCATCCCGACTTTGAAGACCCTTCCCGCTCTAAAAGCACCCGTGATGGCACAAAGAGTTCTTTGTCCGCGCTCATATGGACTCGCTGAGGCCAGGGAGCGACCTTTCCATTCTCCCTCTTCCTACGACTTCCACCATCCGTTCAGGTGCTGGCCACCCTTGCGCGCTCGCGTTCACCCACATTCTTTTCATCGACTCCGCTACTCGTACACCCTCTTTAATTCCGGGCTCGATGTCCTGGCCTCTTGATAGCGGCGTAGACCTCTCATTTACGCGCAGGAACTCGTGGTTGGACGCGTTGGGACTCGGTGATACGTTCGAGGTATGTGATTCTTTCGCTTGATCTGCAGAATTCGGCCTCATGTCAATTAACAGACTATCGACCAGCCGATCTATGATGACTCTCAATACCCGACCGCAACTTCAGACAACGATACTCGTATCCAATCGTTGTCGTACCCATCTACCCAGCATCCATATACCCCACACATCAACACTACTTGCGATACCTCTCATAATGATCTAGGACTTCAATGGAGCCGTCAGACACCCGTCTCTAATTTATTCCAGACCAGCTCGCCCACGTATACCCCACGCGACAATACATACTATAATCCATATAATCTAGCACTTCCTCAGGACGCCGGAAGACAGCCATCCGCCGCCTACTATACCGGACCGTCATCGTATGTTACCCACAGCGACACAGGCAATACACTCTGCTCTAGTGCCCAAGACTACTCGACGGAGCGTCTTAATCAGCCAGACTCGCTGCCAGAGGCTCTCTCGTTCCCGCAATACACAACCGCGTCCGACAGCACTCCGTCAGTTCTACTACCCGACGACGGAGCACCCATTCCACTGCACGACAGTAGCGCATCCTGTCCGCAGTACGCAGACTGCACAACCGCTCCAGATGGGTCACCCATCCCACCCAACGACAGCAGGACATCTATGGCGCGATGCCCACCCAGTCCGGCCTCTTCGATGCGATATCATCCATACTCAACTGTACGCCGGCACACCCCGTTGACGCGTATATGCTCCAAGACCGGCAATCCCTACCCCACGTTCTCCTCCTACCATTCTTCCTCATCACACTCCCCGTCATCATCGTACTCTCTCTTACCACTCGATGTCGGACTCGTTCCCAAGGGCCGCAAGAAGGCTAAGGGCAAAGGCAAGAAGACCAGGGTGAAGGGGATAAAGTTTTTGACGCCACACAACCCCGCAAGCGTGTCGCGGCGGTTGAGGAAT
Source organism: Strobilurus luchuensis (assembly GCA_019915105.1). NCBI lineage: Eukaryota > Fungi > Basidiomycota > Agaricomycetes > Agaricales > Physalacriaceae > Strobilurus > Strobilurus luchuensis. Next base: position 1,484,868 of record JAHLMJ010000010.1, on the reverse strand, counting down.
AAGCAGACGTTGTCCTCGCATGCGAGCTTGGACCGATATGCGTTTGAGGGGAGCCAATTGGACCTGGGCGAAAGAAAACTTTCAAATGATTCGGTTGTGAGTTGCCTTTACGTTGAATTTAGGTGCTGTTAGACTGATAATTCTCCAGGATGACGCGCAAGTCGATGTGGAAGTCAATGAGTATGTCCTGCATCCGGTTCAATCGTCAGTTCCTGACTTTCCTGTAGTCATAGTCGACGACTTTCGATCACGCACATAGACTCTGGACACCAAATCTCTATTGCAACGGGTCTTGCGCAAACGAACGATTCGGAGGCGAACTTGGTTCTGGATGCAGATTTGGATGGCATGCTGCGGGAGTTCGTCGATGCTCATGCACGATGAGGATGTGCCTCACATATACGATTGATTGATGGTAGAGATTGTGAAGGTGCCCAATCTGATCTCGTCTTCATTATCGTCCTTGCTGCACCGAAGATCAGTTTAATGGAAAAGATACTTCGAGCATCGGGGAGGTTGTCTGTAATCGATTGCATGTCAATTTGCTCGACTTGATTCTCCTGATTCCGAGTACGTAGGCCCTTTGTCCCCGTCCTGATTTGCAGATAGTGTTTCACCGAGTCTCCTCTAATAGCGTTAAGAGCAGTCGTTGCGGGCCCCCCCTCTGACCGAGCCCAAAGAGGGAAAGTTACGATCATATGTTGTGTGGACAATCGGAAGCAATTCATTTGGATTGACCCTTTTGAACGATGGTATATCTCGTGGCTCGGTGGCCCGAGCGGACAATGGGCTTCTGGATCTGTCCACACAAACGGATCGGCAGGCAATACCAATCTCGCGTGATGCTAGTCGGGCTGGCTTTATAGAGAGCCTCGTCTTCAAAGGAGACTTTCATTCATCCACTCACATTGCTTGGTACCACAGCTTGAAGCTCAACCCCCGCGATTCACTGGTGTTTCGCGCGACCTATACACCGTGCAATCGTTCATCATGGTCTCCACCAACGACACCGCGTCTTACAATCACTTATTGAACTCTTTCTGGACCAGCCCAGCCGTCAATGCGAATACTCCCAGTCCTACCCCGCACCAGCAAAAATCCGCTCTTTTGAAGCTAGACTTCAACCCATATCGCGCCTTGGTTCAGCCAAAGTCATGTAAGGCTGGACCTGTGAAGAAGCCGGTACGCTTCAATCCGTATCCGCGACATATCGAGTTGAACGCTTCGACGTGAGTTTGTTCTTATTTTGTATGTTCAGATCTCTAACGTCCCACAGTGCTTGTCCGTCATCCCCAGCTGTATCAGTGAAGTCGCTGACTCCAGCGAAGCCATGTCTGGTTCACACTCTCCCCATTGTTCCGAATACCTCACCTACGCTTGTACGGTCACTTGACGAGCGCTCACCCCTCGATCTTCCACCGATCGTCGATGTTGACCTATTCTCATGCCTCTCGTTTTCCGCGTACGATGCGGAAGTTTCTGCGTCTCGGATTGACTCGAAGCCTTTCTTGGAGTACGATTCGGGAGGTCAATCCGACAATATGGCTGCCGATATATCTGGTCAATCTGCTCCTGAGTTAGAGGACTCGGAGCATTTCCCCCATTTCTCGACCTCGCCAGATCAGCTCGCGTTCCCTGACGTCCTCGACGACCTCCATACGGAAATGGACATTAGACAATCCGTAGACCCGGTCCACATATCTGAATACGACAGCTTTTATCTGTTCGCGCCCGAAAGCCGGGCTTCGTGCTGCACTTGAGACGTATCGTCGCAGAACAGGAGGCGCAGTTGGTAGAGGAGCTACCGTTCACGCTACGCCAGCAATCGAGGAAATGGTCGCGTCCTTCAGGATGGTCTTGGACGGATACATGAAGCGTACGTCTTCTGCAATCTTTTCTCCTTCTAATCTTGAATGCAAACTGTATCAAAGTCCTTGTATCCTTCATTTAATTGTCTCGCCACCTTTGTAGCTCGTAGATCTACTTAGAAACCTCGTAATGTATTGTATCTGCCCGCCATAGTCATTCATTGTATTTGCCCTCTCACACTACGTGGGGACAAATATATTACCTGCGTAAAAGGTTAGGACAAAGGATAGGCAAAATAAATCAATTTACCTTTATTTTACATAAGGCATAAGGTCACATTTCTCCTCGGCAAAAGGCGTGGACACACGTTTCCTTTTGCCCGGGAAAAAGGAAAGCTTTTACCAGCGGGAGGGATCCTTCCGGCACGGCCGGGTCCTACCCGTCTAGAAAAACGTTTCCTTTTTCCCGGGCAAAAGGAAACCTTTTACGTAGTCTTTGACTTCAGGCAAAAGGTGATATTTTTCTTTATAAATAAATTGGGCCAAAGGTAAATAATTTCCTAACCTTTGTCCTAACCTTTTGCGTAGGTAATACATTTGTCCCCACGTAGTGTCAATCATCACTGCTCTTGAATCAGTCGATCGTCAAGCGGTGGCATTCATACCTAACGAGGAAAGCGTCAGAATACTTTGATGATACTCGTGACTCTCGCATAAGAGATTGCAGGACAAGAGAGAATACCAAGCTTCGCTGGGTTGCATTGCCCTTCGAAAGAGTCGAAACAACCATGCTTGAACACCACGAATACCCGTACGACGCCACGTCGTTGTTGTTTATGATCAGGTGCGGACAAACCATGTTCCAGCCATGAACACTGGAGCCCGAGAGAGTCCTGGTTTGGAAGTGCTCGATGCTCGGCAACGTCTTGCGCGAGTCCTTGAATGTTCCATAGGATTGTGATGCGAGTCGTCAATGTTAGACAAGTCGAGGGGCCCGAAGAAGGCCATGGACTCGGATTCAAGATCCCAGTACTGCAAGCGATGCCACAAGGGATCTTCCAGGTTGATTGAGGATGAGACAGCCACGGCGACAAAGCTCAGCGCATGGTAGACAAGATAGCTACTTGCATTAGCACTTGGAGCAATTCAGCATGAGCTGCAGTATAGAGCCGACGGTGCACGCCTTTTCGATGCCAGCGGGCAGGTCATATACCGGATTGGATTAGAACTATGCCATGGCTACAACTCCCCGTTCTACCAAGCGTGCAATGCAACCGTGAAGGTCATACGAAGCATCAGCATCATTGAGCCCGTCACGACTGATAATGACCATCGGAGGCATAATTCTCCCTGCATCGCTACTGCCCGTGTCACTCGCCCAGATATGTGCCATCTGTATGAACGCACCCACGACTTCGGCGCATTCCCAATCAATTACTGAGTATCTGAGATTCAGCGTCCGCAGATTCGGTAAACAAAGTAAGCTGCCTTCCTCTGGGAACGCGAGGGCGCCAAACAACCGCCCGCTTTCGATGTGTGCCGCCAGCTCGAGAGTGGTCACCGTAGGCGTGCTTTTCAACATGACAATGAGGGTCTCCGAGACCGACTCTGTCAGAACTAGAGAGGATGTTCGGGTTGTTGGTGGCGGCCATTTCAAAATCCGTATTGTCTCAAGACGTGAGGCATGTACGATTTCGGGAAAGATGAATGCCGCGCCATCTATGCCATCGGAGTCTCCGATAGAGTGCGGGGTGGAGCAGTTGAAGGTGAGGGTACGGACACCCGACAAGACCACGCGTTCTAGCAACTGGCCCGCAAGAACCGAGGAGAGTACGGACTCGAATGTGCAAAGAAGGGAAAGGGAGGACAGCATGTGATGAATGACCGGCGTGGTGAACGGCGTGGTAGATGCAAACAGATTTGAGTGTTGCGAAGGATCCGCCATCTGTAAACCAATGGACAGATGTTCCAATCCGCTCGCCTGGCGTAACATATGTAGCACCTTATCGACTGTCGAAGAGGACGAGACAATCTTCCTCAACTGGAACCAGGGTAATTTGGACGCCATTTTAGCGAATATAAAATCGGCGTGGGGATACGGAAGACCGAGGGTGTGCAACGATGGCAAATCACTAACGAAGTCAAATGCGCAGCCGTCTACCACGAACCACAAGCGTTCCGACAAGGGAATGTTGCCAATTAAAAGATACTCCAATGAGACGAGATCACGTCTGATCAACGCTAGCGATCTCAAGGCATTGTGGGGAATGCTCAGGTAAAGTTTAGTCCACTTCTTGGCCGATGAAAGTATGCAGGCCAATATAGGACTGCGCGCCATGTTTCTGATCCCCTCGAGGCGGACTCGGAGCTTGTACTCCCGGGAGCGATGTAGGATGGTGTTCAGTAGTGCGACTCGTGAAAATGGATCAGAGCCGTAAGAATCGAACTGAAGACAGATGTCGGTCCAGATATCGGGGTAATGGACAGCCACGGATCGCCATCGCATACAGACATGAGATATCGCCCATGAGCCATGTGATATATCGAGAGAGTCCTCATCTCTCATGAAAGATGCGACAGAGCGCCGGAAGATCTGCTGAAGAATTTCGGTGGGGAGGCGACGGACGGGATTTATGATGGTCCTCAATTTGGATGCTATGCGAACGTGCTCTCGTTCCTGTTCTAGCAAAGATTCTAGCGTCGCTCTCGCGATCTCTATGCGTTCACGCAAGGTCCTGAGAGCTTGATCACTGATTCCCTGCCGCAGGAAAGCATGAAGAGAGTCTTGCTCGAATGCCTCCGGTGGCACATTTGTCGCCAGTAGGGCTGTTATCCGGCTACTGCTGAGGGGAAACTGGGAAGAAGAGCTTGCCGTATGTGTCGTGCCACCACAAGCAGCACAGACACTTGACATATTCAACTGATAGAAGATAAGCAATTTCGCCACATGTCCATGACCAGACGTACCATACGGAGTAGAAATGTTGAGAACGTATCGATCGTCAGGAGTTGATGGAAGGAGCGAAAGCACTGTCGGCACTTTCCGGCGCATACCCCTGCTTTTCACGACGCGCCCACATGCACCCATGTCCCAGACGGCCCAAGCAACAAATATACGAACTGCCTTCTACTGCCTTATCAATGCCCCCCCCCCCATGAGTTGGCAGCGGCGAGCAGGTTTCCTTACGCAGAGGACACGGAAAGTTGCGAAGTGTCGATAACAGAGTCTCAAAGAGCGACCGAGCTGTAACTATATAATAAGAACAGAGTAGAGCTCGTTCGTTTCGTGCTGCGGTGTGCTTACTGTTCAATGCATAGTTGTGAGAAAGACCATCGAACAAGGGGCAGCATCATGCAAAGTTCGAGGTGAATGGAACGTCGAACGAAGACAAACTCTGAGAAAAGCAATGGAGAGGATGATCAATCAGAACTACTTATGCCTCAGAACGTCTTCGGAAGGTTAGCGGCGAGCGTTTCACGTTCAACGTTATGCAGGCGGCAATTGCCAGGTCGGAACAATATTGTAAGGAAAACGAACATGAGTATGTAGTATAAGGTACAGGATTATATACGATGTGCGTAAGATAAAATGCAAGACATATTACGTTTCGTTACTGACCTAGCACAACATTATCATCACCGACGACCGTAGCAGCCGTTACCCCAAAACCTGCTTATCCCAGAACCTTTTCCAGCTTGTTCTCCAACGACCATGCCACCCTCTGCAAGACCTCATTGCTGATTCCCATTGGCGGCGACCATGGCAGAATACGCCCGCACGTCCCTGGCAACCGAAAGTCCAACTCCTCCGCGAGCGCATGACAGCAAAAGCAAGGCTTCTTCGCCAGACCTATCGAACGGTCATCATCCCCATACATGAACAGTGCCTTGGCTTCCTCTGGCACTTCCACCATCTCAGCATTCGTCTTGAGCGCCATTAAGAAGGCCTCATTGTGTATGGTGCCAGTGAATTCCTTCACGTTCAAGAGCCGCCTGAGCTTTTCGTCCTGAATTTCTCCGTCCTCATCTAGATGCAGGTTGATATTTAGTCCCTGCAGAAGAGTTTCGACGTCCTCCATTTCCGAGTCTGGGAGTGGCGGACGTAGAAGACAAAACGTGAGTTTGGTGGTGGTGGCGGGTCCACGGGAAACGCGATGGAGGACGATGAGATAGATGACAGCGCGTCGCCAAGAGGTGGCGGTGCCGAGGCAGGCGCGGACCAAATGAGCCACTTTCTGGGAGCGCGTCATTGCGCAGTAGGTTTCACAGTCCGGAATCGTGTCCCCCAATTCTGCAAACACTGCTGGATGAATAGGCGTTGACACGTCCAATCTATCAGCCAAATCTGTCCTCGCGAAGATGGTACTAAGGACGACGTCGTTGCACACGACGGACGTGAGGAAAAAGTAGAGGGAGCGGTCGGCACTTTCTCGGTCAATGAAGACGGCGCGTAGGTGGGCATACTGTTTAGAGAGCACTGCCGTCCACTTGAGCACGTTGTCAGACGCGAGCTTGTAGTCATTGGAGCCACCGGGAAATGCTGTCCGATGGGGAATGTCCTCCATCATATGCGAGATAGCGTCTGGGATGTTGACATACACCTCCCAAGACTCGGTCCCCGACGGCCGACACTCGGCGAGGACGAGTTCGAGCGGGCGGGCAAAGATGGCGTCAAAGAAGCAAAGCGAGTGCGCGATTTTGGCGCGACAGTGGGAGAGCATGAGGGGCATTAAGGCGGCAAAGCGGTCTTCGTTGGCATCGGGGTGAAAGGCATTCAGAATGGATTGGATGTAATTCTCGCCACCGTTGTCGCTGTGTTGGGTCAGTGCCGCTGCCGCCGGATAAGATATAGACTCACAAGGCGCTGTGTTCGGGGCGTAGAATCTCTATACACGGCTTTTCAGCGTCATGCTGCGCGACGCCTACCAGAGCGAGACCCAGATCGACGGTGTACGCTGCAGGGGCGATGGCGATGGCATCCGCGTCAAGCGACGTGTTCAGCAACAGCGAGACGTTGTTGCACAGCATCGTAAACGCATTACCTCTCGACGTACTCGTTGTGTCCATTTTGTCGTGCGCCGCGCCGCCGAGCTCGCTAAGCACCGTCGTCAGCGTGCGGATGCGCAGCTGCAGACTTCGGAATGTCGCCTCATCGTTGTCGTCCATCAATGTAGTCGTCGTCGTCGCGGTGGAGGTTCATGAGTCGTAGTCAAAAAGAAAGGAACAACGATCGGGCTGACTTCAAATATCGGCCCGCCACGCACGTAGATTAACCGCCTACTAACTTGTTTAGACGGCAGGTGACTGTAGGGAATAGGAGGGTATAGAATCATAGACATAGATACGAAATAAAGTTATAATGGGATAGCATGTAAGTATGCCTTCTAAAACGCTGTTACCAAAGCCTGCTCTCGCGTTGTTGAGCAACCAATGTCCCGAAATCAAAGGTGACTCACATTGATCGATTCATGGCCGCGGCCGCCTATGCCAGATTCTTTTGAGCTAAAAACACTCGACCTCGGCGACTGATACTCAAAGAAGGCTGACCCAGCAGGCGACAGCTTCCTCGCCGGTGGTGCATCACTTCGCTGCGCAAGATCAATCGCAGGCGAATTCCTGAAAGCCCGCTCAAGCCTCCCGGTAGTCCGATCCACTACCGCCACATACACGTTCCTCGCTCCCACAAGCTTCTTGAGCCCCAAGATCATCCGGTCTGTATCTGACGGCGCCATCTCCATCACTCCCTCCACTACGACGTACACTTTGTCAAAGTGCTGTGCCACGAGGCGAATGGAGTGTTCGATTTCGTGAAGAGTGGAGAAGTTGAGGTCGAGGTGGTGGTGCTGCGTACGCATGGGGAGGTGATTCAATAGGTCGCGAAGGACTGACCCGAAAACAAGGAGCGGTGATTCGGAAGTAGTGCACGGCTGGAATGACACAGAGATGTTATGAGAAGACCGGAATTTCTTGTGCTGATGAACGAGGTTGTCGGCGAGAACGGAGCTGGATGACATGAATGAATGGGCAAGTGATAGATAGGTAGCACTTACGCGATGCTGTCATGGTCCCCATGAACGTAAAGAATACGATCTGCCGTGCGTGATTGCGGTGAAGTAAGAGAAGACCACGCCAAATATTCATGTGTATTCAATAGCCACTCTTCCAGCATCAAGTCTCGTCCCAGACCAGAGGTATGACGCGACTTTGAGAAGGGTATTCGAGAAACCATGTCACGATACGCGCTCACTAATCCCCTGTTAGTACATCGCCAAGATCCACAAATCAATGAATACTACGGACCTTTGTCGTGGTAGTCACCGCGCTGCTGGCTGTCAATGATGTATTGCCGGTCATCCTCGGCTCGAGAGCGTGCATTGTGTGAACTAGGATCCCGTGAATCTTGATTGCGCAGTTCGTGCTTGATCTGTCTCCTCAGAGCCGACTCTGCCCTGTCAAATTCATATAGAATCTTTCGAAGGTTAGCTCCCTTCCAAGGATTCGAGCCCAGAACGAATAATGGGAGAGGCCCTAGAAGAAGTCAGTAAACATTACATTGGAGCGCAGCGGGGTCACCTCGGTTGTGATAGATACGACATACTTCATGACATATATCGAGGATGGCACCCAAGACGCGTGCTAGTGCCTGCTTCGTGTCAGTACCAGCATTCATCGGAGCCATGACCGATACCTACATGCTGCACGTTGGGCGACTTAGAGTATACGGCGGGGTCCACATCACGGTAGAATCTGAGCCGTGAGCATATATCACCGAATACATTCGTCGCTGATTCGAAGTGCTTCGAATGTGCCGACATGACCTGCACTGCCGCTTCAAAATCCCTCGGTCACAGGCATACCATAGAGGCGCACCGTAAGAACGAATCGTACACATCCCCAGACAAAGCCGGCTAGGACAGGGTGTGCAGACACCGTGTTCTCCACAACGGCGAGGAAGTGTTTGAGCGGCTCGATGACGCCGCCAGACCACTCCGCCGCGTGTCGCACAAGCCACTCCTCGTTGCGGTCTCCAGAGGCAAGTTTCCGGAGTAGGCTGAGAACTTCGTGGTGGCTCGACAGCTGAGAGGACTGCTGAACATCGTCCTGCTGCAGTTTTTCGATGTGTGCGGTCAACAAGTCGAAAACTGATCCATGCACAGCCAGTCAGATATGGAAGAGAGATGAAGACAAGCGCAGACCTGGATTTCGGGGTCTCCCCTCCGTCTGCCTCGACTCAGCCATTGTATGTCGTCGACTCGGACATGAGTGCAAGTGACAGAGTTGCAAAATCAAATGCTAAACGAAGTCACGGAGGTGCGGCCCGTGTGCTGGTGATGTCATACTTTATGCAGCGGTCCTTTGTCTTTGTCAATGTGGCGGCTGGTCTTTGACCATAATCATACCATAACCTCAGCCATCGCCACTCCACCACACCAATGGCGTCTGTCGAACCCAGCAATCTACAACGTTTTTTACATTTCCGTGCTCCACCATACGTTGCCAACATTTCGGACAGATGCGAATCGTCACCACCGCATGTATTGCGCTTCTTCGACACACAACTCGATGAACAGTTGTTATTGGAACGCGTCGAGATCATTCCAGATCTTGTTGAGCATTTTGCTCAGCTAGCCGACGAGTGTATCTCATCTTCTGAAGCTATCATCTCGTCCATTCCGGACGAAATGCTCGTCCTCACGTGTGGATACTACGAGCGTCCGCTCGAGCTAGTCGACGCGCTCTCCCTGGTCGAGATGCAAAAATTTGGAATTGGGATGCCCTGTCGGCAGCTTGCATCCGTTCATCGACTGCACCCCGACCAGCCGGAGGAGTATGCCCTCCTGCAGTGGTCTGCGTTACCACAACTGAAACCCAACTGGGATGCGCCAGAGCCAAACGAGTTTGTTGTTCAGGACTACGCGCTGGGGTTCAGGGATCCTATCAAGAAGGACCGTTTTCCTCCCGCCACGTATACCGATCTGTGCTCTATGCAACGGCAATATGCCTTCTTCGCGCTGGGCGTATTTTTCACCCCCGGCGCCCACGAATACCTCGCAGACATGGAGCTTCTGGCCAATAAACGGTTCCGGTGGCACTTCAATTCGACTTGTGGCGGCCCCGCGCCTACTAGATTTGCATCAAAAAGCATGGACTCGAATCGCCCTAGTTGGAACCTTCCGCCTCCTCACAGAAATAAACTCGATGAAACATTACTTTCCCGTATCAATATGACCAAAGAGCTACACCATTCTTCCGCTACGCATTTCAAGGCGAAAAATATCAGTCCCATACCGCGGGCACGGTATCCGGAGTCAGTTGAACCGTACATACAGCGTGTAAGTACCATCACAGAACACAATCGCTGAACTGATGATTCGTGTAGGCCTGGGTGAATGCAGTGAAAATTGATGCCACATTCATCATCTTTGATTGCGGGCAAAGTGTCCGTGTCGGTATCCGCCATCGTGCACGTCAGACACTTTATATTTCGACGTTGATCGATCCCTCGTCGAAAGAGGGTCCACCCTACGGTAAGATATGTACAGGGTTACACCTCGCTCTGGTGGATGATATGAACCAACGGCATAGCGCTCAAGAGGAAGACAGCCGAGCTCGGAAGGTGAGAGCTCTCCTCCATATCCAGTGGCGTGAACGGGGTACCAAAGTTTCATGTCGTAGTTGGCTCGGGCCGCTCGGTCACGGAAACAACCACCAACTGTTGGCACTGAGCCCGCTAAAAAGCGTCGCCGAGTGAATGAGGAGAATGTCGTTGAAGTATATCTTTTCTTCACGTATCAAACTGCTTGTTGACACACCAAAACAGAGAGTCCAGGGCTTCTTTGCCAAACGTTCTGTCCTGGCACTGTATGTCCGGTTTGGAGTCTACAATTCGCCGTCGCCTTTGATGCTTGTGTCGCCAGGAACCTTGACCTCATCATGCTACCTCCCGAAGGAGTACATATCTGTTATACTGGGTGAGCCACTTGGCCATGGTGCGACTGGAGATGTCTATCGCGGAATGCTTGGACCGAACGTCAACTGTCCCAGAGGTCTGCTGGATACTGCTTTGATCGTCAAAATGGCTACGACCCCGAAGACGATGTTCCGCCTACGTCACGAGTTCAACATCTATTCTCATCTCCACTCGTCTGGGGTGCGAGGGGTGCCTCGACTCTTTGGATATTACCAAGACTGCTGGACTGAATCGGCGGCCCTCATTATGTCGGATGCTGGGACACCTTTGGCACGCAGGCGCCGAACAGCTGATTCTTCTGTTCCTCTCTCTGCACCTCAAGGGTACGACGCCGCGCTCACATTTGACCTCATCTCATACTCGAACAGCTCGGAATTAAAGACCATCCTCAGAGGAATTCATGACGCCGGTGTTCTTCACGGAGATCTGAGGTCCTGGAACTTTCTCGCTGCAGAGAGTGGTAGACTCTCTATCATTGACTTTGATCGGGCGAGTCTGAAGGCGTCGACAGAGGACTTTGAGCGCGAGAACAAGCGTCTAGAGAAATTTCTGTCTGGTACATACATTGACGATTATCCGGCCGTTGGTCCAGATGACGTAGATTTTGAATTGGAGGAAAAGGTTTTGACAAATTGCTAGACTTTCCTTGTATCTAACACCTCTCGAAGTATCGTACGCTCGAGCAGCTCGAGCTCGATACCCGAGCGCGAGTGCAAGCAGGAAATTAGATCGGATCTTATCTTATCTTCAATGATCGCTACCAATAATTTATTGCAAATTTGCTTTCTTTCTGTGTGACCGCCATGTTCGCCTCATCAGTGCCTCATCACCTCGTCTGCCCACTTCTCTGCGTCGCCAGCAAAAGACTCTCCTCTATTCATTGCCACACCACAGCCAGTCACTAGCTCCATGATGGGTGAGCCCACGAGATCATTCGTGCACAGCATCTGGTTCACACCGTGGATATACATCTCATTCCTGCACCTGCCATGACCAACAGTCAGCCAGAAAACACCTCTGGTATGCCCTCTCCCTCATTCGGTATAAAATACTCATGAGCAGTGTAGCATTTGAGGCCGCGTTGTTGGCCCACCTCAAGAAAATACAATTCAGCCCGGAGTGTCCGCTGTTTGATGCCACGACGCCCGAGGCGCTCTTGGCGATCGTGACGATTCAAACGGAGCAGTACATCTCTAAGGACTCCATACACCATAAACTGGACTGGTCGGCCAGCATCATCGAGCCCTTACTGCGGTTCTTGAGTGCGATCGACAACGGGGTGTCTTCGCATCCTGAGCTGGGCGGAATCGTGTGGGGATGCATCCGGTTTATTTTGGAGGTATGCCCGCCTGCTCGGACTGCTGAAGTTCAATTGAAACTCGTCGCCAGGTTGCATGTGCCCACTCGAAATACTTCGACATGATTGTCACCACCCTGACGGACATATCTTCACGCTTACATTTCTACCACGACTACGCGCAAGTTCTGTACAGGAATTCTTGTCCAGTACAACAGGTTAGTCGTCATCACAACGATACAACTTTCCTCATTCTGTAGGCTTTAGCGCGTGTCTATGGCGCCATTCTTGATTTCTGCCATGAAGTACACTATGTCTTCCACAAGCCTCGCTCGAACAAGCGGAGAGGTATTACTCATGGTCCAGGTTCTCAAATACGGATCTTGATGATTTTCAGGATCCCTGTCGACCCTCGCCATATCTATCCAGCCATGGCGCGAGTCGAAAATGCGTCAGATTGTCGACGAACTGGATCGCGTACAAAAATTTCTGAAAGAAGAGGTCGAACACTCAGACCGCCTAGCTGGTCTTGTGTTCCAAGAACGCTCTGAGGATCATATGGTGCGCACCGAGCATGTATATACTCGGGTGGAGGGCGAGCTGGTCGCAGCTAGGCGAGATCGAGACAAAGATTTCAAGCTAGCCGCCGAAAACAACGACAACCGAGAATACAAGGAGAACGGTACGCTGCCTATCCAGAATGGCCATGCTTTCAATACTTACTGCTCCAAGAAAAACGGTTTCGTAAACTTGTTACTACTATACCTCACACGGACTGCTCCGGTATACATGAAGATGTCCATGCGAAGGTCAATGGTGACGTATACTATGGGCAATGGCTGCTGCGCGATCGTCGTTACGAAGATTACCTGAAGGGTTGCAACAATCGAATGCTATGGATCTGCGGAAAGCGTGCGTACATATGGGCTCTTTCCGATTTATGTCTGATCCACGTCTTACAGCCGGGGCCGGTAAGACTGTGCTAACGTGCGTTGGAAATCTTCAATCAATTGTTTTGGACCCATTCCGAATTCTTCAACAGATCGCTATTGGTCAACGACCTTCTCGCTCGACGAGAAAGACGCCCCCTTTACGAGACTGCAGTGTCTTACTTCTACTGTGCATATGACGATCCCACTCGCCAGAAGCCCGTCGATATCATTGGTTCGATATACCATCAGCTGCTTCTTCAGTTGCCGACATACTTGCAGCACCAGCAGCACTCATACACAACCAACACTCTCACAATTATGGCCCAGTACATCATCTCGACTGCTATCCATTTCAAGGGCGCGTATATCGTTCTCGACGCAGTCGACGAATGCCCGGACAACGCACTTGTGACTCTGCTCCCCGTGCTCAAAAGTCTCATCTCGGGATGCTCGAATATTCATCTTGCGTTGGTCAGTCGACCAACTGGCCTATTATCACACAGTCTGTCGCTGGTACCGACCATCGACATCACAGATGCCAGCGTGAAGTCCGATATATGTCGCTACGTGAAGCGGCGCGTCGACGCGCCGGACGAGCATGAGCCCGTTCTCCATATCTCCAGTCTACCGTTGAAGCAGAAAGTGATCGAAGCTTTAGTGGACAAGGCTGACGGAATGTACGTTTTCCATTGTACGGTTCCTTGTATGACACTTATCAACCTTTGCCAGGTTCTTATGGGTCAACCTACAGATTGTCCATCTATCAAACCAGAGGACGGACCATGACGTCATACTTGCTCTTGATGACCTTCCTCGTGGCCTGGAAGCGACGTTTCTTCGAGCCCTTACCGCCATCTATAACCTTGATGAACCACGGCGTGCGCGTGTCAGGCGCTTGTTCGCCTGGCTGTTGTCCGCTGGAGGCTCGGTTCCCCTGGAGCTCATTCGACAGGCCGTCGCTGTCGAAGAGATGGATGGTGTATGGAACGACGCTAAGGTCGTCACGGACGCCAAGAGCTTGGTGGACGATTGTGCCAACCTTGTGAGGTTCGATGCGGCGGGGACCGGCCTGCTATTTGTGCATTCGTCGGTGAAGGATTATCTTTTGCGGGCGCAGGACGTGGATGACTCGTGCGTTCAACGATACTTCTCGTATTCGACGGCCAAACAACCGCATTGTGGTGTGTTCTTGACGTGTTGCACTGCGGCCGCTCTCTTGGACGGAGTTGGGGATTTCTCTTCTACCCTTGCGCTGGTATCGTTTCTTGAAGGAGAAGCTCTTTCTCTTGTCCGCCATGTTGATGCGACGCTGGCTCCGGCAGAGTTTCACTCCATCTTGCTAAGAATGATGGGTTTAGGACGATTGTCTCCCTTCCACAGGTACATATCGTCCTTCGTTCTCGCAGTCCACTTCATCTCACCTCTCTCAGCTACTTTAGGGATTTCGTCGAATTCGGTCGCAATGCAGAGCCTACAATCGCCATCCACTTAGCGGCTTTTCTGTCGTGTTCGAATCTGTTGAAGTATCTCGTCCGGTCGGGCAAGGGCAATGTCTTCCAGTTGGACTGTCGTGGCCGTACTCCGCTCCATTACGCTACCGGTTTCCTGTACCCATCTGTCCGGTTCATCGACATCACTCTAGCTTGCGCATCTTTTTTGTTGAGTCAGGGGGCTGAGCCGGATTCAATGGACGACGATGCGCTCACCCCATTACATTATATCGCCACCAAGCCTGCCTTTGGTGACGGTGATGTCGAGTTCAACCTGGCGCGCATGCTACTCGATCATGGGGCACAGCCTAATGCGCAGAATTATCAAGGCGTTCGTCCTATTCACCTCGTTACCACCAATGACTACATCAATCGCAAACTGATGGAGCTCCTCGTCGACCGAGGCGCTAATATCGATGCGCAGGATATGCAGGGCAATACGGCTCTTCACCTCCTCTTTCGGAAACGTTGGGTCAGCGACGAGGATACCAAATTGATCCTCCAATTCGGTGCCAACCCAAATTTGGCGAACCAGGCTGGGTTGACGCCGTTGACGGTGCTGTTAACGAGGCCGAAAGTGAGAAGCCAATACGACAGGCATCTCGTTCGGCGGGTTGTGGGCATTCTACTGAATGCGGGAATGGTGGTAGGAGAAGTGTTTGGTGATAGTGAGACGGGAAGAGTCATGCAACGAAATTGGGGACATGACAGCAAAATGATGAAGAAGCTTCTGTCTGGGCATGAGGAAAAGGAGAAGGTCGGCATGCTGAATGACATGGGCACCGTGTCGTCTTGGCTTGGCGCTCACAGTTCTCCATGTCGAGGCATACAACGTGATAGCTTTGATAGTCTTCTGAAGAACACTTGTAGTGACATGGCAATGTCGGTACTGTAGCTCAATTGATTCGGTTTGGTCGATCCACGCAACTGATGAGTCTCAAGAGTAGACCCCCTTCTTCACAGATAGAAGCATCTAACGACGAAAGGCCTGCCATTGAATCTTGGTGTTTTGGTTCGACCTTGTTGAATGCAATTCAGTCGGCACTGTTATCACTCTGTTATTCAAGTCGGTTTTATGCGATTCGATGTCAGTGTCGTATTCCGTTCTAGCTAGCTCGCCGTTCAGGCGTATCAATGTTGGCACTGGCTTACGCCTAGGTTGAGGTCGAGATTACGCCTCTGGATATTCGAAGTAGGTGTTGTCGCTTGCGAAAATGAACGATATACGTGCCCGCAACGTGAGACTTGATCAGAAAACGAATCCACAGCGAAACGGAAAATGGCTTGAATGAACAATGGGACAGTACATAACATAATTAACGTCGTCCCCTACCGATACCTCCCCACTTTACAATCTACAGCCGCAAAGACCTCACTCGTACCCATTCTTCTAACATGTGCAGGCTCCGGGGAGCGGGACATGTAATCGCCGAGGACATCATTAGTGACAGATGGCTGGAGCGCAGTTGGATGGCGTCGCGACTCGTCCCTCTGCAGCGAGACCCTCCTCGAGTACCCAGAATCACGGCGAGGATAATCATCATCATCATCCCTGTCCCTCCTCGAATATATCGAGTCCCGCCTTGAGTACCTCGGCTCCCTTCGCGTATATCGGCTTGAATCCCTATCGAGTCGAGTCCGGTCGCGGTCATAGTACGAATCCCTCGTCACCTCCCTAGGCATGTACAGCGGCACCGGCATCACATTGCACGGCATACCCATCGGAGGAATTTGAGCCTTTTCGGACCCAAAGCCCGCCTGAAAAGGATAGATGGCGCTCTTTTCTGCCCCAAGGTTATGAAGTCCTTCTCCACGCTGTCTGTCTTCGCGTCTCCTTCGAAGGAACGCAATTCCAGCGACGAGAAGAATGACACCGACGATGGAAAGTGGGACGGCAAAAGCCGCTACAGGAGGAGGAGAGCGAGTAGCAAGAATGGCGGGGGTGTTGTTCGCAGGCTGGGGTGATGAAGAAGGTATTGAGAGAGGTATTTGTGGTGCAGCGTTGGGAGCGACTGGGGCGTTGGGTGCGACTGATGCTGGATTGGCAGGTATATCATTTCCGCCAGAGGCCGAAACGCCAGATGCTGACGAAGAAGCAGGTGCGGATGAACCGGATGAACCAGATGAACCGGGCGGACCTAACGAGGCAGGATTTTTTGATGAGGCAGAGGAGCCGCTGGAGGACGAGGCAGATGGCGAAGAGTCGGGCGCATTGGCAGCTGAACCACTCCCAGAAGCCGTAGTGGAAGCTGAACCAGCAGAAGAAGAACCTCCCGAAGATGCGTCTGAGGTCTGTTCACTTACATCGGCTTTGTCAGATCCTAGGTTGAAGCAAAGGTTAGAGGGGTGTCTCTCCGGCTGAGATACATTTACCGTCGCCTCCAATTGTGAACACGGCAGTTCTCATGGAATCGCCAAAGTCATCGTGCATTTCCAGGCAGAATTTGGTAGGCGATTCGACAGCAGGGGCGGCGACCTGCGCGCTGTATCCCGAGTCTTCCTGCTTGACAGTTGCCCAAACTGGGGCGCCGCAGGAGTCATCCCCGTCGTTATCGTCATCGTCGCGTTTGCCTTTGGTGTGCACGACGCATAGGCGAAATCGGGGGCTGACTACCTCAGTGTCGCTAGTCCAGACAGCCTTGATGCTGTCTCCCGCCGCGTAGGCCGACGATGCCGTGGGCGAGGTGAACGTTACGGTCGGTGCAGCGGCACGCGGAGCGCGGCTGGGGAAAGCGTTGGTGGAGGCGAGAAAAGTCAAGGCGAGAACGACGACGACTGTTCGGTCAGGCATGGCGAGGCCGGCAACGACACCGAGGACTTGCAATATGACGGTCAACGTCGTATATGGTAGGCGGCACAACGGTCGACGTCGTGGAAAGGCGATGAATGAACAGGACGGTCAACGTCGATAGGGCGGCCTGCGCGGAAGATGTAGTGGAAAGGAAAGAAGCGTCGGCCAAGCTTCTTGCAGCCGTTACGCGATCGAGATTCGGCAAACGGCGCCACACTGCCCCGTTCATGTCTTGCCCCGTTCATGTCTTGCGAGCCTTGGAGCAAGTAGAACGCGTAGGAACACCTAGCTCACGTACTTGATATGGTGGACTGTGTTGCTCTCGAATCACGTCCTGGGCTTGCCTAGAAAACAGCTCACCTGGGCCATAAGTACTCACCGAAGCCGATATATATGGCTGGATAGCTGTGTCATATTCAACGACAGTGGGTTCCGTAGGTGACACGCAGCTGCAACGAAGAGTTCAAGTCGAAAACCAAGACACGTGGTATCGCTGTTACTATAATAAGTATAATGACATGTTATCTCCGCCGCGCAGGGCTCAACGTGAACGTGAACGTTCGCGTTTCCATTTAGAGCCAGCACCTTCAAAGGGCCCAAAAGATACTCCGTCGAGACTACCAAAAGTGGGCTTTACAAACACATCAAAACAGCCGCCAGCGTGCATCCATTATGCCCATAAGCGGTCGTCAAATTCTCTATTGTCTATCGCCCATACTTATAATGGAAGACCGTCGGCAACTACTTGACTCTCACCCACCACCACAATGGCCCCCGACATTCCGCTAGAGATCGAAGACCTCATCCTCGACTCCGCTCACGAGATCGACGAGAACAGCTCTCTCACCATACAACGAAGCGAGCGCCCTCCCAAGATTCTCCCGCCGCTTGCCCTCGTATGTCGCCGCTGGGCTACCTACACCCGCAAGCACACCTTCGGCGCGATACATCTACCAGATGTTTTCAGCGGTCTCGCCCCCGGACGTGATTTCATCCACCTTCTCGCCCACCCCATGTGCTCGTTTCGCGAGGCGGTCCGCTCTCTAGTGGCCTCAGATCCGCCCATACATCGCAATATGACCGCCGATCCCTGACAAAGCCTCCTGCTGCGTCATATCCCCCTTTTGACGCGCCTTGAGGAGGTGCGCCTTTTCCGAGCAGTCCTAGGTTCTGCTTCAGCGGTTTCGAAGGCAAGGTTCCTATCAATGATTGGTAGAACCGTTTGTGACGTTTATGAGGACGACGACGAAGACTGTCTCTCTTTTTACCGGGAACTTCTCAAGGGTAGCGACCGGACTACTGACAGCGGCGTCAAATGCGACCGTGTACAGTCTCCCCCCACGCCGTCTCGGCCTACCTTGCCACTGGGGCTGTTTCCGCCCAGTATCAAGATGCTGCACCTCACCCAAACAGTCTTCGACGGGACTTCTGACCTCGTGGCGGTCCTGTCGCAGTGCCCTGCCCTCGAGACACTCATACTGAAGAACTCGAACCTCCCAGGCAGCTGCGATACCATCAGCGATGACGCCGGCCCATTTCTTCTTTCTCACTTGACAGATCTAAGGATCAGTTCCTCCGAGTTTGGACTGTTCCCTTGGCTATCATCATCGGCGCCACAACTCAAGACATTGACCTTGACGGGCCTCGGAGACGCCACCGATTCCCACTTCAAGCTGGCTATTCCCTTCATTTCACACCTCGCTCCAACGCTGGAACGTCTTTCTCTGTCGTCCATTTACTCGGGCGTATCGGGCACTATCAATCAAGGTATGTCCCGCGCCACATTATTGAGCTCATACAATTCTGACATCGACATCTATTAGCCGAAATCCTCCTTTTCCTGGACTTCGAGCTCTTCACCCACCTTCGCACCGTTCAGATCGGATGGTACAACTTGTACTCCTCAGGACAATCCCGAGACCTCCCCGAGATCATCAACCACCTCACAAATGCACCAGCTTTGGAAGAGATCAACGTCATGGTGCATTTGGACGCAGCGCACATGCTTGACGTGCTGGACTGGAAGGTGATTATCTCGGCGTTGAACAGAATGAAGGCGTTAGAGCTTCTGTTCTTGGACGCAGTCGAGGGCCACCTCGACGAAGATTCAGACGACGAAGAAGATGAGGAAGGGTGTACGGGGTCGGACTGGATCAAGCAGAATGTAGTCGAGAGGATCAGGCAAGGCGGACCAGCCATCGAATATCGGCGCTCGCCGGGTGATGCCATACCAGTAGATGATTTTTGGCGTGAGGCGTCTCCTTCCTATGGCTCCAGAGGAACCTCCATTTGGATCCGCCGATAGTATCCATGTACAAACGTAACCTGTAATTGCTACTGCTATGGACTTCATGTAACTATATATTTATTCAGACGTATAGTAACTGAAGGTCACACAATCTCACCGAGCCCGTTGAGCCTGTTCTCGCCCATTCTTCTTACAATCGACGCGCTGTGTGCTACGCCTTAGCTCTGTTTCCCCCAGTCAAGACTGCAGTATCTGTGCCCGACAACAATCACTAGAACTTAGCACGACTGGCAGGCAGACTGGAAAAGAAAGATACTCCATCTCGATTTCTCAGCCTCCAAGGACAAGACCAACGTACCCATGCGCAGAACCCTCTTACTGATGCGTTGAACGGTCGTAAGTTTGTATGGTCAGCTCTCAATCATGAAGCGCCTTTGGGAAGCTCTCACACAGTGAACCGATAGACATGGAAAGAACATAGTCGAACAAGTGTGCAAAGAGGAAGTTGATATGACACCAGCCGAGATGAACGGACTGACATCCTTGAGTAGAAGTCATGTCAAATCGATGACTTCGATTTCTTGCAGTTTCGCCTCCCGCTTCACCTCAGGCTCTCGCTTCATCTCTATCTTCACTTCCCGCTTCACGTCTTCACGTTTGACGCGCTTGGGTGTCGAAGACTCAGCCTCCTCATTTCCGCGGACTCTCTTCGCCCTCAATGCACGCAATTGTGCCTGATCTTGTTGTCAGCACATCTCAACTGAAATCATGTAAGGGATTACCTGAATGGACTCCATCTCGAGCTTGAGTTCTATTTCTCGAGCGCGAGCCTTACGAGCGGAGGAGTATCAGTATACATTCATAGAGCAGGAGACTACATGTTCCTACTTCAAGAGCTTCGATCTCATCAAGATCATCGGAGGAAGGCGCTGCTGCTGCTCGTGCTGGTTGCGCGTTGGGGATGGGTGTACCGGGAATCGCTCCTGGAAGCGGTGTGGGGGATTGACGAGGAATTGATTCGGGTGTTGGAGTTGGTGAGGACTGCACAGGGGCAGGAGTTGGACGAGGAGCAATGCCACCAGCTTGTAACATAGCTTACAATGAGAATCGGTCAGTCTATAAAGTCTTCTATTCACAGTGAAAGCGACCAACCGAGTGGGCGATATTTCAGACAGAGTCTCAGGAAGGGTGCATGTGCATGAGTACAGGTCAGAGCTTGCCCCTCAGGTTTTGCGGGGACGACTTGGGGTGCCAATCTGGGGACGTCAACATCGAGGAATACCGGGGAGACAAACTCACTGAACGTGATGATCCAGACCTTTTTTTGCACGCTCAGTGATCGTAAGCTGCTTCGGTTCGCTGTAGACCTGATTGGTGGGCCGGTTGTACCGCTTTTGTACTTGTGTTCGAGTAAAGACTAGTTCAATAGAGCCAACACTACTTGGAAGGGTAGAGTCGCCGCCTTCGTGGGGCTCCAGATGGGCAAAAATGAAAGGTCTTAAAGCATTCTGAGATGTACGTAGACCCCTCGTCGTGCCGATGGCAGGATCGAGATGTTCGTCAACATATTTTCGTACGAGGTTTCCGTCAACATAAACCTGAGTCAGAACAGAAGTGTCAGAGACATTGGATTTGCCACAGACGAAGAACGTCTACGTGCTTTCAGCTCATTGTAGGTTGTGGACAGTAGAACTTCTCGCACCTTATCAGCTTCGGACGCTATCCAACCCGACACACGCTCTTCGCTCGATTCCAGGCCATAAATTGGTACACGCTGATTGTCAATGAGAATCCACGCAGAGCTACCGCCATGCTCGAGGGAGGTCGGGAGCATGGCTGTCATGGCCGTCAAAAGGAAAGGCGCGTCGTCAGTGTCACTGCCGGACGTTCAACCCCACGTGGTGCCTACTCGCCACTGCCAGGACTTCTAGGTTTCATTGAGATCAAGCTCCGAGTTCGTTAGTGTACCAGCTAAGGGCGATATATAGTTACATGCTCTAAAGGCCTCTGGCCATTCTACACAACCGTACTTCTTGGCCGATCACCCAATTATCATTATTAAATAAGATTATATTACTGGTTCTTGATACATAGGAGCGAGCATTTTCAATCTGCGTCCTCGGAGGGATGACTTCAGCAAAAAAAGGTGAAACTGAACCGACAGTAATGTCTTAGAGTGAGCAAGAAGGAAGGCACTGATAAAAGAGTCAAGTAATCGAGCGTCAGGAATACGGACAATCCTTCATGTCAAGTCGATGACTTCCAAGTCTTCTTCCATCTTGGCCTCCCGCTTCACATGTTCACGTTTGACGCGCTTCGAGTTCGAAGCATCTGCACTTCCTGACCCACGTTCTCGCTTCGCCCGCAATACACGAAGTTTTGCCTGACGCTGTCATAAGCAAACCCCCAAGGAGAAGGATTATGTATACCTGAATTGACTCCATCTCGAGTTCTCGGGCGCGAGCCTGTATAGAAACAGGTTTAGGCGCACAAGAAGCATGAGGACGACCAAAGGGTGACCTACCTCAAGTGCTTCAATCTCATCGTCGTACTCGATGCTGGTACCAGCTTGGGGTACCGGTTGTGTAGCGGGAATGGGTGTAGTACCGGGCGTAACAGCTCGAGGCGCCGGAGGTGGAGAGGATCGAGAAGGTGACCTCAAGGTTTGAGCAGTTGATGACCTGGCGGGTGGTACATACTGAGTCACAGTGGCAGGTGGCGGGCGGGGCGCGATGCCATTAGCCTGTAACATAGCTGACGAACAACATATAAGTATTCAAGGTCTTGGAACAGGAGCGTGACAAACCGAGCGGCCGGTATTTGAAGGAGAAGGTAAGGAATGGAGCGGGCTCTGGACTATGGGTCGCTCCAGTTTCTAGAGCTTTGGAGGAGACCGCAGGGGCCAATCTACCGAGGTTGATATTAGATATGAGAACAACAGAAGCTGGCTTACTTGACATGATGATCCAGACCTTTCTTCGCGCGTTCATTGATTGTGGGTTTCGGCGGTTCATTGTAGACTGTGGTGAGGGTAACAGACTTTTGGATGACTGTCCGAGTGAGGACAACTTCAAGAGACCCAATTCCAGCAGGAAGTGTAGATTGTCCTAAATCATCATGCTCCAGGTCGGCAAACAGGAAAGGCCGCAGAGTATCCTTGGACACCTGTAAACCGCTTACTGTGCTGGTTTTTGCAACCAAGACTTTCCGGGTAAGAGCCTTCCAAACAAGAGTTCCATCAACAAACATCTCGCGCAGGATAGCGGAGGAAGTAAGGTCCAAGTTCAAGCCGATGGAAAATGTCTGCTATCCATGAGCTTATTATATAGATCGGAAGGCGACGTACCTTGTTAGCCTCGGACGCTATCCAACCCGAAACACGTCCGGCGCTTGATTCGACACCATAGACTGGCACGCGCTGATCGTCAATGAGAATCCACGCAGAGTTACGGTCATGCTCCAACGAAGTTGGCGAGGACATGATCGTCGTCAAAGAAAAGACGCGTCGGAAGGATCGGCCCGAGCCCCGACACGAGACTTGGCCTTGGACCACGTTCTTAGTTTCTAACCGTCAAATTCGGCCACCTGCGCCATTGTCCGCCCATGCCCATTGATTTTGAGGTGTCCCTGCGCGCTATCCCAGCGCTATTGCGAAGACCATCGCCAAACACCATATTGGGATAAGGGTCGTATGTCAACCCACACCCTCACGCGCATTGTTGCCTCGATCGGGAAAAAGCTCTGCTTCCTCGGGACTATTCCATTTGTACAATGGCTGGGGGTATATAAGGACACTCTCATGACTCTTTGAGTCTCTCAGAATTGGTGTCTCCTCCGTGTCATTCACTCCAGTCTTGCCTATACCCCCAACCCCTTCCTTGCTTCACTTCACGGCATTTCACGATGGTTTCTATCGCCGGACCTCTTATGAACCTCATGAACACCCACTACAACGAGTGCACGCCAGAGCCCAGAAAACGCCACGCACTGCTATTCCCCGCTGACTTCAACATCCTGCGCGCCCTCGAGTGCGAATCCGACGCTGGTAGTACCTGGGAATACTTGGCCCCCATTGCCCCCTCCCCATGGCCCGTCACCACTGGAAATGTCATCTCACCGGCGCAAGAGATTGTCAACACGTATCGGAAGCGCTTGACAATCCAAGTCCCGCCTCGTGATGAGAGGTTGGACGTCAGCGCCGAGAACTCAGATGCTAGTGATGTTGATACCCTTGTGGAGGTTGATGATCCTCTTGCCGAGGATGTAAAGGGCACAGTTCTGCGCCATGATCCTGTCTGCCTCAAATTCTTGCACGCTGCTGTACGTCTGTTTCTGTTTTTCTTTCGTTGACTTTGACTGACCTCATCTGTAGCACGACGAAGCTATCTCCGAGATGCAAAGATGCCGCGCAACAAGAGACGATGTTCTGGTGTGTCCTCGAGTGGGCTGTCGGGACACTGTCGAAAATGCGCGCTCCCTCAAGGCGCATCTTGCGCTGCATGACATTGCTAATGAGGTGGATGGCCTGTGCGTTTGACTCGGAAGTCCTTCCCAATGGTTGTTACTGATCAAGACTCCCAGGGCATTCGAGTGCACCCAATGCGAAGAGCGCTTTGATACCAAACAGGGTTTGTACATGCACCAATGCGCCGAGGCGCCCATCACGCCTCTTTCTCCTTCTACGAGCCCCACGGTCGGTAAGTGTTCTCCTACTCATGGTCTTTCATTGTTCACTAATGTATCTCTCGACAAGCCGCCTTCAAACGGTTATTCTCTCTTCTCTATGTTTGAGGCTCCAACGCCTTGTAATGATTTATATCGTAATAATACTATAATATGCCTCTCTGTAGCCTTAGACTTCTTCTCTTGTAGATCATTATTTTCCTGCTCAATATGATGTACTTATTTCCTCGTCAAAGTCGCCTAGAAAATCTTAGAGAGCAGGAAGCCTCGGCGAACATGAGATGAATTCTTTCACTTACAATCAACCCACATCAAAAGGGAGCTTAGCATCTCAGTGTAACGATCGGTAACAGTCGACTGAGACTCGACTCCTTCAGCAGACATGACGGGCTACCTTCCAAGCCAGAGTCAGATGAGGGTGACATTCAACGCGCTTGGCCATCTGTTTCTGAGTAAGATTTCCGAAAATCACTCAGCGAGTGCAGTTGTCGATGCTTTGACTGAGCGCCACAGTCTGACAGTAGTGGCCTGACGCAAAGCCATTTCGGGTGGTCGGCCCGGCACGGAACAATGATTTGTTTGGCTGGGGTTTGAGTTGGACAAACAGACGTTTCAGCTTGCCTTCATCTTCGAGTCCAACATTTATGTTATTCTTCAACACTTGACCGGGCAACAAAATGGTGAGTGCTCTGACCGGCCGTCTGTTGACGTTTTGACGCGATATCTGCAGGAAAATTATGGTCGCAACCGGGACTCGATTGCAGACATTGAATCAAACCTCGAAACTGTATTCAGCGAACACCCGGCCGTGACGACCAATGCGGACGGCGACGAGTGCGTGCCCGTAGAGGTGCTGCCCGAGATATTCCGCTCGCTGACCGAGATGCTGGACGGTCGCGAGATTCTCTCCCCGAGCGATGTCGAGCAACTCCGAACATTCGCGGAACACGCCCCCGGCTTGCTCGTCTCCCCGAGTGCGCTCGTCGGCTTCCTTGCCGAGCTCACCAAGAGCTCTCCGTCGTACAGCCCCGAGGTCAGCCAGGAGCTTGAGCTGCCTAGCGGCAGAGGACGCCACGACGAGCGGGATGACTACCTCGAGGTCCGGTCGCGATCACCGAGCTCGGACTCGATGGGAACCTCATATGCCAGCCGCGGCGGCACCGGAAGTCGGCCGCCGTCGAGAGGACCACCGCAGACACCCAAGAACCAGTCAGTCTTCGACACACACCGCAGGCAGCGCTCGACTCCGCTCGGCAACAATGCACCTTCAAGCTGGGCCACTCGACCGGCGCCACCCAGCCGACGCAAGAGCGACGCAGGCAATCGCAGCGACAGTGAGGTCAGTCAGTCGGTCTACTCTGTCAATGTCTCTCTCATCTCAAACAGTCTGGTTCGTATGGCCGATCTGCATCGCGAACACGTACTCGCGCGCCCTCGAATCCTACCTCTCCTACCACAGAAAGCATGTCGCCCGACTTATCTATGCACCACTCTCGTCCATCGTCTCGCGTGGCCGGTCGTCATAAGACCTCTAAACGCGCTAGCCCCTACGACGAACATGGCTACTCTTCACCTGATGATCAAGACTTTGCCAAGTCTGTCTCCTCACTCCCTATGCCCCGCTCAACGGACAGCGACTCCGATAGTGAAGAGGAAGTGTTGGGTCTTGTGATGGACCGTTCGGCGGCCAGTTCCACCGTATCTATGGAGCAGTCCGAACGTCTGGAGGCCTTGACCAAAGTCAATCAGGAGCTATCGCAGCGTGCGGCCGAGTCGGACAGGCTGTTGCGGCGGAAGATTGAGGAACATGAGAATGAGATCGAGAATTTCCAGATTCGTATTGAAGAGTTATCAAGCGAGCTCAGTGCCAGTAAACGCGACGAGAAAGATCTTCGAAACAAAGAGGTATGGATCATTTCATGCTTGTCGCGTCCTTCTCACGATAGTACAGCGTGCAAGCACGACTCTTATATCAACGTTGGAAGCTGAGCTTGTCAAAACCAACAAGCAGCTTGAAAACGCGCGCAGTAACTATGCCTCACTACAAAAACTTTACCAAGAGCAATGCTGTAAGTTGTGTACGAGTTTCCAATCCTTCACGCTCAACATCTCCCAGCTGTTTCCGAAACATACCGTAGCGATCTTCGTCAACGCGATGAGCGTATCCGCGTGCTGCAGAGCAATCAAGCGAACGCGGATATCGAACAAGACAAATATCGACGAGAGAGCGAGGTCTACGAAGCTCGCATCGCTAGCTTGGAAGCCGAATTGGAGTTGGCGCAGCAGATCCAATCCCAGCTTGATGAACAGAAACAGGAGAATCTGTTGCTCAAAGAGACTATCGACCGCATGCGCTTCGATATGGACGAATTGCGCAACAGCATCACTGTCGCCAATGGTGGCCCGTCGACACGCAACTCCAGCGCTGCCAACACTATGAGCAAGTCGCTCAGCTCAGAACTTGGACAACAATTGAAGCAGTGGGCTGACGACGAGGAGCACGCGGCCAAGCAGCAGCAGCAACAGGAGGTTGAAGACGAAGGCGATAGTACCGACACAGTCCTGGAAGTGGACAGTGACGGTGAGGAATTCATACAGACGGTCATCACCAGGAAGCGGGTACGTTCAAGCTTCTTTCTTTTGCAATCGCGCTAATTACTTGAGCAGAAAGTTGCTAGTAGGGCAAACAAGCTCGAGACAATCACAACTCACGAGGACGTGAGAGAGTACAGCGACAGCTCGGTGCAGTACGAACCCGAACTATTTGTTACCACCAGCTCTACGCAGACCGTACCCGAAGTCAAACCCGTCATGGCGTCTTTCAGCATCCAAACCGAACCAGAACCTGTGCCAGAACCCGCCGTGATTCTTCCTCCCGCACCGCGCGAGACGGCAGAGATGGAGATCCAGACCGATCCTGTCGAAGTGCAGCCTGTAAAGGAGGAAGACCCCGTTGTGGTGAAGACCGAGGAACCAGAGGCGTCTTCGTCTAAACAGGTTCTGGACGACCAACCGCCCGCATACAATCAAATCACAGAGGAGCACGACTGGCAAGTCGCCGCTGACACGATCAAGAAGTGGCACAACGGGATCAGCCTCCCAATCACTGGCATGCGCGGAGGAATTTCGGCGGAGACGATCGCGGACTGGAAGGCGATGAAGGAGGAGCTTGGAGTGGAGTGTACGGTTATCGACAAGATCATCGCGCAGTCTGGGGAGCGCGCTTCGCCTGCAAAGAAGCGGAGGCGGGGACGGTTCTACAACATCTACAACACGTATGTGTATGGCCCTGGTGGGGATGGGCTCGGGCCCGCGAGGGGCGTCGTCGCGCACACCGCCATTGTTGTTGGGGCGTCGGCGCTCGTTCTCCTTGTGCTGGGCCCGTATCTCACACCGCAGTCGAGTGTGGCGGGTGGGGCGACGTATTATGACCGGGCGGCGTGGAGCAGTTATAACTCTATACAGGCTGCTGGGGAGGGCTACCTCGCTCCGGATGGGACTGCGACAGTGTGGAACTTCCTGGGGCGTGTAGGTGGCGGGGCGGCGCGTGCTGCTCGGGGATGGCCGACATGATCTACATTCGCAACATCCACTCCACTTACCGCTCACTGCTCTCTTGACGCCACTACCACTCACCTCACCACAATACCTCGCTTTCCTGACGACATTTCACGACACCTCACCACACTCACTATACCTATGCGCAAGTTATGTATATGACGCTCCCCCATCATGACCACCCCTCGCTTGTTCGCTCGTGCTTATGTACATACATGCGGATTCCTTACGATACATTCGTTATAGTACGATACCATCACTCACTCACGGACGCTCGCCCACTGCACAGTAGTGTAAAAGTACATATTGTTGCTCGACACTCGTTCACGCTCATGCATTACTTATTCTTTTTATGTTGTGCTATTTACTACCCATAAGTGTAATCTCAATGGGAACTTTCGATTATAAGTATAATGGCGGACTTGCATAGAGGGACTCCGGAAGTCTGTGGCGTGTGGCGTGTTGAAGGATTGCCGTGGAAGAGAATAGAAATCTGCTTAGGCAAGACAAACGCTCTGTGAGTGCTCAGTTCAAGATCCTGTTTGATTACCTTTCGCTGGTCAATGCCCAGGAGAATCTAATTCTCAGCAATGATCGGCGACATCGCGAGTCTCGTAAGTACATGATGATGCGTGACTTTGGGTCAATTCATGTTGACATACAATACACGTAGCAGGAGATCTGATGTGCGTAAAATGTAGGCTACAAGTTCGGTCGTTTTACACCCTCAATATGATCCCTCGCGCGACTAAGTCATTTATCTGTTCATATAAATCATCGCTGATCTCAGCTTCCACAAACCCGTCCAGATCAATAGTTACGGTTCGCGCTTCGAAGGCAGCACCACCGCGCGCCTGTTCTTCCGCCCAGGACTTCGTCATTGCGACAAAACTCTCCGCCACTCCCTCCTTCTGCCACTGTATATGTGACTGCCGGAGTTGAATGGCCCGCAACTGAGGAAATGGCGCGTATATGGGTGCTGCCCGTTCCGGGTCAGGAATTCCCAGCGTCAGAGCCCAAAAAAAGTGTCCGCTTGCGAAATCAGCTTCCATGGTGAGGTTCGTTAATTTGGGAATCGTTCTCATCATATCCAGAAGCGACTGCCAGGATTCCTCGGTGAAGCTGACGGGCCGATCGTTAGGTTTCCACTTTTGCACACCGATGGTCGTAACTCCCGGTGCATTCAGCCTCGTGGGGAAGACGAACGAGTCCTCGTCATTACTTCTAGTGCGTAGCTTGAATGTGAGGCAGCCAAGTGATGGCAGCGCAACCTGGGCAAGTAGTTGTTCCACCAGAATTGAATCTGTTCCAGAGGCAACCTGATAGAATGTGAGGCTCTCGACGGCATTCGTGTCTTGAAGCGTATCATCGGAAGGAGGTGGCGGGTTTGACTGAGAATCAGGGTACAGCTCGATGGTGAAGTTCGCCATCTGCGTGGCATGGCGAAGAATGTAAGCAGCTCCGGATACAGTCGAATCCCAAGAGACAGACAAGAGCTGATTCCATGGCAGGATCAGTCTTTCAAGAGCAAAAGGGGGGAGCCCGCATGATGTGACAGAGACGAGTGTCGCCGCACCCTGAAATGCTTCGATGTCCGCAAGGAGCTCAGAGCGGCTGCCATGTACTATTCGTCCAACAACCAATTTCCGGAGCGATTTGAACTCTCTTTTCATGGGCGACAAAGTCGTCAAAGCACTATATGGGATAGCAATGTGTGCCTCGGCCCACCGATTGGCACTTCTGGCCACAAAGGCCAGCATGGAGCGTACCAATCTCCTGGACCCTTCGAGATGTACAAACAGCTCACGCTGCCGTGTGCGGTCCAGAACATCCTCTAGGACCAATAACAAGGAGAACGGGTCAGTCTTGTAGTAGTCGAAGTGCAGCCGAATGTCAGTCCAGACATCGGGACAGTGTATGGCGACATGACGCCACCGACTGCAGACGTGCGACACTGTCCAGGAGCCATGGGACATATCAAGGGAGTTCCAACAGTTACGACCTTGCGAGTGATCTTTCATCTCCGGAACCAGTGTACCAATTGGGATGATTGAACGCTGGAAGATCTCCTCCATGATTTCGACGGGGAGTCGCCGAAGGGGATGCATGACCTCCCTCGATTGCTTCAGCACTTTGAGATATTCCTGCTCTTCCTCGAGGCACGATTCTAGCATATCCCTGGCAATCCTGATACGATCTCGAATGCTTTCGAGAGAGGCATCACGATGATCCAGAAAAGCATGCAATGACTCCTGCTCGGAGAGTTCAGGTGGGGAGTTCATGTGAAGTAGAGCCTCTAGACGATGGCGAGTAACGGGGAGTGGCAATGGGGATGACTGCGGCTTTGAAGCGGGTTTGGGCGCGCCGCACGTCGGGCAAGACATCGAGGTGTCCGTGGGTCCAAACACCATCTAGGAAACGCTGCGATGAGGTACGCACACAAAATAGAGAATGAAACGCACGATTTCACAAGATACGCGCTTCGTTTCGATGGTCTGGCACAGTGATGTCCAAAGAAGTAAGACCAAGAGAGACCTAAGTAGCCGGTGCCTAACGTTGAGTTACATTCTCACGCTATCTGCGTCTGTTCACAAGAGTCATATGTCTACGATTTGGCGAATTGCGAGTCCCCGAGAAGGGTGTCAGATAGGTAGTATTGCGATGTACTGTATATACTTGCTTGCCAGACTTCCATTACAATCCGCCAGTCCGACATCTCTGTCCAGCCGTGAGCTCAGCGTGAGATATCATCGAAGAGTATTTCGCTGAGCTACGGTGCCATTGCTCGCGACAGAAGACTTTTGGTGATGTGGATGAACAGGGCATGTATTGAGCTCCATATAATCATGATAAGTTACTACTATGGACCAATCAATGGCTGTAGCAACAAGAAAGGAAAAACTATCATCCGAATTCGCGGATCTGCAGACGTGTTTAGGGGCTTTCGTCGCTTTCCTCCCACAACCATGTCCTCATCTCCGATTATTGCCATCATTGGCGCTGGTGCCATGGGGTCCAAACTGGCTCAGAAAATGCATCGCGCTGGCGCTGGCGACATTCTTACCAATCTAGACGGTCGCTCCCCTGCCTCTCATCAACGCGCCAGGGAGTCCGGCATGCTGGCGGCGTCCTACTCGGACATCGTAACAAAATCCGCAATCATTTTGAGCGTCGTGCCTCCTTCAGAAGCACAATCAGTCGCTGAACTTGTTCTGGAGGCATACAAGAGCTTATCGCTCGATCGCGCTATCACTTTTGCTGACTGCAATGCGTTGAACCCGACTAACATCAAGGAGATGGCGACGCTCTTTGACAGTACGAACATCACGTTCATCGATGGGTGTGTTATCGGTCTTCCACCGACGAATACCTACAATCCTGGGATCTACGTGTCTGGGAAGCCGGGTGACGAGCAAGCGTTCGATGCGTTCGTTGAGACAATGCTCAATTTTGGTCTTAACGTGTTTGCGATGAAGGGCGAAGGCGCAGATGTCGGTGATGCAAGTGCACTCAAGATGGCTCATTCTGTAAGTCTTTCTTCCAGGCTGGTGACTGCGTGTTTACACCTGGGATCCAGGCGATCGTGAAGGGAACTTTGGGATTGATAACTACATCAGTGCTTGGTGAGCTCCTTCAAATGAGAACCCTTGGCCCAGTTAACCAGAAGTGCGATCAACCAGCTGCCAACGCAACATCTCCATCGACTGCCCAAAGTCTCGTCCATTCCCTCCAGATATCACAGCCTCGATTCGTTGAGCTCACCGACGCGCTTATGGTTCAGATGCTACCAAAGGCATATCGCTTCGTACGCGAGATGGCTGAAGTTGGTGGGTACATCGGTGGCTCGGGCGGACAGTCGAAGATCTACGAAGACTTGGGCGAAACATTTGATCGAGTAGCAAAGGCCCATGAAGCGCACAAAAAGGACCCGCAATCAGAGGAAGCGGAAGATGCGGTAGCGCTGCTCAATTTTGCTGCGGAAGCAACGAGGACTGTAGAAGCTCACAAGGTGGGTGCAATGGAATCCTCGCTGTGTAGCTTGACACTGACAGCGTTTTCAGAAAAGCAATTAGAACGACGCTGGAGTAGTGAAGTTTACACCCGTCGGTGATATCTCAGACTGGCCCTTAGAGCTTATGTACTAAGGCAGAATAAATATATATCCAAATAATGTAACCCCAATTAGGCTGCGCGGTTCTAGCCTCAACGTCACTCATCCCGACACGACGACGTTGGTGAGGGCATCATTGACAACGAGGCATACGGCGACCGCGATGCTGTCGGTATCGCTTCTGGTATCGCTTCCGCTACTGGCTGCTGCACGGAATGCATCTTGGCCCAGTCCTCAACCAATATCCAGCCTAGAACTCTCGGTGCGCATCGTGCCTGACAGCGTCGGATTCTACTGACCGGTACGCAGCCATTAGCGCTGACACGCCCAGGTAAGGCGCACCCACCAGTGCAGGCTTAGGTGCTGACGGACGACCAGATAAATGTCCACCGTGTTTCAATTGTCTCCTCCCCGCATTCACCTGTGGCCAATACGGCAATTGCGACCCCTACGACGGCCAGTGTAAATGCCCGCCAGGCTGGGGCGGGATAGACTGTCTTGTGCCTCGTACGTTCGCGGCGTATACCTTGGCCAATCTCCCTCACCCTCCCCTGTCAGAATGCGACTCACTCGCGGACGGAGATCAGAGACGCCTACGCGAGGACGGCAAGACGTGCGACTGCAAGGACGGATGGGGCGGAATCAACTGTAATGGTGCGCGCGCCCTTTTCCGACGCCTAACACATAATGACACGCTGTCCATCAGTCTGCAAGACTGACCAGGCATGTGTCGGCTTTCCGCTGGCTGGACAGATCGGGTCCCTAGACGACGACGAGGTGGCGAATATGACGTGCTACACTGGCGGCGAGACCGTGTTCAACAACCATCAGATGTGCGACGTTACTAGCAAGTGTTCTCCCGTCCTGGCGCCACGGTTCTCCCGCTGATCACTAGCACACAGACCGCAAGATCATTGACATGTTGCCCGACCGACCTCCCCAGGTCACCTTTAGCTGCGACAAGCTGGACAATACGTGTTCCTTCCAGTTCTGGACAGCACAGGTTGAATCCTTTTACTGTGCTCTCGATGAATGCAGTTCGGAGATCCAGCACGGCTATGACACCAATACCACTACCTACGCATGCGAACACGTCAAGTGCAGCTGTGTGCCCGGCCGCTTCATCTGTGGAGAAGACGGAAGCGTCGACATCACAGATTTCCTGGCCGAGGAAATTCGCGGTCCCGCTACGTTTAGCTGCAAGACCCAGCAAGGGTGCAAGTTCGAGGAACCTGCCATGAACGATCTGATCCTGACCATCTTCGGCGACCCCTTCATCTCGCTTCAGTGCGATGGTGGTGAATGCTTGCACTATACCCAGGTTCCAGGTTACGTTGTGAGTCAATAAGCTTTCTCATTTGTCGGGTTTTCGGTTCTTATCGGTCCTAGCGTCCGCCCAAACCTGACAACACGCGATGGGTTGCACTCAGCGCCGCTGGAGCTGGTCTGATCGTCATCCTTACCTCCGCCGTGCTATGGTACGCAGGCCGAGCAGGTAGTGGCGAATTCGGGCAGATCCGGCTACCGGACAACGAAGCGAGCAAGCTTATGGCGGAGCACGTTCCAGCATCCCTCCACTTCTCCTCTCTCTCCTACAACTTGGGCCACAAGGTCATCCTCGAGGACATCTCTGGCTCGGTAAAGCCTGGCCAAGTGATGGCGATCATGGGAGCCTCTGGTGCTGGGAAGTCCACCCTGCTTGATATTCTCGCACGCAAGAACAAGCGCGGTACTGTCGGTGGCGTCACGCTAGTCAACGGACGGGAGGTCGAAGACAGCCAGTTCAGGAGTGTTACCGGATTTGTCGATCAGGAAGACACCCTGATGAGTACTTTGACTGTGTATGAGACGGTCCTGTACAGCGCGTTGCTGCGGCTGCCGAGGGACATGAGTTTCGAAGCGAAAAAGTTCAGGACTCTAGAAACAATGAATGAATTGGGCATATTAAGGATCAAGGACTCGAGGATTGGAGACAGTGGTACGAACTTTCCTTATGGATCTTTCCCGTCCATCACTCAAGGGTTTTTAGGGCGTAGATCTATATCTGGTGGCGAGAAGAGACGGGTGTCTATCGCCTGTGAACTGGTGACAAGTCCCTCGATCTTGTTCTTAGATGAACCAACGAGTGGTATGTGTTCCAGTGGAGCTTTCGGTGACTGGCTATATCATCCTTCAGGTCTTGATTCGTACAATGCATTCAATGTCGTGGAAAGCTTGGTCTCATTGGCCCGAGATTACAACCGGACCGTTGTGTTCACGATTCATCAGCCGCGAAGCAACATCGTTGCCCTCTTCGATCACCTCATCGTATTGGGTATGGGCAAGCTCGTCTACTCCGGAGAGTTCTCGAAGTGTCAAGGACATTTTGCGGCTATTGGTCGCCCGTGTCCACCGGGATTCAACATTGCCGACTACTTGAGTGAGTTCGAGTCGCTAGCGCTAGTTGCTGGATACTGATAGTCGCAGTCGATCTTACTATGAATGCAAGCCTGGTTAGCGCGTCAAGGAACGATTCGCCTGATCTCGAACCTGTATCACCTGTCGAGGATACGACGAACCTCGCAGATGAGGAACGCGGTCTCGCGCGTCCCAGTCAATTGGTACCGTTGGCGGTCCGCTCCAATCCCTCTTCTGACTCGTCTCAGGAGGACGACGAGACTGAGTTGCGCACACGACCAAATTCTATCAACTCAGCGTCAGGGTATATCAAGCGGAAAACGTCTCAGCTGTTTTCGGCTGTGTCGGGGTCCACAGCTGTGGCTAGTGAGACAATTGCCCCGAGGTTGGCCGCACTTGTCGATGCGTATTCTCGGAGCAGCATTGCCAGTGATATCAAGACAGAGATTGATGTGATCCAGCGTGAGCAGCAAGGAAGGGCCAACGGGAGCAATGGGAGTGATGAGCTTCCTGATGTGGCGCTTGAGACTTCCCTGTTGAGAGGCAGGAAACGGGCTAGCTGGGGGACGCAGTTTAGGATTTTGAGCGGGCGAGCATTCAAAAACCTGTACAGGGACCCAGCGCTTCTGGCTGCACACTATTTGGCATCCATAGTGTTAGCTCGTAAGTCTTACTTTCTGGCTGGCTACAGATTCTAATCTCGGCGATGGTTGCAGTGATATGTGGTCTGTTCTACCACAACGTCACGTAAGTGTCTGTTGCAGCAGATGTACTTTTCGACTCTCATTTCTTTCATAGGAACGATATAGCAGGGTTCCAGAATCGATTGGGTAAGAGTTTCATCAAATGATGGTCACATTCACATCTGAGCGACGTGTGTAGGACTGTTCTTCTTCACGCTGTCTCTCTTCGGCTTTTCGTGTTTGTCAAGCCTGGGTCTCTTTGCTAATGAGCGTGTGTTGTTCATGCGAGAAAGGCAAGCGTTTGACGTCTTCCGATGCGACAGATGCTGTTAACACGAGATTAGGTCTAATGGTTACTATTCCGCCTTTACATACTTCTCAAGCAAGGTTCGTCTTCGTCTGCGGCTCCCGTCGAACGGCCCAGCGTATTGATTGTGATCCAGGTGCTCTTCGATATCCTTCCGCTGCGCGTGGTGCCGCCTTTGATGTTCGGGGGTATCGTGTATGGACTCGCAGGCCTCGTTCCCACTGTTGCCGGCTTTTGGAAGTTCTTGCTGACGTTGGTTCTCTTCAACTTGACAACCGCGAGCGTGGTCCTGCTTCTCTCAATTGTATTCTCGAACATCAGTGTGGCGAGCTTAGTCGGAACGCTGGTTATGCTCTTCAAGTACGCAATCTTCCGCGCGTTTTGACTCGAGGTTCTGATGGATTTTGCTTCTTCTTTGCAGTCTGCTATTCGCTGGACTGTTAATTAGTCGCGAGACGATACTTCCGGCGTTGCAGTTCCTCTATGTGATATCGTTCTTTCACGCAGGCTTCGAAGCCCTGGCCGTCAACGAACTGCGTTATCTATCGCTGAAGCAAGTCAAGGTCCGTTTTTCTGTTTTGGTAGTTCAACTTGCTTCTGACCATTTGTGCTCTAGTACGGGGTGGAGTTGGATGTGCCTGCGGCGACAATTCTGTCTATTTTCGGTCTTCGGGCCCAGGCATTCTGGTGGCCCAACATCGCCTTGCTGGGTATCTTTTTCCTCTCGTTCACGACAGCCAGTTACATTGTGCTACACTTCTTCGTGAAGGAGAAGCGGTGAGAGAGAGCCCCGTGTATCAGTATCAATGCCGTATATATCTGTATTTTCTATCTTTCTTCTTCCGGAAAGTATACATAACGTCTCGAGCATGCGGTTATGTGTTACACTGAATGTATACAATACACGGATGATTCGGAAAACGGGGTGTGTCGGGGTCCTTTTGATGACTGAAGTCTGATTCCTTTCTCGGTGGATCAGAACCGTCTCATCTGTTGTATAATTACTTCCGTCATACAGTTGAGAGATCTGCGGTCGGGGATTGCTTAGAACGTGAAGGCACGAGACAATTTGATTGCCACCCCACGTCATGGTGAGTATCAGATAGATGCATCTTTTGGAAAAACAGGAAGAGCCGAGGCGTGGCTAGCCAAAGCCTTGGCGGGACGTCGAGATCACCAAATACGGGCGATGGAGGAATAGCGAAGGCGACCAGGAAAGGCAAGGGGAAAGCTACTCGCCCAGGTTCGCATTCATTCAAACGCACGTTTGGGTAGGCCGAATTGGCGAGTGCCAGGGCTCGCAGGGCTCAGTGTGAAGAGGACCAGTGCGGGCGTTGAGTCTGGACCTTCCTTGGAGCAAGTAGATACTTACATAGTAGTGGAAAGGGGTAAAGGGCAGACCTAGCGGTAGAAGTAGGGCCCAAAGGGATAGGATTGGAGACCGGAGCCTATCGACCTAAACGCTTATGGGCTAGTGAGCATGAAAAGAGCGAGGCGGTGGTCGCTGAAAAAGGTTGAGTGGAGCGGACAGGTGACACGGGAAGGTTTCTCAAATAGTCGAGTAGGGCCTGAGACAATGCGAAAGTGTAGAGGGTTTGGGCGCGAACGCTGTAGCAGGCTGCATTGTTCGCTTTGTTCTATTCGTCAGTGGGACAAGTAAGTAAGATGAGTACCCCTGGGTCCCACGTATCAGTGATGATTTGGTAGCCAGGATACACGGCTCCACACATTATGGACGGGTGAATACGAGGGTGCACCCTATATCCTCACTAACAGAGGATAGCCCTGACCTGGGAATACAGTACCAGTCGGAGGTGAGTCGGAAGCCGAGGTGAGCCGTCTGCTTAGATCGGGAACAATAAGTGGTGATCGTGATGGCTGTTCATACTTAGCCTGGGAGGTGCACACGACGCGTCTGGCATATATTGAGCGCGTCAAATGCTGATACAAATAGCAAAGGTACACTTCGTCAAGTGAAAATGCCCGAGTCTGCTTCTCAAGAACAAGAAAACACCCTTTCCATAAAGCCGAATGTCCCGAAAATCGGCAACACGAACAATGCTGAGCGATCGCCGAGTCATATTTATAAGCGACTTGTTTTTAAACCACCACCATCGAGTTTGACGTCGAATAGACGTGTAAGACTCAATCTAGGCAAGAATGTAAGCCACAGATCTGTTTCACTCCTTAATAATAAGGCCATGCGTTGACGCGTTGGCAGTGATCGGATATTGATCTCGCAAGAGACCGGAAACTAACATGACGGACAAGGCGATACACAACGGCGATGGATCTGCAAAGGGTGTCAAGGCCCTACCAACCGAGTTCTACAATGATTTTTTGAGCGATGATGCCAAAAACCGCAAGCCCAGCCCAAGTCAGTGCTCTTGATCGCGTTCACGCCTTGAGTTGACAAGCTACATGGTATCACGATATAGTTCGTAGCCTTCTTCCCCTGGAAGCGACCCCCGGAGTACTTTCTCTCCTTGCTGGGAAACCGAACCCTACCACGTTCCCATTCACCTCGCTCAACTTCACGGTCCGATCGCCCACTCAACCCGGGAAGGACATCTCTGTCGCGCTAACCGAGGAAGAGCTCGCCAGGGGTTTGCAGTATAGCGAAACAGGCGGAATTCCGGACCTTCGTGGGTGGATAAATGAGCTTCAATGTCGGGTCCACGGACGCCACCAAGGGGAGGGGTGGCGCATTACCATCGGATCGGGGTCGCAGGATTTGATAACCAAAGTGAGTACGTACTACAGGGAACCTCTCTACGGGGGTCGCTGTTCAATTATGACGGAGTACAATGAAATTCGGGCTGATGAGACGCGTCGTATGTAGGCTGTCACCGCGCTTGTAAATCGAGGGGACCCAGTCTTGGTTGAGTCCCCTGTTTACGCGTACGTGTTCAATACCCCCATCCCATTGTTCTTGGACTCACAGGCTGTGATCTGATGCAGGGGTGTGATTCCCATGTTCCAAAGCCTTGACTGTGATCAGATCGGTGCGTGCACCCACAGCGCTGTCGGTCTGACGCGTGTGCTTATGCCGGTTTTGGGGCGCCTGTCATGCAGAGGTGGACACGGACGCACATGGCATCATGTCGAGCTCTCTGCGGTCGATTCTGGAGAACTGGCCAAAGGACAGGAAGAGACCTAAAGTTTTGTACACTGTTCCTGTACGTCCGCTTCCACTTGCTCCGAACTAGTGGGGGAAGATTGATGATGGGCCTGTACAGTATGGATGCAATCCCACTGGCATGACTGCCACGCTGGAGCGGCGCAGAGAAGTGCTGCAGCTGGCTAGAGAGTATAACTTCCTCATTCTAGAAGGTGCGGTCGAGTCTCTTGGCTTAGTGTTCGATAGCATGCTGACTACCGTTGTGGTCAAGATGACCCATATTACTTCTTGTATTACGGGACCGATCCTCGTTACCCATCCTATTTTACGCTCGAGCGCGAAGAGCCAGAAGTTGGACGAGTACTTCGGTTCGACAGCCTGTCAAAGGTACTTTCTGCTGGCATACGCATCGGGTACGCGTCGGGCCCAGACGCGATCATTCTCGCCATGGATCGACATGTACGTACTGGAATCACGTCCAGAAGCTTCATTCACTGACGGACGGCTTGTGATTGATGTGGCGTTCCTCCATGTAGACGTCTACTGCGAATCTGCAGACGGCTTCGTTGACTCAGGTCATTATCTCATCGCTCTTGCGCTCTTGGGGCTATGAGCAATTCATGGCGCACACCGAATACGTCGCGGACTTTTACAGACAGAGGCGAGACATTTTCGAACGGGCCATGAACAAGTATCTGACTGGCCTGGCTGAATGGGTCGCACCGGAGGCCGGGATGTTCTTCTGGTAGGTTTCTGCTCTTCTGCTATGAAAACGTCTGAGAAGATTTAATGACAGGTTCAAACTGCTCGTCGGTAACTCGGATGATGGAGAAGGGGACTCGGAAAGTGTGATCCGGACCAGGGCGTTCGAGAAGGGGGTGATTGCATTGCCTGGCATGGCGTTCCTGCCCAATGGGAGAAAGACGGGGTATGTGCGGGCGTCTTTTAGCACGGTGAAGGACCATGAGATCGAGGAAGCGGTGAAGCGGCTGCGAGATGCGATTCTGGAGGCTCGTGCTGCCCAAATTTGAGGACAGTGGAGTGCAATGATTGTCAGAAGAGCTTGAGTTGGGCGTGACACTGCTGACAGCGAGTGAGCGGATGAATAATATCACGTGGATGTGGATTTTGTATAAGGACGAACAAACACTGATGGACGGCTTATCTCCAAGCATCGACACCATCTTCTACTCAGTAAGTTTGTTGGAATCAAGGTGAGAAGCGGCGCCCACCTGCTTCGTTCTAATGCGGCACAGATATGGCCACGGAAAAGAACAGCGCTGGAGTGCCGGTGGATCTGTGCTATGCGGTCAAGTGTGAGAAGTGTGGAAAGACAACATGGAAAGTGGGTGTGCTGTGTCTGTTTTACGTGCGAGCGACAGTGAGATTGAATCTGTATCTAGGGTTGCGGCCTGCACGTCGAAAGCGTGAGTGTAGCTCCATTTAGCGGGTGGGCATCAGCCGGCAGCCCTGCGCGCGATGCGGGGCATGGCCAGCTGGATTCTGATGCACTGTCTGCAGGTGATGAAGGACGTCAAGGAGGAGGACAAATGCCAGTGCGAGCGGGGAACGGCGACGAGCGTCACGGCGTAAAACTACCATATATGTACATGGCCCGATATGGGAGGGGTCCCGGGGTCTTCCCGGCGGGAGGGAATCATATTTGTGTTGCTGCTTGCCTCGGACCGTCACCATACTTTCATGAAGCGCTCTGACCAGCGATGTCGAGCTCAATGCCCAGTGGCCCCGCTCACCCGCCCGCCGTGCACGCCGTCGTCACCACCCACCACGTCGTCGTCAAGGACGGCACCAAGGTCAATCAGTACTATCTCACCCGCAAAATCGGCCAGGGCAAGAATGGCACCGTCTACCGCGCCGTCGCCTCCACAGGCGGCCCCGAGACCACCGATGTCGTGCGTATCCCGCCCGCCTCTCTCCTCCCTGCTGACCCGCCTCCACAGGCCGTCAAGGCTATAAGACGGGAGTCGCACGAGGGCAAGAAGGCGCGCAAGTACCAGATGCTCCGCCGCCAGAATCTACCGCGCCCGACGACACACACATCAGTCGGCGACCTCATCCACTCCGAGGAAACCAAAATTCTGCGCGAGATTGCCATCATGAAAAAGCTCCACCATCCCGCCATCGTCCAGCTGTACGAGGTCTTGGATGACCGCCTCATAGAGACCATCTACATGGGTCCGTCATCCCTTCTATCTTTTATTGTCACTCACATCGTCCTCCAGTCATGGAATATTGCGCTGGTGGTGAAGTAGAATGGAACGACGGCCACGGCAACCCTGTCTCCTCGCTCGTACAGACCAGGCGCATCATGCGCGACGCTATCCAAGGCTTGGACTATTGTACGTCCGCTTTGCACCGTCCGTATACTAGTTCTAATCGTTATGCAGTGCACAGCCAGGGCATTATACATCGCGACATCAAGCCCGCCAATCTCCTCTGGACCAAAGACCGCGCACATGTGAAAATTGCTGACTTTGGAACCGCGCATTTCTCTTATGCGCAGCGCCTCGCATACTTGGGATCCAGCACTCCCACCTCCGAGGATCCTGGCGACCCCTTCCTGCTCGACGATACCAATCTCGCCATAAAAGCCGGCACGCCCATGTTCATGGCCCCTGAGGTTGTATACGACTCTGTCTATCTCGAGGATGCCGTCCGCCCACCTCCGCAGCCTATCACCAAAGCCATAGACGTCTGGGCCCTCGGCATCACTCTTTACTGCCTTCTTTTCGGCACTGTACCCTTTCAAGTCACTGAGTGCGGTGTAGCTGGCGAGTTCCAAGTATATCGCCTCATACTGAATGGAGAGTGGAGCGTCAAGGAGACCATGGGCTACGACGGGGTTCCCACAGGAGGACGGCATCCAACAGACGAAAAGTCCGAGGGCGGGATTCTCATGCATCTCCTCGAACATTTGCTGGAAAGAGACGTCAACTCGAGAATCACTCTAAGCGAAGTCCGGGTGCGTTCCTTCCGACGACATCCACATGACGTCCCGTGCTAACATCTAGCAGAGTAACCCGTGGTTCTTGCACGATCTGCCGAATCCAGTAACCTGGCTGCAGGACATGGCCAACGATCAGATTCTGGTCTCTCCCCAAGAGACTTCGGTCGCGATCAAGACCATGGACTTCAGGTTTGGCAGGTGGAAACGTGTGGCGCGGGGAATCACGAACGCACTGGGCAGGGGAATCGCTCCCATACGCTCGGTGCAGTCGCGGGAGGGCATGCAGCCTGATTCTTCCTCGGCGGCGACTCCCACACCCAGTGTTGGTGGCTCCTCACGTACAGGCAGGCATCGCACTGTCATGGAGATAACTGGCGGTCGCAGGAAAGAGAAGGGCAAGGATCTTGAGCGTTCTCTTTCGCGTCTCCGCCATTCGGCAAGCATCAGCCGACGCTCGTCTCAAAAATCGACGAGGCTTAAGGAGGAGCCTACCGCATCAACGTCTGGTGGTTTCATCTCTTTTAAGCTTCTACGGCGCGGCCGTTCCACGCGTACTCTCTCCTCCACGCAAACATCATCGCCGGACGATACAGAGCCCCCAATGCGTTCCTTCCGCGCGGGCATTCCCACCACGACTGGTCCCAAATACGCAAAGTCCCGCGTTGGCGCAGCTCGGGCAAGCGCAGAGGTGCTTCGGTATCACCACCCTGTCTCAGCCCAGGTCAGCAGCAGCGGGCCTCTCACCAGCGACCGGCGTGTCTCGAGCTGGGGCGACCATCCGCTCGAACTCAGAAACACGAGCTTCACGGACGACGACGACATCATCGGGGACGGAACGCTGCAATTTGGGAGGCCGTCCATGGACAGCGAGGACGAGCCCGAGGACAACAGACCTAGACCGCGTTTATACGATTTTCCTCTGCCGGCGATGCGTCCTACACCTTTGCAGTCAACCGTAGATGAGGATTATGGGGTCATCACGACCAACGGCTCTGTTGGTCCAGAGGACTCTGACTCTGACGACGACGAGTCGGGGATCAATATCACGTTCGGTCGACGGCCACGGTCATGATTTCTTTCTGCCACTGCCTTTTTTGTATCGCTACCTACACGAGATACCTGTTTGTACTGTTACCACTCTCCCCACTCACCTGTTACTGTAGACCTGTCTGCTTTTTCTCGCTTTCGACCGCCTTTGGACTGTTGGCATTATACTTAGAGTAGCGAGAGTTTTTATCTCATAGATATCCCGTCATTGTACAACAGATTACATTTGGTATGGCTGGTGGAGGACGATAGAAAGTACTGAGCTCGCTGGGCTTTGGGTTGTAGGGGTTCTGGACCTCTTCCTAGCCTTGAGCAACGGCGACGCCGCTTCTGTCCCGGCCGTAGCTCCCGGTCTTGGAAGATGCCATGTCTCAATTGGGTGTATGTCACCAACAAGGATTATTTGGCTACGTCGTACGCTCGTAAGTTCACCAATCTGTACTTAAACTGAGCCAAAGATTAAAGCTGGTATCGTACGGATCCGCGGTGTCCGCCGGTCTGCGTTCAGTGATCTGGTTCATTGAGAAGAAAGACTCCTTTTGTTGGTATTGCTCCCTTCACACTTTGTCGGCAAATCCCAATGGTCAGACCCTTTTGGCTCCTTTATCTGGTCTGAAGGACCTGACCATGCACGATGTCAGGGGCGAACACTAGTCCGATACAACCCAAAGGTATGTCCCAGGCAATTGGGTTTGAAAGCAGAGAATCGATCGGGAAGAGCCAGGTGGCGCGTGGATTGCTATCTGTTGGAACCTGTTGGAAGTCGGTGCCCAAGGCGCATCAAGAGCAAATCAAGTCAGAAGTTTGCGTTCCGCGTCACAGTCTAGACCCCAAAGTGAGGAAGCTCAGGTACTCGAGACAGCGTGTCAGACAGCCACATAAACAGCACTGAGTATCTTCAAAGACGTATCGATGCTCCGAACGGCGAAAATCAAGTACGTCTGATATGCTTTTGGGGCCATGGACTGTTCATTCTGATCAATCAAGTACAAGGTCTAGCGATCCCCAGGAAACCATTGAAGGTACGGCCGGAGGATGTCCAGATCGCCATCAAGGTTCGCGTCTACGATCTGCTCGTCCTGTCCTTTAGGCATCTTTTCGATGAGTATGTTGCCCCGCAAGTTCGGGTCGGACTTGCCCTCTGTGAAGTTGAGCAGAGCCGCGTTAGGTATGGGACCGTCTGGGTACCAGTACATCACTGTGAACGTACTTGAACACGGCGTCCAATGTGATGCATCGTGCACATACGGTAGAAATGGTCCCCTTGCAGACCAATCATGTCGGGATAGATGATATGATATTCCGGGTAGCCGCGGCCTAGCGTCACGAAGTTTTTGTTCAGGTCTTCGTCGGCGGGCATGCAAGGGTTTCCTTTGCGATCGCACTTGTACTCGATGGTCTTTAGCTCGGGTCCCGTACCGTCCTGTCGGAACACGATGGTTTTTCTTTCCCTGACTGTGCAAGATATGTTACGCCGAGGATGCTCAAGCAAAAATCCGAAAGACTCACTCATGGCTTCCGTAGACATGACAGTAAGAGGCTGTGTTACTGATGCTCGAGCCGACGGTCAAGACAGGGGCTTCATCAGTGGCAACGTGTTGTAGACATGTACTAAATTTTAGAGCCAAACGCTGCATCAGCGGTTCTAGAGGTTCGTTTTGCCTGCTCAGACGCCAAGGTTCATCCTCGAGGAAAACCCATGCGCTATCGTCAGCACGAAAATCCTCCAGCCAGAAATTGAAACACCTTCGATCAACGATCATCCATAACAGCTCCTGAGGCTAGTTTACATGTCTCTACAGCTTCAGAGAAGTGTAAAGTATCACAGGACATTGCAGAACGAGGACAGGAACATTTTCTTTTGATAGAAGCGTCGTCAACACCAATAATGTGATTAAGATAGGTGCTTGAGTGGGTAAGATCGTGTCGATAGTCCGTCTCAGGCGTTCAAGAGAAAAGTCATTCATTCATACAGCGGTCTGGCAAAGAGTGAGATCATATAGTCGAGGAAGCTTTGAACTACACACCTTGGCCACCGAGTAATCGCGAAGATCTACAGAAAATTCTGCAGGACCGTACACGACATCCTCTCTG
Source organism: Strobilurus luchuensis (assembly GCA_019915105.1). Classification (NCBI taxonomy): domain Eukaryota; kingdom Fungi; phylum Basidiomycota; class Agaricomycetes; order Agaricales; family Physalacriaceae; genus Strobilurus; species Strobilurus luchuensis. Next base: position 1,440,362 of record JAHLMJ010000010.1, on the reverse strand, counting down.
CCGGGGAACATCCTCAGCTCCATGACGCCCTTATCCACCAAACCTAGCTTTTCCAAAACTCTTCTGGCTGCCATGTTTGTCGGAGACGTGATACCGACAAACTCTGTCACACCCCAGTGCTCGCGCGCGTAATCGGTCAGAGCGCGTGCCGCCTCCGTCGCGTATCCCTTTCCCAAGCCCTGTTCAGTGAACCCAAACCCAACGTCTGGGATTGGAAGCAGCGTTTGGGGATCGGATTCCGGACGAGTCCTCACGAGGGACACGACCCCGACGTGGCGCCCAACACCGCCGGATGTGGTCTTCTCAGAGACGAGATACTGTCCATGACCGTCCGCAGCGTGGAAGCTTGCTGTCCGGCCGACAGTGCGGGCACGCGCCTTCTCTACCGTGTTTATGAATGAAGGATCTGATGCTGGGATAGCCAAGCGGCGCGCGACTGAGACTGACGAGGCATGTATATCAACCAGACATTGGCAATGTTCCGCTGAGTCGGGAAGAATATGTGTCAGAATCAGACGCGGGGTGTCGATGAAGAAGTCGGGATCTGGAGTCCATTGTGACATGGCTAGAGTTGAGTGCGAAATAACACCCCAAATTTGCTCTGATGTACTAATCGGCGCCTGCCATACTGACTCGAATTACCAAGTCATTGTGACTCACTCAGCATGATTCACATGCGAATGCATAGTCAGCAATACGGCGCAACAATCGGTTGAAGCATGCTTTCACCCAGGCGAGGAGGACTTTGTGAGGTGATGGAGAGTTGATGGAGGCTTGCAGCACTCTTGCAGCAAGTTGTGACCGTCACTAGGGTTAGGGTTCCAAGGGCCAGTATCATCTTGGCCGAAAGGAGACAAGCCGATTCGTCCTTCTTCCCAAGCAGGACGTGCTGTCCTTCCGCCAGCTCAACGGCTAATGTCTGATTCTACTGGAAATGATTTGCATCTCTTTTTACTAGTGCTTGGGCTCCGTCTTTTCCGAATGTTCGAGGGTTGACTAGAATTGACTGAGCCGAAAAGAAGCACAACCTGGCAAAAGAGCCTCGTCCGTATACCAACGACAAGGGGTGTAGGCGCTAGTACAAAGCTATCAGGTCGATGAAGGAATAACTATGCATAATGCACTGCTCGACTCACCAGTAGCATGCCATGCACAGTTGTCAGGGCACATTCGAAGACCCGGGCGATCGTTCGCACTCAGGATTTTTCCCCTTCCGTAGGCTCTATCATCAACTCTAGGCCCAACCTCCATTGCTGTCACCAAGTGCGATGCAACTGACTGTCGTCAGCTTTGTCACACTCCTCCTCTATCTTCGTCGACGAAGAGACTGCGCAAGTATGCGTCATAGACAGACGTGAACTCGACAGAGCCCCGATTGGCAACAAAGGAAGAAGCTTGGAATGCGCACGTGTTTCCAATTTCTCCGTCATGGGCTCAGGGTGGCGATCGGTTCCTTTGTCTCTTTCATCCTCTTGGTGAGATGCAAGACACCGTCAGCTACGAAAGCGATGGTCCGTTCCGTGTTCCCTGGCTTGCGCACAACGACGTTGGGAGCAACGATCGTATCACCACGTTTGCTTCCAACGATGTTGGCGCGTTCAACAGCCATCAGCTCAATCACGGCGCTGTTCTCGATCTCAACCAAATGGATATCGATTTCACAGATGTCAACAGGTATTTTGACCTGACTGGCGACAGGTGCGCTCGTTCGCTCCACGTTCATTGCCTCCAACAATGCTCACTGCTCAGGTCACCGGAGAATCATATTCATGTCACACACTACAACTCCAGCGGCGGCCTGCTTCATAGTGAGCAAATGCAGCTGGCATCGGGATCATGGGTTCCAAGCGACGGCAACTGGATTTTTACTGCCGTTCCAGGAGAACCCTCGCAGCCGCAGAAGCCCAAAAAGACGGTGACCTTTGCTGACCAGGTCGTCGAGTTGGGTGCTTTCACCGAAGAGCCGCTCTCGTGGCCCGACGAGCTTTCCTCGTTTTTCTCTGCCATTCCTCTCCCTGGCCAGTCTCAATTCCCTTTCTCATCCGAACTCGTCGGCACAAAGACTGCCCCATCTTCCACCCCACCCCATCAAACCGTCGACCCCTCTCTGCTTGTCCTGCAATCGAAGCCGTCTCCGCCTTGGAGTGCACACTACCAGACACCGATCGATGGTATTTCTTGGCAACTGCATGAGGCCATCAGTAGCGCCCAACCGAGCCAGGGATCCTTGGAGCAGGCGGTGCCGAACTTGGAGCAACAAACGATGGAACCTCTGCCAGAGACACAATTTTTGCGCCGTGAGCATGTGAGTTCCCTTCAGTGACGATAATTCCATCATGCTGAGCGTGGGATTAGTTCATGACCATATGTAGCGTGGATCCTATATCCATCTCCACAGAACGTCCGACCCTCTTTGCGAGCCCCACCGGACTGATCGTTCTATACCATGGCCGTTCCCTTCTTGCGCACTTGCGCAATCTACCGAACGAAGCCCTTCCCTCGGGACAGTACCTCTATACCTCCACTCACATACCATACTTCAAACGACTGACCTTCTGCAATTTTCTCCTCCTTTGCCCCGAGGCAGGTGTGACTGCTGTCCTTCCTGCTGAGTTCGATGGCTTGAAGAAGGTAGCCGACATAGACGTGCACCCGATTGTCAAGGCGATTTTCAAGAAGATACGTGCGGTCGAAAACCCGAAACCGAGGAAGCTCGTGAGTGTTGCCATCTTTCTTTTCTTCTCGATTGTTTCGCTGACAAAGTTTCTTTTGCAAGAATTACTGTGCACTTCCCAATGCCATATATCATCTCGGTATCGTAGTACGAGGCGAGGAGCTCATGCACTACCTCTTTCGACAGAACTGGTGGGATCTACCGGACGGCCTATACTTATACTTATACTCCTACTCCAAACCTGTTCACCGATTCCCGGACCTCGTTCTCGTCATTGCATATGTCAATGTTGTCCCACCGGATGTGTATGACGGTGGTTTGAGAAGAGTCAGGTCTGAGGATGTATCGTTGGTCCTACGATATTGGGGCGAACTTCTGTTGGAGGCTGAGATTTCTTGACAAAGGCGTGTTCTTCTGGCGCAATTTATTTATCATTTATGTTATATAGCTGTAAATTTACTGTAGGGACGGCGGCCATCAACGAGAATGCGTGCTAATGTTTACATTCGTGAGACGTATACTAGCTGCGAACACAGTCAAAATCGCGAGGTCGGAGGAAGTCAAGTTCTCTTTCTTGCGGGAAGTTATGGTAGGTCTCGAGCTCGGCAATCGAAGCCTGTACCGAACCACTACTGCTATCATTTTCCAGTAATTGACAGTGAAGAGGTCCCATGATCATACGTTCCATATGTTCTCCTACTCATCGAGACTCCATTACAACGGTGTCAGTCGAACAGCATATCAAGGACCGCGCGGTAAAGGTGTCCTTAACCGACTTTTGGAGTAAACAACTCTACCAGTAGCGTTCCAACTGTCAACGGCCTGGTTCTTCAAGCGAGGTTGATTGACAGTTCCATGCTTTTCTCGTCCTTCTCCATCTCCAAGCCCGCTCATAAAAGGCGAGCACTCGGTGACTCTCTGTGCATTGTGCCATCTGTTATCACCTATCGATCCCCTCAATACCTTTTCATCATGAAGTTCACCCTCGAAGCATTCATTACCGCGCTGCTGATAGTCTGCGTCGCGGGCGGTCCTGTCGAGGTTGTCACAGACGGTGTGTACTCTTCTTTCGCGTAGTTCTCTCGTGTCTCATCGAGAACAAAGGCCTGTGCGTTGAGAACCAGGTTCGAGACGTCGATGGTAGAGCCATCGCCTGTCCTTGATTAATGTGAACAATCAAGGTGGGCACAAACTCCCGCGTACGACGCATCAATATCGTTGTACTCACCATCAGAAAGTGACCACGCCATCGAATAAGGCAGGTCGGAATCGAGAGACGCTTGAGGGCCGTGAATAGTCTGACGACGCAATATCAAATCATGTATAGCTACAACTTCCTCTTCGGAAGAATCTCGTCGGAGAATGTGTACAAGATTACAGGTTCGGCGACTTCACAAGGTCAAACATATTAGGCAAACCGTAAGAGATGATCATGACTGTCGTAACTCGCAATTTCTCCTCATGACCACCAGTCGTCAATCACCGACTACCCTTCAAGTTCTCCCCCTACGCACAGGTGTCCTCAGATATCGTCTTAAAGCCATCAACGCCTTTCCCATCTCATTCCGGCCTTTCCTCGACCGTCCGCATCCCCAAAACTCATCTGTCGACACCTGTTTCATATTCAGCCTCACGCTCAAGCTGAACACAGGCGAAATGTTGTACACACCTCGACAAGGGCAGCGTCCCCAGTATTCAGCAGCTCACGCTGCAATCGCGGGTGCTGTACAAACTTCAGGGAGAGCACTTCCCTCATCTATCATCAATATGAGTCCCATACACGGGATGGTGTTGAGACTATAGGTCGCACCTTCCGAACCTTGACCGCCTCCCAATCATGCCTCACAGACCGCTCATAACTCTCCGCAAGTCGCACAGCCGCTTCGGGCGTCGCACAAGCACGGATGTGTCGCACGATGCGGGCGTATGAGTGTGAGGCTGGGTATGCAAGGAACTACCATGACACGGTCAGCTATAAGTCTAACTTGAATGCGAAGAACACCTGCGAACCTTCATAGCCTGGAACAAATGCTCTGCAGTGGGATATCGCTTTCCCCTGTACGTCACAGAATACTCAACGTCGTTCGTAAACTCGTAGGACGGGATTGGCGTCGAGTCCGAAGTCAAGAATATCGCAATATATGGGTCTTTTGAAGGTGTCTTCAGGTTCTTCGTGAGTGGCTCTATATACGATGGTGTCAGCAGGGCATCGAGTTTTGACAATGGGCTACCGACCTGGATGACGAAGCGCATGTCTAATCTTCACGAGAATAAGTCCCATCTTGTTCTCCCCATTTCCGGTGGCGTCAACGCCCCAGAACGTGTCTCCTTCCTGTTTAGGGCTCAGGCTTTTTTCATATACCAAATGTAAAGGAGAAACGCACGTTAACGATAGCCTCATGTCCTGTATCCAGCAATCTCCTTTTCAACTCCTCGTTTTGCTGGAATTTGCGCTTGAGGACATCCTTCATCTACAATACAACGACGCCAACATCAGGTCCAGATCAATGCGAGGAGAGGAAAGAAACAACGCACCACCGCCTCCGCCTGGAACGCCTTATCCCCACTCCCCTCATACGCCTTGGCGAGCGTCCACGCCTTCCCAGCTGACTCGGCCCGCCGAATTTTGGACATGATGTGCGGGGAGGAGGTGAACTAGAACAAAGGCACAGCAGACTCAAATCAGCACACGATAGGCAAATGGAGTAAGTTCGCTTTCACGAACCTTCAGCGCCTGAAAGAGGTGCAAGGACGTAGGATAGGTCTTATGGTCATACCGGATGGATGTGGGGTAGGAATTAGAGAGCCAGTGTCGACCGTCAGAGTCGGAGAAGTGAACAGCATTGGGATCAACTAGAGGGGCGTAGGCGTGAGAGTGGTTGGATGATGGAGCCTGGCTGAGAGCGGCGTTGTTCGAGTTGGGAGCAGAATTGGACGGGGTCTTAGATGGACCCTTGTACGAAATAGGATGGGAAGGCGCCTGTTTTGGAACAGCATTGGCCTTGACGTCGTCAGACGAAGACGAAGGGTTTTTGGCGCCGTGGGACGATGGAGTGTTGGACGAAGCCTTCGAAGGGGTATGCGAAGGAGCCTTGATGCTGGAATGAGTTTTGTGAGAAGGCGTATGGGAAGCAGCCTTGTGCGAAGCGGTATGGGAAGCAGCTTTGGTATCGGAAGGCGCCTTACTGACACGCGAAGCAGTGCTCGCACTATTGTTCGAAGGATTGTGCGTAGCGATCGCCGCGTGACGCGATTCAGCGCTGGGCAGAAGCAGGGCAGCGTGTGGTGACCCACGAGCAGAAGCTGGGCTGCTCATCGAGTCGTACTGGACGGCCGTGAACCTCACACGATGATGGCCATCGGATGAAGGGGGAGGAAAGACGAATGGGCCGGACATGATATCAGAGTCCACTGATGACAGCGAGACTTGCGTGGTGGAATATTAGAGCGAATGAATACAGGAGTCGATGGTGGTGGTGGTAGAGCTCTGAAGAACAAAGTGCGCCACGGTCAGCAATTTATGCGACCTTGCTATCCGGCAATCAAGTACTGGAGATCAATGAGTGGGAGTGGTGCCCCACCAATAACGACATTCCAGACATACGATCCAGCTGGAAAAGGTGGCGCTGACACAGCCGAGCGTGACCCTGAGCGCAAACTGTGGCGCAGTGGACGCCGAGTCCCAGGCTAGAAGTCCAGGTCAAAAGTGTGGCGTGCATCGAAGATAAGGCCATGTGGTTTGATCAAATTATCCACCCGGAGTGCGAAAGTGATGTGAGTGTGGCGTACATCCAACGAAATGATATCTGAGCTGGCGTGCATATATGAGATAACATGGAGAGATTCTTGTGTGGCGCAATGAATAGTGACAGGTTTCAAGATGCCAACGGCGTGCGAAATAGGCCCTTCAACGTTCTGGCTAGACTATGTTGCTGCCTCAATGCCAGCATCTGAGGGTCGCCGTACACGATTAGATAGGCGGGGAGGATAGCGTCTTCGGTGTAGACTACAGTTTCTTCGTAGTTGAGCTCGCTACCTGGCAAGCCGTGCAACTGAAATTACGTTGAGAGACAGCCTAGCAAAAGAAGGAAGCACACACCGAGTCGTAATGGTCATTGTTCATGTGTCTATGTCGGTGGTGGTGTACGTTGCGTTGTTTGCCGACAACGACGCGATTGAGAATGGTGAAGCGATAACCGGATCCGCGAGACGCGTCGGTGAAGTAGTCATCTGCCTCTGAAAACCTAGATTAGGGATGGAAGAGAGAAGGATGAACAAAGAACGCACTAGACGAACACGCCGTCGAGTATATGCCGGGCCCAAATCTCTGGAATTTGTTCTTCGTGCCTGCCTTGGCGAGGCTGTACGAGCTGGCAATGATTCGGCACATGGAGCACTCGGGATGGGTGCACAAGACGATGCTGTCTTTGCTCTCGCCCAGAAGGCACTTTCGTGATGTTCCGTGGAAGAGCAGGCGTTCGACTGTGTTGGTTTCCAGACCTCGTGTGAGCGCAACGTGGTATCTGTTCGGTGTCAGCTGCTGAATGGCAAGGAGCAAATGGGGTGACCTGTATGCTGCGTACCTGCCTATGCTCTGCGCAGGCGACAATATCCGAAATATCGACACGACTTTTGGGATCGCTTTATTTGGATGGAGCCAGCCTTGGGTGAAGAGACGTTCGACTGTGTGAGGTTTAGTACCCAGCCGAGACCAATAGGACAAGACGCACCCTGCCTGTAGTCGTCCTCCACCTTTGTTATCCGGTGAAGCGAGCGGCCATGCTTGTACATCTCCAGGCATAGTAGTGCATCCGTCCGCGCCAGATCGGTCAATATCGATGATGATTGGATCTGCACCATCGCTCAGTAACTAGCGCAGTAAATGGGGTACGCTCGTGCTATCCATACCGCTTAAAAGCACTCATTTTCAATTTCAGATAATTCACGGCGTTTGGAAGTGAAACAGGGAACAAGCGAGCGCCGTAGCATCGTGGCGAAACTTGGACGACGAGGGTCGGAGGCAAAGTGCGGATGATGTCGGCCCGCACTTACCGATTCCAGTCATCACCAAATCATCACTGTTTGTTTTGTTCTTCCTATGCCATTTATGCTGCTGCTGCTACTGGTATCTTCCCGCAAGACGGATTTCCTGCCTGTATGAACAGAAGTAATATCTATCATCTTCTGGCAACACTGTGCCTCGTGCTCTCAGACGGGCACTTATAGCGCGGCGGGCACGTTGCTGCATCTACTCTCTACTCTTTGACTTCAACATCCAACTTCAGTACACTTCGCGGTCCGCAATGCCTCAAAACAACAACAGCCGCTACCGATCCTCCTTTGTCGGTCCCAATACGCCATATTGCCCTCCTCCTTCCCCGCGTAGTCCTCGTCCGCAAAATTTCCTTGTGACCATTCAGCCGCTTGACGAGAGCAGTCACCCAACACCACATAGACTCAGCATTCCCATATCTGCATACACACATGCGCAGACTGGTGCGCTCGTTGCAAGGCCTGTGAGCTACAGCTATCCTGGCCTCAGCCCTCGTCCGCCTCCGAGTCCTGGCAGGTTGACATCATCGGCCCAGTCCAGCCCAAGAACACCAGCGCCGGAGCCTCCGATCTTGTTCTACGACAAGAACGCTCCACATTACGGGTTCACAAACTTCTCTCCGCATACTGTCAAGTATAAGGGCGAGGTATACCCGACGAGCGAACATCTCTTCCAGTCATTCAAGGTATGCACCATCTCTTTTCGTGTGCCTTGGCTCTAGGTCTCGCTCTGCTTTGTTCTGTTTCCAAAAATGACTCTAACGTTTACCGTTGGCACAGTTCGAACATCGCCCCCGCCTCGCAGCCCACATCCGTACATGCTCGCGCGCACCGCGTGTGGCGTTCTCGGAAGCGCAGCGCTTCGAACCGGAAAAGAGGAAGGATTGGAGAAATGTCAGTATTGACAAGGTACGTTACTCTTTCTTTCAATGTTCTGTTCCATCTCATTCGAAATCAGATGGAACAAACCGTCTACCTCAAATTCACCCAACACGCGGATCTGAAGGACGAACTGCTGCGCACGGGTGGGGCTGAGCTGATTGAAGTATGTGATCCGTCCCTCCTCCTCGTGTTCATGACTAGCCATCCATCCATCCGTTATCCTCGTGTCTAGATCTAACATGTTTCATCCTAGGACTCCCCCGTCGACAGCTTTTGGGGTGTAGGATCGGATGGCAAGGGCCGTAACGAGTTGGGCAAGGCATTGATGAGGGTGAGGGAGCGTATTCGGAAGGAACAGGATGGTTTCTAATACGACGATTCTGCCACGACGTGTATCATATTCGTGTTGGCCTCGTTTGAACAGCAGTTCCTTCGCCTCGTTGAAACAGCGCTGTTGCTTTCGGACGCCTATGTATTAAATGAGGACCACGCCTATTGTTCCGCGTCTTTCTTTCTTCTCTCCAAGCCTCCATCTCCTCGTTGACTACCATGGCTACCACTAACCCTGCCACCGTGATTCCCTCACCTGCTTCCGGTCTTAACTCCCAGCTGTGCACCGTACGTCTTCGTCTCACCTTTCCTTGCTTTGTCGGTGATGCTGACCGTCATGATAGTTCTGCCAACGAAAGCCCCGCCACGGTACTTTCGAATATTGCGGCAAGACATGCGCGAAGCAAGCTAGCGCGATGTGTTCCGTGAGTGCCATCCTTATCTTCCTCCAATCCTATTGACGTTGAGATTCGATAGAACTGCCATCAGAAGCCCAAGTTTGCTGGGCATGATTTCTGTAGCAAGAAGTGTGGTGCTGCTGCAGCCACTACTGCACAACCTATTCCGAAATCGAATCCCATCCCCGCCGCAGCCAAATCTGCTCCTGCTGCTCCCGGAGTCGATCTTGCGCAGCTCACTCGTAAGTTACCCCACCCTCTTTTTTCCTCTAAGCTCAAGTTCCGTCCAGAGACCCTCCTCTCACAACTCCAGACCGCCCAAGCTCAAGGTGGCGCGCCAGCAAACATGGCGCAGATCCTGAGTGCGCTTGTCGCTGGCGTCAACGCCAATGCCCCACAGAACGGTACCAGTCAGGCCTTCACGCGCCAAGGCGCTAGTGCTCAAACCGTCGTTCCCAGCACCCAAGCCGCTCCAATCGCTGTTGGACAAGTTGATGCACAAGGGTACCCACTAGGACTCGATCTTGGGAACACTATGTGAGTCCCATTTGGGCTGTCGATCGAAAGTGTTCGAGTTGGGACGATCTGACTTCACCTACAGCCAACACGCAAGCTACAACCCGACGTACGTGTGCATCATGTGCGGCGTCAAGCCTCAGCTGGATCAGTATTACTTCTGTGGGGACGAGTGTAGGGATCGTGCGTGCTCGAAGGATGTGTATTGAGATTGATGTTGAGAGGCATAGCGCAAATGTACTATCGTAACTTATGTTCTCTTTCGGCAACCTTTCCGCATTGTAATGAATAGGCCATAAAAGACGAAGGTGCCTGTCTCGTTGTGCTACGGCCACGTCTTTCATAGTGCCAACGTCACGTTTGGTATTTCGACACTCGAAAAGGCACTCTGATGGCTCGAGAGACGCTCTGACGCCACGGAAGGCACAAGATCTCAATGCTGATGGGATCTTGGGCGAGACAACGCCCAGGAAGGCCGCATGATGGGCTCCTCACTCATGCATTCAGTCCCTAAAGCCAATGCTTCTATTTTGCGAGCAATGTTTATCTCTGATGCGCAGCTTGAATGATTTGCACCCATGTATAGCCTTACATTCGGGGACCAGATATCTCACTGGGTCCCATCCTAGCAGAGTCGTCAGTGAGTGAGGGAAGACTCCAAACCCAAAGAACTCGGGTCACCTACAATTGGTCTAAGGACACGCGATGGCGCGGGCACCAAATTCGTCTCGGTCGCATGTCTCTGGAGGGTCTTGAAGACCAATCAACATTGTTATCAACAACGAGGTGACAATTGGGCTGATACTTACCGACTTCCGGGACTGGGGCAGACGCGACCAAGGTGGCGCAGATCGCGAGAAGAACGAAGAAGGGCTTGAGCTTGAGAGTGAACTGCATCGTGTGGTAAGACAAATAAGACGGGTGATGGTTTCGTTTCGAGTGGAAGTGAGGACCTTTTGCAGAATACACACCCTCTTATACTTTTGTGCGCACCGGTATCGAACGGGCTTACGGGTATGCATCCGAATCACGCACAAGGAACGAAGCACACGCAAGATTCTCTGTGCTCCGATAGCAAGAGAAAACGATACTAGTAATCATCATCATCTGATGTGGTTTGTGAACGAATGAATTGAGGATAAGATGGCAACAGTTCTGACCTGATAGGCCCGTTCACACATCGCAGGTAGAGCCGGGCTGTCTCGGGCAGCAGAAGATGGAAAGGTTGCCGAGCGTCATCATATTGAATCGAGAACCACGGATGTTTGATAGAAGCGTTATCTCAGTAACATACAAACTGCCCTAAACTGCCCATATGACGCACGCATCTGATGTTTGACCAGCAAGGCAGACCTGAAAGGAACAATCATCGAGGGAAGGGCTCAGATCGGAGCTGTTGAGAGCGCCTAGAGCTGTCACAAGGAAAGTACGCCCTAGCACGAGATGCTGATTATGATCCTTTCCAGTCAGATACAAACCACACTAGAAGCCATTCGAGCAGAAAGACTTCTGACAAGGCATAGAACTCGGGCCTGTCGTTTGATTCGCTGTAACGCCAGACTGGCCCAGATCGGTCTGACGAGAGATGATGGAGGTACCAATGCAACGAAGTATCAGAAACACGGTACTTAAGTACTGGCTGGCAGCGGTACGCGTACAAGTAGCATCGGGCCGACGGCCGGTGGCGGCATCATGCATGCGATCGCGATCGCGCCTGATCTTATGATCGTGATTCTCGTGGATCTAAGGGTTCGACGCTCTTCTCGAACAACCTCGCGTTGTATCGCTGCTCGTGGTGCGGTCACTCGAGTGCTGCCTTGAAGAAGTGCGCTACCTGCAGCTCTGCTAGGTAAGGCAACTCTTTGCGTCTTGCTCTGAACACGCTTTGAGTGGCAGTAGAGCAGATATTGTGATACTACGCGCTGTCAGAAGGTGCATTGGCCTGAGCACAAGCGAAGCTGCAAGAAACCTGGTCCTCCGGTTCTGTGATGAGTGCATACTGTACTGTACTAGTTAAGAACGCCTTCGTACTACCCTCATTCAGACGATTGGTCACCGGTTTGTCGCCCTTGTGAGTTCGCAGATAGATCTACTACTGATATCTGACTGGAGCGATAGCCCTCGTAGCAACAATAGAGTCGAGAGAGAGAGTCGGGAGAGACATGTTTGTCGAATCAAAGACACGGATAAATAGTGGAAGCCTGTACAAAAATTTACAATGTGGTGTTTATTTACACGCCATGTTGTCCAATGAACACCTGTTCCTTGTCTACGCTGTCGGAACCGTTTCCAGTGCTTTCCGATCGTGTGTTTGAGCTGTCGGACCTCGACCCCGCGGACCAAAAGCGTAGAGAAGAAACGACGTTCGGTCCTGGTTTGCTGGTGGACACACTTCTCACAATGATGGAGGAGAACTATGAGGGAATGGTCAGCTCATAGCTTACCGACTCGAAAATGATAGTACGCACGACAAGACCCTGTCAATATGCGCAAGAAGGACAATTTGATATCAGAAACTTGAGGGCATGCAACCGAGCAAAGACCTACGATGACACCGGGCATCTACCGGAACTGATCAGGAGGGAATATGTTTGCAAGACGATCGTACGTACCACAGTCAAGAGGATGAAGAAGCTTGGGATGCCAAGAACATCTGTGACAATCATGACAAGAAGTAACGACGAATATACAGCAGCTAAAGTAAACCGTCAGCGTCTCGAAAGGGAAGTGGCGCATATAACCGAACCAGACTCGATGATGATGGTAGCAACTCGCGACAATGTACGGTCTGACGTGACGGTCGATAAGATAGCTCGCGCCTGTTGCTCGGCTGTCCATAACTTGTATGAAATCAATACTGTTTCGACAAAGGTCAGCAAACCTAGCATCAAGGTGAAGACCTGGGGATTCGGGACGCACATGTACAAACAAGCGTCAAGGCCAGTGTGACAGAGAAAAAGTATTTGGAAGCTTTGGCGATCAGGGTGAGGGCAAAGGCGGCATTATCAGGATCGACGGTTCTGTTCAAGGCCCAATTGACGTAGGCAGTCATTGCTGTCCTTCTTGAGCACGATGACCTGCCCCAGACAAAGGACGTTGCTCACCAATGTCACCGATGAACAGCAAGAAGGGAATGATGCATATTAGAAGGCTCCTGTTCCAGATAACCCATGTGCGGTACACCTAGGTAGCATCGAGTCATTGGCTCAGAGAGAGAGGTGATCATGGTCAACAGGACTCACAAAGAAGAGATCCGACACCAAAGTGATGATATCGTAAGTGCCAGTAGCGAACCGCGAAACCCGCGAGTTCGACAAGAAATAGCTGCGAAAGCAGCGGTTTCGCGGGAGGCTTCGCAAACAGCGAGTCGGCGGTGGCAAAGGTAGAGGAAGAGAACGCGGACACCGCGAACGTGAATAGAACAGTCGCGAGTAGAAAGAGTGTGAATAGAACCACAGCGAGCACCACTCGCTGCTTAGAAGAGTGACTTGAAAACCGCGAATCGCCAATTCACACCTGTCGATATGGTGGTCAAAAGTGAAGTCTATTTCTCTCCGCTCGCGCTATATCCAGTCGCGGCTCGGCGGCCGGTCCCGGCCTCCCTACTCTACTGTACCTACGTGTCCGATATGTACTAATATGAAATCCGCGCGCTACTGCGCATGTGCTCCACGGAACATAGCCGTACCGTCTTCGCCGCGGCCAGTGAACCTCCTGTCACTCCTGTCTCCGGCCCGTCTGAATAACCCGCCAACTAGAGAGATCCATGTTGAGTGTCCGCGAATGTACGGCTATTGGTTCAGCATCGCGAGGTCCTTGTGTTTCGAGGCAAGTCCGCGAAGGTACGCTTCCAAGTCGCTGAAGTCCGCCAGTCCTGGAGAGTGTGCCGCGAGCTGAGTGGCTCCTCGCGGATGCTGCGAGAGGTCCGCGGGACCCGAGTTACAGCTGGGGCGGTTGAGATACCGCCACGCTGTACATCTCCCCCCAACCAAAAATTTCCAACCCGCCCGTTTTCCAGAAGATAGTGTTCCCCTATAAAACCCCAGCACAACCTCCCTTCCTTGCCACAGCTATGAACCAGACATCCCTGGTGAAACAACCAAACCGCGCCACACGCGAAACAGACCGCGTCACACGCGAAACAGACCGCGCCACACGCAAAAAAAAACAGTTCGCGCCACACGCGAAAACAGACCGCGCCACACGCGGATGAAAGAGAAAGACTGAGACCGGGGTCCGCGCCACACGCGGCAGGCCGAGAGAAGTTGAAGGGAAAGGAGGTGCGCCACACGCAACTCCACTAAAGCTGTGCCACACACAAGGACCAGACAAGCGGGGGCGTTGAACGCAGAAGCGGAAGTATATTTCATGGAAGAAAGAATTTACAGGCCGCGTCATAGCTAGTCCTCCCCTTCTTCAATAGACTCTTCGAGACGGAGAAGCTCATCAGGTGCCATAGTCGAGTCCACGAAAATCTGAGGGAGGTCGACTCGCGTCCGCTCGAAGTACGGCATTACGCGGCGCGCGGCAACTGGACGCGCGTACGGGGTCCCGTCCAAATCGACTATGGCGTAGGCTCCGCCGCGAGTCCTGGACAGGACAAACAGCGGACCAAAGTAGCGTTCCTGCCACTTGCCACCGACAGTGCCGTCCACCTTGCTGTTGCGGAGAAGCACCACGTCTCCTCGTTTGAAATTGAAGTCCACTATACGGTGCTTGTGCTCCTCCGCCCAACGCTGAACAGAAGCAAGGCGCGATTCGTGAACGCGCTCGCGAAGCGCCTCAAGCTCTTCGCCGCGGAACTGCAACGCTGCGGCACGGATCGCGATGAGCTCCGTGCGAGACAAAGGCCGGCCCGGGGGATCCAAGAGGAAAGTAGCCTCCACGTAATCGAATGGAAGGATGGGCTCTACGCCAGTGACAGCACGGTACGGGCTACAACCCATCTGGCGCGAGACAGTGACACGCTCCGCCCAGAGCATAGCGTACACGCATCGCCACCAATACTTGGCAATACCCTTCGCAATCTTGTAGAGGCCTTCGCGAACGTCGAAATGACGGTTTTCGATGACGCCTTGAGCCTGAGAATTGTAGGCCGATATCCGGATGTGCTTGATGCCATACTTCTTCTCGAGGATTGCCAATGCTTTGACGAACGGGGGTCCATTGTCGGTAACGATCTCGCGGAGAGATCCCCATCGCGTGATGAGGTCCTCGTAGATGAAGTCCGCGATTGTGGAGGCGTTCTCGTTGCGCAAAGCGCGAGCCTCTGGCCAGGCAGTAAGGGAACAACGCGCGTGAACGATGGCTTTGTAGCCATTTGAGGGCTCCATGAAGAAAGTATCGATATGTGCCTTCGTGAACAAAGGGGCAGGGTACGCGACGACCGGCGGAATGTGCCAGTGCTGGGTTTGGCGGACCTGGCACCAATGACAGGTCCTTACGAACCAAGCGATGTCGGCCGCCATGTGCGGCCACCAGAAACGCAGTCGGAGGTGTTGGCGAACCGAGAAAGTACCCTTGTGCCCCAAGTCGTCATGGGCCATCTTCACAAGGCGAAAACGGCGCGGTGGCGGAACAACCTGCTGGTGCTGACCGCCAGCGTCACGCCGCCACATCTCGCCATCCTGTAAGAAGAAGTCCGCTGCGTAACGGACAAAATTTCGCAAACGGGGCTCATCCAAGCCCGGCGGGGCCGCGAAGTCAGAGAGATACTCGCGAACCCTTTCTACACGTTCATCCAAGGCCTGAGTTTTCGCAGTGGAGGGGAAGGCTGGTTCCGGCGACTCGCCCGGCGAATCGTCTTCACCACCCATGGAAGAATGAAAAATGGAAAAGGAAGGGGCGCACGCGGAATCGTCGCGGTGCTGGGTATATGGGAGAGGATTCATGATGTGCAGGAACGAGTACCTTTCGTCCAGCCAGCTTGGGTCGTCCTCGACAATCTCCTCGCCCGGAAACGGGCGACGGCGCGATAGACCATCAACACCATGCAGGACGCCCGGGACGTGCACCAACTTGAAGTGGAACAGGAGGATACCCGCGACCCAACGGTTGATAGTCGCGGATGGGTTCATGTCGGGGTTGTTGAGCATCCCCTTGATCGCCGTTGCGTCGACTTCCAATACCAAATGCCGAGCCCCGATGATGTACAACTGAGTCGCCTTGAGCGCGCGGTAGACGCCATAAAGCTCTAGCTTGGGCTGACTGTAGTTTGACTCCCGCGTATTTAGAGGAATAGACCTGCAGCGGTTCAGATAGCGCAGCTTGAAATCGTCGGTGCTCTCCTGGAAGAGCGCAAACCCAATGGCGATGTTGCTAGAATCCACCGCTAGGACAACTGGCGCCTCCGAGGCGTAATCGATGGGACGAAGAGCGGGGGAATTGGCAATCTCGTCCTTGAGTTGCTCTTGGGCCGCGGCGTGGACTGGAAGCCAGATGAAAGGAACATCCTTCCGCGTTAAGTCCACCAGTGGGCGCGAGATTGCGGCATAATTCCAGACGAAATTTCGCATGAGGCCAGCTGTTCCCAGAAATGCGCGGACGTCCGTCACATCGCGACACGGTCCCCAGGAAATGACCTTCGCAACCTTAGACTCGTCGGGGACTCGTCCCTCGTACGTGCAGGTGTGACCAACAATAATCGCCTCCGGGACGCACAAGTAGGCCTTCTTCCCAGACCACGTACAACCCGCGTACTTGATTCGCTGGATGACGCGGTTGAGATTCTCGAAATGTTCCCAAACAAAACGGCGGATGCCTGGGTTCCCTGCGATGGTCTCGTAGCCGCCGTTTGGAAGCTCGTAGCGGGAGGCCGGGCCTTTGATACCAGCGTCGTCCAGGAAGGGAATGGTGACATGCGGGATTTCTTCGCGGAGTGTGTACGTGACGTCCCCGTGAAGCACCTGGACCGAGTTAGTCCAACCCATAGGTAGCTTGGTCAGACGAAAAGTCCCCAACGGCGTCTGAAAAGTAGTGAAGTCGCGCGACATCACCGCCAAAGACCGCTGATCGAACGCGACGTAGAGGTCGAGAACGCCGTAACACGCGCGTGCCCCAAAGGACTCCGCGAGCGTTTCTATGAACGGGATGACCCCGGAGTCGCGGATAGTCACCGCATTTAGCGGCTGGAGGTCATGAACAATGCGGAGCGAGGCGCCGTCTTTCTTGAGGACAGTGAACCAGCGGGACCGGTACGACGAATTACTGGGTTCGTACGCTCCTGAAGAAATCTTTTCGCGGACGATGCGAATTATCTGCTCATAGAGACCCGGAGGAATGGGGATATTGCGATGCACCCAGGGAGTATGCTCGGTGATGGGCATCACCACCGGCGGGAAGAAGTCCTCGCGGAAGTGCCCCTTCTGCGACTCGTCCCATGCAAATGCTGGCGCCTGCTCCATCATCAGCCAGTGCATGAGCTTCCGCTCTTCCTTCCAGAGAAAATCGCCAGGGTGTAAAGCATCGATGATGTCGCGGTTTGCTGACGTATAACGTCCTGTAGGCGAGAACTCCGGGGGAAAGAGCGGGAGAGGGACCATGTCCGCGAGAGGGTCGCCGGCTATTTCGCGGCGTACACGGAAGTGTTCAGGTAAAGTGGCAGGGACTGGCTTGACGCGGTCGGCTACTTTCTTGTACTTTTTGACAGCGAAGACGCTGTGAGAGATGCCACCGTCCTTGTACGGGTGGGTGGTGGGGTTCAGCGCGGTTGTCTGAGGTGGGTTTTCGGAAATGAGGGAGAGATACCCTTGCTGAAGGGGGAACTCGGTGAGGGGAATATTCACGCGGGGTCCGCAATGACTGGTCGCGGGGTATCCTTCGCCATGACAGTCGCCAAAGTTGGCGGCCGCATAGACGAATGCGCGATCGGTGAAAGAGAGATTAGGATTATCGCTGAGTACAGTATCGAAAACGAGAGATGGAGAGAGACCAGAAACAGAAATAGAGAAGCCGGGCAGTGAAGACGTATCGTGTATGGGAGAAGGGTCTATCACTGGTTCGGCGAGGCGCGGTGTCCTGTACGAGTTATCCGAGGCGAGTTGTTGTACCGTTATGACTAAACCGAGTTCGTCGTATTGTTTGGGTTCCATTAATCACTATCGTCATCGCGGTTGGGAGCGACCGCGGCACGCATATGGACTAGTGGATTGCGAGATACCTGCATCGACCCGGCAGAAAACTGCGGGCTTCCGCGACCGTGGGTAGGGAGCGTGATAGAGTGTTCCGAGTTGGGGTCAGTCACCGAGAGGGTCTGCCCGCCATCCTGAAAGTCCTTGAGAACAGCTTCGGCGAGGATAGTGAAGGGCCGTCCAAGAAGTATAGTGTACATCGCGCCTGGCACAACGTGCGCCTGAAGATAGAACGTGATACCGCCAATCATGAAAGGAACATGGCGGCACATCCCTAGCGAGCGGTCGATTCCGCCGTTCGCGGACTGAACTCGCACAGTGACCGCGTTATCCAGTGGGATCCCCAAAACGCGCCAGACAGCCTCCGACATAGATACTAGCTGGGATCCACCATCGAGGATTCCTTCAACCTCATAGGCGTGGTTAACTAGAACTGTGACTGCGCGGAGGGACGCTGATTCCGCTGCAACAACAACATCGTCCGGGACGCCTAACTGCATAACCTCATAGAGGTCGGGTTCCGCGTCGGAAGCCCCTTCATCGAGCGAAGCTTCGGAGTTTTCTTCCGCGATTTCTCCCATCATGGTCACGGCGGGCGCGCTACCTGGGGCCGGGGCCGCGCCTTCAGGAATCACCGCACGATGGCGCGGCGTAACATAATCGCGAAGGAGACGGCGGAGGTCAGGCGAAATAGCAAGCAGATCGCGCGCGCTGACTGATGAACTTCCATCAAGGACGCGCTCGAGAACGCGGTCCGCTGCGGTTGCGTCTTCAACCGCGGCGGTGGCACGATACTGCCTGGCTGGTAGCCGTTCACGAGGTGGTGGAGCAGCCTGAACCGCGCGGTGGATGTGTGGTCCTTCTTGAGGCATGCTTTGAGGTCCATTTCCCGAAGTTAGACCGTCCGGTCCTTCCTCGCGGGGTACAGGATTTAAGACCGGGTACCGCTGCTCGATGACATGACCTGGGTGGGGTGGGGGTGCAGGACGGCTCGTTCTGGAGGGGCCAGCTACAGGAGCCGCCTCCTTGCCCTTACCCCCTGCTGGTTCCCTCCTGTTCGCCGGCAAGTCTGGCGACGGGCTCCGCGATTCGCGCGAGTCCTCAGCGTGCGCCGCGGGGTCCAGCCCTTTTCCTGCTACCGGTGGTGTGGTTTTGTTTCGCCCAGCAGACCGGGTGACGACTGGGTTGGTGGACAAAATGCGTCCCTTACCCGCGGCTGCGCGGCAAATGGTAGAAGAATACGCGGCCAATTGGTCATCCCAAACCCCTTGCCGGCCAACTACCTCCATGTCGAATGTAGATAGCAGGTTGGAGGAGACGGTCTGCACTGTTCCAACCGTGGGAGCTCGCGACGAGGTAGATGGTGTCGCGGGGAATACAGACAGGAGGAATGACTGGGCGGTCGCGCCGCCCGAATTGTTCGGCGGCGATTGGTTTTGATAGACCCGGCGGATGCGTTCAGACAACGGTCCCGGCCCGCCAGGGAACCTGGAGCCATCTGGCATTTCCGCGCGTCCGTCGGCATTGTTGCGGATTAGTCCGCGGCTCAGCAAGTCATTGAACTCATCACAAAACTCCCATCTAGGCGCCGGGCATGATTTGCGCTGACAGAATCTGCAGAGTTTCGACACGACGGCCGCGGCCTGGCTTTGAGTAATGGGAGTTCCTTCGCGCCTCATTTCCGCCAAGAAGGTACTGAACTGGTTCGCTAGTTGATTGACAGTCTGCTGGAGCTGCAGCGTGGCTGAGTCCACAGGCTCCGTCTTGACTTCCACAACGGCGGGGACCGCAGGCCCGTCGCGAGTCGAGAGGTTTAGGAAGGGGTTCCTGGACCCCCGACCCCGCTCAACGTATAGTGGCTGGACTTGCGCGGGCACCACGCGGTCCCCCTCGGATCCTGGAAGCACCCAATCTGCCGCGCTTATGATCTCCGCGGACGTGTATGGCATAGTGGGTCGGTGGTCGGGGAAGCGGGTCTCCAGGCGGATGCGAACAAGCTTCTCAAGGTCCGGTCCAAGTCCCATGAAGAGACATCGCGAAATATCTGCGTTTGAAACCTGGCCCGACTCCAACAAGGCACCGACCATGGCCCTGAAAGTACGAGCGAAAGCACCCAGCTGCTCGCGCGTCTGTATGGGCGCCTCGTGCGCCTGTTTGCGCGTGAAGTTTTCCAGGTCTGCGGGCTCATAGCGAGTCGCGCGGACGGAACCTGGATACATCTCGAAGACAGCGGTCCTGAATTCGGCCCAGGTGACCGCGGGTGCTCCTGCGGTGAGAGTTTTTCCGCACGCCTCCCAGGACGTGCGGACGTCCAATGGCGCATAGTGGCAGGCCCACTTGATGAGTTTATCATCCCCTGTGACTCCCGCGTCGTCGCACTGCTGTTTGACGTCGTCCAAGTAGTCCTCGAGTTCATGTGGGTGCCCCGAGAAGTAAGGCGCGCTTTTGCTGGTTCTGAGCGGCATTTTGTGATTAGACATGATGGCAGCCACTCGAGTAGGCGGAATAGGTAAGGGAATAGATGACGGAAGGAGTGTAGGTGACTGTGATAATGATGAAGGAGCAGGCGATGATGATGAATCCGACGGCGAAGAAATTTGAAGTCTCGCGAGTGCCTCCTGGAATGTCTCGCCAGTCCGGTCGTAACCTGCGAAGGGGTCTTCGTCGGCCGGGAGAAGGTTTCGGAGCTGAAGGGCGAGTACCTCGGCTTCTAGAGTGATAGCAGCCGCGGAAGCAGAAGAAGATCCCGGAGAGAGTGTTGGTCCTAGGTAGAGTGGGGGATGGTCACTGAACGACTCGTCCGGTGTGTGGAACCCAGAGGATGATTCTGGGAGGAGTTCGGGGGAACCCGGTTGAGTCTGCGAGGTACGCGGGATGAAGCGCCCCGAAGCGTCGCGAGGTCGGCGTTGTCCCCGTGCCAGAGCCTAAAACGCCTGGTTCGTGTTATGTAGAAACCCCCTTGCGGTGGGCTCCACTTGTACGCTAACCCGCGAGTTCGACAAGAAATAGCTGCGAAAGCAGCGGTTTCGCGGGAGGCTTCGCAAACAGCGAGTCGGCGGTGGCAAAGGTAGAGGAAGAGAACGCGGACACCGCGAACGTGAATAGAACAGTCGCGAGTAGAAAGAGTGTGAATAGAACCACAGCGAGCACCACTCGCTGCTTAGAAGAGTGACTTGAAAACCGCGAATCGCCAATTCACACCTGTCGATATGGTGGTCAAAAGTGAAGTCTATTTCTCTCCGCTCGCGCTATATCCAGTCGCGGCTCGGCGGCCGGTCCCGGCCTCCCTACTCTACTGTACCTACGTGTCCGATATGTACTAATATGAAATCCGCGCGCTACTGCGCATGTGCTCCACGGAACATAGCCGTACCGTCTTCGCCGCGGCCAGTGAACCTCCTGTCACTCCTGTCTCCGGCCCGTCTGAATAACCCGCCAACTAGAGAGATCCATGTTGAGTGTCCGCGAATGTACGGCTATTGGTTCAGCATCGCGAGGTCCTTGTGTTTCGAGGCAAGTCCGCGAAGGTACGCTTCCAAGTCGCTGAAGTCCGCCAGTCCTGGAGAGTGTGCCGCGAGCTGAGTGGCTCCTCGCGGATGCTGCGAGAGGTCCGCGGGACCCGAGTTACAGCTGGGGCGGTTGAGATACCGCCACGCTGTACAACCAATGTCACCGATGAACAGCAAGAAGGGAATGATGCATATTAGAAGGCTCCTGTTCCAGATAACCCATGTGCGGTACACCTAGGTAGCATCGAGTCATTGGCTCAGAGAGAGAGGTGATCATGGTCAACAGGACTCACAAAGAAGAGATCCGACACCAAAGTGATGATATCGTAAGTGCCAGTAGCGAACCGCGAGTTGAAGTGGGAGTCATATTTCACTGGTGCATCTGGAATGTCCATTTCGCTCGCGAAGGCCATGTATGCGCTCCAAGCGTCAGCTATGGCGTGCTGTGGAGTTTCTAAGACTCGAGGAACGTAGTTCAAACACCACTATATGCAAAAACGTACCGCCAGTGAAAGAACAAAGAGGATCAGACTGGTACACAGACAGTACACAAACGAAGGCGACATGCTACGTCGCTTGTACATGATCTTCATGTTATTAAAGAAGAACACGATGTGTGCACCTTGGAGTATGAGGTTCGTGCGTTAGAAACTACTGGCGGGAAGGAGCGTGAACTGGAGTACCCATGATGGCCTGCTCGAGCATCACGCCCACCAGCTTACACTGTGTTATAGACAGTGCCATTCTGAAGTAACCACTACAAGCCTGAGAATGAGGACGGAAGGACGCGAGTACGTTTTCGAGGGTGATGCGTAGAGACACACGCAACCTCCCGTGTTCATTAAGTACCACGGTAGGTACACCGGTGACCTCTTCGTAGAACTGCTTCGGATGGTGTATCATTGACAGACGACAGCCGCGCGATTGACTGATGCAATCGCACTCACTGTACCACGGTCTTCGGATCCTCTACTTTGAATGATGTGAAGAAAACCTGTTGATTAGATAGCGGACGTCCGAGCGCACGGTCAGAGGGCGACACAAGTACAAGACTTCTTGGTTACGTCGAAAAAGAGTATCAGGCTCAGCTATTATAATGGCGCAGATGTACATGGGAAGGCAAAGGCTTCGCGACGTGATGATGATCAACGTTCGATTCGGACGGTACAACGTTG
The DNA here is from genome assembly GCA_019915105.1 of Strobilurus luchuensis. NCBI lineage: Eukaryota > Fungi > Basidiomycota > Agaricomycetes > Agaricales > Physalacriaceae > Strobilurus > Strobilurus luchuensis. The sequence continues at coordinate 1,417,697 of JAHLMJ010000010.1, read as the reverse complement.
TGTCCTGACAAAGTCCCATTCTTGATCAACAACTTCAACAAGATAGTGGGCCCGAGAACATCGATAAGTGCAGCTTGAATCTCCAGGTCCACATCTAGGACTTCCTCCCGAGTGCTGCCGCGTAAATTGTGACCGGAGAACGAACTCGGCTGCTATACTTATCTGTTCGTCGTGATAAGTGATCGACGAAAAGCCCAGAAGGTCGAAGTCTTACCCAAACCCAAACTTGTGCCTCCTGTGAACAACAGTCCCAGAACAGCTACCTCATCCCATGCTCCTCATCAGTGGCCATGATAAGATGTCGAACATCCGTCAAACTTCTATATGATGGAGGACACTCGCATCGAATAACGGGAGAACGGTAAGAAGACATCGATGGCACTGATGGGTGGTGGACAACAAAGACAGGTCGACGCCAAGAGAAGAACGGGCCGATGAACGGAAAGCCATTGTCTATCGACCGGTCGGCGCCACCAGTAGTAAGCGAGATACGAGCACAAAGGAGAGTTTGGTGGTTGACATGTCGATGATAGAGACCCACGAGGACCTGGTTTTGACATCGACAACCGCCGAATATGCTCCATGCCCTCCACTTGGCCGACTTTTCTCGTAACTTGGGTAGACTGAATGACGTTTACATCAGCCTCTCGGATGTGATCTCAGTCAACCACTTGCGCACCTTCAGAATCGGGATGACTACCACCGGGACACCAAGAGTTATCGGTGTCCGCTGTGATCATTTACGCGTTCTGCCTTTGGCATGAAGAGATGGGGTCGCGGTCGAAGGCGTTGCCGCAGTCAGCCGAGCTGACAGGTTAATGAAGAAAAGCGCTTGAAAGTGATAGCCGCCTTGAAAGAGAGAGAGGCGAAAGGTTTGGGGCACTTTCCTTCGACGCAAATCAGCAGCCTGGGTCACGGGAAGCAACACGATTGCGATATCGAAGTGGCCGATGTGCTGACCGCGCTGACGATGAGATATTGTTGACAGACCATACAGGAGACGGTCGTTGTAGTCGAGGGCAAGACAATTGCGGCAATCCACATAGCGTCGAGACGAGGAGAAAGCCAGCCTTCTTGACTGGACGTGGTTGAAAATGAACGAAAAGAGCCTGCCACAGTAGCGCGACTCTTTGCCATTGATCAAGCTACGCAGCAGCCGTTTGAACAATGGACGATGAAGAGTGTGGACAACGCTTTCAAGCCCGAAGAAACATTGTGCTGTGACCTAGTCGAAATGTAGGGGCCACGGTTGTCTAGGACAAGAATCCAATACCAAGTTCCTTCATTGTGTAGAACGCCGGAAAGTTCCAAGCGCGCGCAGACCTTTCATCGAGCGATGGATTCCACGTGGAAGTACCAAGGCTGCATCTTCGCTGACGCGAGCAATTTACGAAGGCAAGGACGCTCCCTCCGCGTTGGGACTGGCGTTGTAGTGCGGGAATTTCCCTCGGGAGGAAGCTATAGCGTCCAATGGCAATGGTAGTAGGAACAAGGCTGCAGCGAAATCATATAAACGATCTCTGCTTGGCTGACAGTACAAGAACACACCTAGCAGTTTTTCCCAATGCTACAACGCGCCTAGCCAAAGACTGTGCTCCATCTGCGGAGGCTTTGAGTTCGCTGACGGTGTATGGGTCGGCGCAATCCGAGTCACCGAGGACGACCTGGACATGGTGAACGGGCGATGAGCAGCACATGCCATCCATATAGACGTCAGTGCATTGTGAGGTAATCTTGACGGCGGGTGCAGCGAGAGCGAAAGAGCGTGGCTCGCGTGGCCGGCATCGTGATCGCAAGAGGAGAGTTGTGAGCGTGAGGGGGTCACACATTTATCCGCCTCTATTTGCGACCACGACCTACGTGCACAGCTAACTCGTAAGCTCTCCTTCTGCCGGTGAAAACACTTAATTTACCTTTCTTTTCCCAGACTATTTACGCGACACTTTTGGTGAGGATCGTCTATCTCATGCTGCCGTCCTGCGGCCCCTACGGATGAATCGCCTGCGTAGGCCTCAATTAGAGCCTGGGCCATATCTTCCCTTCATCTCTCTTGACGGCCTTCACAAAGCAATGTCGCGTAGTTCTTCTCTGGTGAAATTCTGTCCCTTTCTAGTCGCTTACAATTCTTTTAGGTTATCCTTTCAGGCGATCCTTTACGCATACTACGGACAAGACCGACGGACTGACGACCGTAAAAAACCCCATACACTCTATGTAATCATTCAAGCTTTGCCTTGACGACTCTTTCACTGACCTGATCAAAATCAGCGATGGCCGATTCCGCCTCCTCCTTCAGAGACGCGTCGCATTCGTGTCAAACATGCACCTTTGTGTCTCTTCAGCCCGAGGACGCCGAACGACAGCGAACACCACGCGTTGAGGAGCTTCTTCGGCACAACCACCCTCCCCTCCTGGGCGAACTCGAGGAATACAAGCTTGCTGTCAAAGGATTTTCGACCATTCTCACGAATCTTGACGCCAAGATCGCACAAACTCAAACTACCCTTGAACAGCTCAATCATGCCCGCCGAAACGCTGTAGCTAGCCTCGCGGACGTGCAAGCCATCACCCACCCCATGCGTTCCTTTCCGGCCGAGCTTCTGGCGGAGGTCTTTCGTCACTGCGTTCCGACGTGGGACAACGACAACAAAGAGAGGCCCGATCTCGGCCCCTTGCATGGCGATGATTACGACTCACTCCATCCACGCGCGGGTCCCTGGCTACTCTCCCAAGTCTGCCGTCGGTGGAGAGATCAAACTCTCTCGTCTCCCGAGCTCTGGTCATTTCTGTCCATCAACTTTGACGATCGCAGGAATTCTAACACACTGCCACGCCAGTGGGTATACAAGACCTATCTCTACCTCGATCGATCCAAGTCCTACCCGCTCTCAATTCACTTAAGCAGTCTACGGTCCATTGAGAACCATCCAGTGTTTCCACTTCTTGAGGGATGCACATCGCGCTGGAAGCAGCTCCGAGTGGCACTACCCCTTCTTTGCGTGCGGCTTATAACGAGCTTTCCCTTCCCCATCCTTCGTGACGTACAAGTCTTCTCTCACTTTCGCGCCCCTCTGCCTGAAACGGTCCCGGCGTTTGCCTCAGCCCCCAACCTTCGGACTTACCATAGCATACTAAATGCCACTTTCCTGCAGTGCCACACCCTCCCCTTCTCCCAACTCGAGTCGTACATATCCGATATCCCCTTCAAAGCAGGAAACACCAACGCCTTGCGCAAGATGGCTCGTCTGCAGCGGCTACATCAGATTTTCGAGGAGCACCACCGCACGCTGAGCAATATCATCTTCCTCCCTACTTTGACTGAGCTGTCACTCGAGGAGACACCAGATTGCAGCGTCACGGACTTCAAAGAATTTGCGGAAAAGCTTATGGTCCCTTCACTCTCCTTCCTTACCCTCGCTTTTGCAGATGTCAAGGACAGGCTTACACACTACCCCACTTTCCACTCTCGACTTGATCATTTGACGAAGCTCCGCATCAGGAGCAACATGCACGGACACGCAGATAATTGCACAAGCTTCCTTGCGTTTCTGGCGCAGGTCCCCACCCTCGACGAGCTGATCCTCTTCGAGGACGTCTTGACCAGAGAGTTCGTAGCCGGCTTGCATTACTCGGAGAATGGCGGTATTCTACCGCGCCTACGCATCCTCGATATCAGCGAGTCCTTTTTCGCCGAGACAAACTTGGACCCCGATGAACTGCCCCCCTCAGAGTTATGGGACATGGTGGACACGCGCTGTGTAGCTACCGGGGACGGGCCGTCCCAGCGCGTATACCTGCAGAAGATACGCCTGAGCATTCACGAGTACAATCACTTGCAAGAGATAGACCAGCGTTTGAGGGGTTATATTCGCGGCGACGCTCTGCAGGTGGAGTGTCGTTCCTCTCCGGCTGATTTGCGGATAACTGGCGACTAGCGGGGGCAACCCCCCTTATACATGTATACTGTATCTCACGCGAACACCATTCCCTGGCCGAAAGAAGTCCACACTTTCATATCGTGGACATTCAGTAGCGAGTATTACGCGTATACTGCAGAGTCCAGAGTCACCGTCAGCTTGTTAGGCGACACGGTCTGCTCGGTTGGGACGGTCAGAAGACTGTTGTCCACCTTCGATATGCATCGAGACCACGAACGTCGCAGTCCGTTCTGTAATGGTAGATACGACATGGCGCTTATATAAAGCGTCGCAATGGATAACTGCTTTCATTCGCTCCGCTGATTGCAACATGCCCATTCTCGAAATCACTACCAACGTCAAAGTGAGATAGCTATGTTTTTCTTCTTCAGACCTTGAGCTGATTCCTTTTTCTGCAGGTCCCTGATGAGAAGGCTTTCACTGCTGCCCTGGCCCAGGCGAGTATGGCGTGTCTAGTCGTACTGCCTATTCATCACATTCTTCCAGCACGGTATCACCGTCCTTGGAATGGACAAGTACTGGACTGTCATGTACAAATACAATGAGGGCCTCATCTTTGGCGGCACTCATGCGCCTGCCTTCTACATGACAATTGTGAGCGTGTTCCTCCCCTGGCCCTCGACGATGATTGGCCTGATCATTTCCTAGCTCACCGTACTGAGTCTTCCCACCTCGAACAACGCCGGGTACAGCAAGGAATTCTTCGCCTTCATGGAGAAGGAGCTCGGTATACCCCACGACCGAGGCTACATGTGCGTCGCTTCAGTGCCCTCGAGTCCTTTTCCTGATCCTTATGTGCAGCGTATTCAACGATCCTGGCCCGGATCGCTTAGGCTTCCAGAGCACCACGTTCGATGTGCTGTTGAAGCAGACGGGGAAATGAGATAGTAGTCTTGCTGCTTCGCCTGAATGAAATCACTATAAGGTCGAGTTATGGAAACAATGATCAAGCAGCGTGAAAGGCATACTGCATTTGAAGTCTACAAAAAGGAGGCGGTCGTTGTCTCATCATCAGCTTATTGTACATCACAGATTGCTTGGTTATCTGCCCGATCTATCCCGGTATAAGAAACGCGCGCATCGTTTGTAGTAAAAGTAGCAGCCATCGAATCTGAAGGGAACGGAGACTATGATCGAAACGTAGATACAAGTAGAAGATGAGTACGATCCAGCGTACATACGAAAACTTGACCTCAACATCTACTTTGGAAGCATCATCCAAGCCTGTGCTCACCCAAACGCAATTATGAAGGAGACGGCCAAACGCCGTCCATTTCACGCAGACAATCTATGGGAAATGTCCTCGCTATCAACCAATCCGTTGTCCCTTCAAATGCTGACCGCAATCTGTGATGCTTCCTCCGCGGCAAGACGCCGGGCATACTGCTCGTCAAGAGATATTTGTACCACACGCGAGCCATGTGTCTGGGGTCCGTTGTATGTCTGAGCGTCTACCCATTGCTCATAGGCCTCCTCGTCAGTGCGATGGGGATTCCATCGATCTCGAAGGTTGTTGCGTAAATCATGGACAGCGTCGTTGATCTGGGCCATGGCCGACGATTGGCGTTCTAGGCGAGCATTCATTGCGTCGATGGCTGACATTTGGTTTTGAGTATCTGCGTGAAGGGCTGCGATGGCTGCGATCTAGAAAGCAATGAGAGTTGTGAACGATATGGAGCGGGAAAGAATTGAAACCTCGAAAAGATGCATACAGAAATTCAAACGCGTGTTCAGATCTGCCAACGTCTCCGCCTGGGTACGAGTCGACACAAATTTCCTGATCAGAGACGTGTTGGTTATCCTGGAGACACTCTTGGAGATTTCTGCGAGCTGTCTATAGTTATCAGGCAGGATGAGAGCGATAGCAAAACCTTGACGATGTACGAACCTTTCCAGCTGCCGCACTTTGCTCGCTACCTCGGGTGTCTTCTCTTTGCCTGCAAGCGCCCCAGAAACAGTTTCGATAACCTCCTTGATACGTTCTGCTAGGCACACACATGCCTCTTCGTTGACCTCCGCAGCCTTGAGTCTATCAAGGATCGTTAGCGCGAGGTCCGCGGCAGTCGAAAGTAGCGGAACGGCGTCAGTGACAGTCTGCAATAATTGCCGTCAGTCAACAGGGTAGCCAGTATCCAAGCGCCGGCGCGAAGAAGGAGCACCTTCACAACTGTGACGGCGCCAGTAATGGTTTCGAGCAGGATGGCTTTGCTGTCAGGTCCCAGTGCTGAGCTCGACAGGTACGGATAGGAAGAGCTGTCGCAAGTAGAGGAGATATTCAATGAGTTAAAGAGGGTCCCGCCGTCTTCAGAATCTGTACTGAAGGAGCTCAAGGACGACGAGAGGAAAGGCATTATGCCAGTGCAGGGGGAGGTGAAAAGCAGGAAAGAGATGTCATGAGCTTGAGAAGCGTCATTGGATCTGCCTCGTTGCTTCAGGGTGTTTCTGTTTGACAAGAAGCTCCGGTAATGTGATTGAGCTCGTACTCATATATAGAGAATTCAAGTGGAGGAAGAAGGGGGTTAGCAAGACACGCCGATTCGGTGCGGAGCCAGCCCACCTTCTCTATATGGTCATGGAGCGGCAACGCCTCCACGCAAAAATATATGTATGTACGCGACAAGAAGGAAAAGTCTTTTCCAAGTGGAGACCCAACGGATTGCAGATCATTGCACGACGTGAACGCGTAAGTTAGGACATTCGAATGATTTGAGTGACTGCCGGCTGTATACCTCTGACTGCAATCGACGACACGGGTCAATGGCGTAGTTGGTTATCGCATCTGTCTTACAAGCTATTTGCACAGAAGGTCCTCAGTTCGAGACTGGGTTGACTCAACAAATCTTTTTGACAAGTCTTTCCTCGGTCCCACGTTTCCGAATCCAGAATCCACTGTCCAGTTCAAATTTCAATCCACCTTCCTAAATCCTGCCACCTGGAGACCTGGTCCTTTCAAGAGTCAACTCCCATGGTCCAAGCTTCATCGTACCGTCGCTCCGAGCTCCGTCACTCAGCTCTGAAAAGCTCTCAGCTTTGGCACTTCATCATGCTTGATCACTGCGGCCAAAGGTGCGCCTCCTGTCTCGCGGTCTGACAGCTTTCAGACACCTGAATTCTGATCGGTCTCGTTGAGCATTTTCCCCTTTTAACTCACTCCTTCCCTCTCACCAAACCCCAATGCCACAATGACAGTCTCCGTCTTCGCTCTGTCCCGCAGGAGCGCCACACTTCTTGCCCTGATCATATTGCTAGGCGCGATCGTGCTACTCAGCGGACTCCATCCTCGAGGTCTGCCTCCCGACCTGCATGCGGAAGACACACAAGCCGTTGTCCTCACAGAGACTGTGCACGACGTACAATACTCCACCCACACTCAGACCTACACCCAGACCACAACGGTGACCGAGACAGCGACGTCGACGATCACTATTACGAGCGTCGAGACGCGTATTGTCAAGCAGGACAAGAACGCAGGCCTGCCTGGATTCTGTGACGAGTGCGGACCGGAAGATACGCTGTGCGGCATTTACGGGTGGGTCTCGCCAATATGCGGCGACCATGTGCTAATGCGCGCAGACAGTTTAACCTCGATCGCTCACGCGCGTACGAGGGGCCGAATACGCGCTTGCGGCGCGTACTTCGAAAAGCAGCAGACGGACATCCGATAAACATAGGAGTACTGGGTGGATCGGGTACGCCATGTGTACTCGTTGGTCAGGAATGTACTGATTTGCATGGACTCGCAGTGACCGCGGGCCATGGCGTGGAACCGCCGGATAAATGGACGAGCCTTCTCTTTGCGTGGTGGAATGCTACCTTTCCGTGCGTACATCTTCTCGAGTAGTCAGCATCTGAACAACATCATGTACAGGCACGAAGAGAATGTCTTCACAAACGGCGCTGTAGCGGCCACGACCACGGAGTACTTTTCTTCATGCGCATTGGAGCATATCGGTGCGTTGCATGGTTTGGGTATGGACGGCGAAAAGATCTGACTACCTCTCTATCAGACGAGAATGTCGACCTCGTCATAATCGAAATGTCTATCAACGACATGCGGTCAGTGTTGCATCCCCACGCGCCCAGAGGTCACTCACTTCCGCCACAGAATGGATTACCTCGCCCAGACATACGAGTACCTCGTGCGGATGCTCCTTGACCTCCCCAACAGACCTGCTGTGATGAATGCCGACATCATGGCTCTCAGCTTTGACCAGATCACCATGGGTGGGGACCTCCACACTGGTGTTGCAGAATACTACGACCTCCCAGTTGTCAGTCTGCGGAATGTCGCATTGAACCACATCCTCGAAAATGCGTCACTCGACAAGGACTTCTTCGTTCTGTACAATCCCGGACAAGAGAATGAGAGCTCAGATCATAGACATGTGTGTGACGAGCGTCGCTGAGCTGACCATTGCGATCGTGCTGACATTCGACGTGTAGATCGGGAAAGTCGGGCATGGAATGTTGGCAGACCTGCTCATCGCATACATGCAGCGGCAGATCTGTGCGCAGGCAAGGAATCAGAGAGATGCGTCGGTGTTCCGGTTCCAATCGCAAGGAAACACCATCCCGCCGCCAGAGGAGATGGGTGAATTGCCGAGGGTACGTTCGCCTCCCCTGTCGTTCGTGAATCTCCATTACTGACGCCGCCCGGAAACAAAGCTGCGCATGTTCCAACGCTATGTCCGTGATCAGCGTGAGCCAAGACCCAAGCCGATGTGTATGTCGACGAGGAGCGCGAAGCACCCATTGCCGCTCCTGCCAGGGCGATCAGACGGGTGGTTCGAGTGGTCGTGGAAGGAGAAGAAATACCTCATCGCGCGAGAACCTGGGGCGCGCATCTCCTTCGATATAATCGTCGGGCCGCTTGGACATATGAAGATCTCGTACTTGAGAAGCAACACATTCGGCTTGGGGAGTGTGAAGTGCTGGGTGGACGATATGGTCGATGATGCGAGGAGGGTGGATGGGTGGTGGGATGTGGACGCTCTCAATATACAGAGAGATGCAACCATCGCGGAGGGTATCGCACGAGGGCCACATGAGGTAACGTGCCTGCTGCTAGAAGAAACTGAAGATCCTGGAGGAGGCCGTGAGTTTAGACTGTGTTCGTTGACGAGGTGGGTGGCCACACACCTTTGGTACATGTGTCCTAATTACTTGCAGTACGTAATTCAATTGACGATTATCATTGACGAGTGTGCTATTAGAGCACAGAGAGAGCAGTGGAGACAGTAGTCCATCGGACGAGGGTGGGGTATCCTTGATCGGTTTTCGTCTCCCAAACGCCAGCAGATGGCCCAAGGGCTCCGCGTGCGGGCGAATAGACCAAGTCGTGATGCAGGGTAGTTCGCTTGAGGGTGTGTAATGATGACTACAGAAGCGTTGTGAACACTTATGGCGCGAGATTGTCAAGGTAAGCTCACTGTCCGCCTTATGCCAATCGGAAGACCCGTCAACCAAGCCACAAAAGTGTGATACCAGTATCGGGCAGACAATTCATAGGCCCAGCCGCGCCTGAGGAAGGTCGACTGACTGAACTTTGAGAAGTGGTTGTCATGGGCGGGAAGCAATAGCAGTCTGACTTAGTCAGCCTTGATTGGATAAGATAAGATCAAAACTCCTTGGACAACAACGTCGAACTCCTTCCAGGATGGCTCGACGCAACGCCATGTGCCCTTCCATTCTGTAGGACTCGTTTCATTCCTACAAGTCATTTTCATCGTATAATTTTCCTTGCACGGCTTCTCCTCGCTCTACTACGCTCATTCATCTCTGGCGCCGCGATCCGTATTCTTCGACCGGTCCTTCCCCTGTCCTTCCTGCCGGCTTTCGAACTATTATCGACTGACCTCTGGCTATGTGGAGGATTACATTAACACATCATCCTTCCCCACCCAACAGCGGCGGCTGACGATAGTGCATGTTGATCAATGACTAGTACACCTTCGGGGTTTGCATTCTTGTCTGGCTCTACATTCTCTGGATGACTCAGTCTCAGTGATGCGTGCACATTTGATGTCTCCGCTTTCTCCCGCTCCCTTGGCTCTCAGCTTCCTTTCCCGACTTGTAGTGCAATGTTGGTCGCGTATATAAACCGCCCGTCAAGGGTCCACCTTGCTTCGATAAACCACGAAGAAGACACTCAAAATGGTCTCACCAAAATTTACGTTTTGCGAACAAGGGCTCACGGATCCTGACGATCTGGTTTTTGGAATGCTCAATGACGATAGCGCCGCACCTTTGTGGTCAGTTACATTCGGCCATCCTTGTAAAGTTTTAGCTCTGACACGATCCCTTGCAGGTTTGACAGTCTCAAGGGCTTGTCGTGCCCAGTGGACTACAATCCAATCCTCGACATGGATGATCAATTGCTCTTCCTGTCATGTGAACAAAGGTCAGCGCAGATCCATCAACACGTCCCTCTTTGTGCTCGACCACTTCCATCTAGCTCTGAGCCCCCCGTCCCCGTACACTCAGAAGACGACGACTTGGAAGAGATGGCGCAACTATCCCCCGTTTACGATGCCCTCACGAAACAGCCAGAGGATCCCCACTCTGACTCTCCTCTCCAAGCCACATCTGAGCCACAGTCCCCACCAAAAGTTACCGGAAAGCGCTTGCACCCGTTGAAGCCAGCGAGCGAATCCGAGGACGAATATAATATCATCCCCTCCCGTCCACGTCCACCCAAACGAAAAAGACAGGTGGAATCTGAGGACGAAGACGGCTCCCAGACTGTGGTCGAGGATGACGACCAGGATAGCGACTACGCCGGGACGGTCCGGCACTCCACCAATGCCCGCCGTTGCCGGCGCCGCCGCGAACCTTCCTTGAAGTTCAAACCTCGCTATAAATGCCCCGTTGGAGGATGCGGTCAGACATTCACCCGCTGTAACGATGTCCGCCGCCACGTTCTTACCACTCATGAGCGTGACAACGGGGCCGTGTGTGAAGTCTGTAAAAAGAGACTCTCCCGCGCTGATGCTCTTACACGACACAAGAGGACCAACCCTTCATGTTCGTAGAGGTGGCGCACTAGACATATGGCTCTTATTGTTCTTTCCTTTCTCCAACTTTGTATGAATCTGCTTTGTCTTAGCTTAGATCACCTGTACTTCCTTTACGTCTCTTGTCATGGAATGAATTCTTGTTAACGTTTCTTTGAAAGTTTTGAATTCCTCACCCAAGACCCTGCGTTTGATTAAGGGCGAACTGTCCTTTCCTGGAAAATGCACAGGCTCGGAAAGCATCTAGCGAGCCGAAATCTAGCTCCTCAGTGACAGACCTCGTCTCAGATCCGGGCGTCAAGATAAAGTTCGAAAGAGGCGCAGATGCGGTGTCGAGCCACGAAAGATAAGATAAGATTGGCTTGTTCCTTGCTCGCAGCGACCATGTTGCCGACCACACCCGTCTCCTCTAATGACTCTCTGGCTTGTTTAGGCCGCGGAGTGTCCTTTTGTGGCCATGCCGCTCGTCGGTACTCCTAGCAAAGTCATGACATTGTTTTTTCCAGCTTCCGTTTGCGACTGTCGTTCTGTTGACCCAATACGATCCCCGTAGGATGCCAATTGTCAGCTTACTGCACTCGTCCTTCTCCAGGATGGCTCGGCTTATGAATGGACGAAATACCCAAGGCCAGGGCGCGCATATCACTTGTTTTTTCCGGAAGATCTTCGAACCTATTGTTCACACCTGCTGTTATATTGACACTGAATGCCCCCCAGGAGATCCAACAACCGACTTCCCCTGCGCCATTCACCGCCAATGATTTCAATTCCATTCCCATCCGAGTCATTTAGCACGTTCTAGCATTCAGGGTTCCTGTCGTCGAGTCACTGCTTTCAGCAATCGCAAAGCATGCGCTTCTCTTGACCGGAACAGCCTCAGATTTCCTTACGCGGATAGAACCTAGATCGCTGCCTGTGGCGTATAAAACCCCGTTCAAGAACGCACTATCACATACTACTCTCATTGTTATTGAGCATGGACTACTCTACAATTATGATGCCTTCACCAAGGGCGGGACGAGACCTCGATGATGTCTTCTTCAATGAGACTACTACCAATCCTCTGTTGAGGTATGAATTCAAGTGGCCTAATCTGCATAGGAAAGTCTGATACAGCTCTCAGCCAATCTACATCGTCGACACCATATTTCAGTCCTTGCCAGTGGTGCGTACTCTGTCATCTTCCTGCAGGTCTTCAATATATTCATACTGCTCGTAAGGTCCGACGTGACTGCATCTTTCGGCGACGAGGAAGACCCAGCATACTTTCCGCGCTGCGAGCCAGAATCACCAAATGTCAACGGCGGTTCCACGCTTTTCCACTGGGACAATCACAGGACTCTCCATCTGCTTCCCTTCATAACGGCTCTTCCTCCGCTCGACGACGAGCTGCTTTCATTTCCGACAGGCTCGATCACCTCAATGGCGGTCAGCGAAGACTCGGAGATGGAGGTACAGATGTCGCTGCAGCCTACCTACCTTTCAATCTCGCCGGATCCGATCTTTCCTCACAACTCAAACGCCGACGACACTCAGTCCGGTAGCGACAAAGAGGAAGATGAGCTCGAGGACCCGGGACTATCCGCCGTAGCTGCAGTACACGGAAAGGTCCCCGTTCAAAGCTGTGAGCTCCCCGATACGAAACACAGTCCTGCTGCTATCAAATCATCCTCACTGGCAAGCTCTCCTCAACACACCTTGTCTTCAAGTCCCGGAGCAGTCAGAAAACACTCGTGGGCAAATGCGCGCCATTCTGAATCGCCACGTCCAAGTTTCCGTCGAAAGCGACTTCGAGTTCACGACGATGACGACTATCAGCCCGGTACTGAAGATGCGGACGACGAGCTCGATGAGTCGGAGCCACGGCGGAAGTCGCGGAAGTTGACCGCAACGTCGACCACTCGGACTGGCTTTCCTTTGTTGAAAGATGGGACTCAGGTCAAACGGCGGCGGGCTCGCCATGTGCCGTCTTCGCCAGACAGTACCAGTACTATTGCCTCTCATCGCGTAATCAAACAGGAGAACTCATGGGAACCTTCGCTGAAAAAGATCAAGCAGGAGGAAAGAGCGGTATCAATCACTCCCCCATCGACAACAGCTCATGTGTCTCCTTCTCCTCCCTCTCGATATTGCTGCACGAAGAGATCCTGCCGCGTAACTTGCACAAGGCAAAGCGATCTCAATCGGCACATAAGAACCGTTCACAACAAAAAGATCAACTTGCGCTGTCCTGCATGCCCTAAATCGCTCTCTCGCATAGACTCGATGCGCCGACATGGTGACAAGCTCCACCCTAATCATCCAACGTGGGTGGAATGGAAGCTGAGCCACCCGAGGGTAAGAGTTTCTGTGAAGGAGGAAACAGGACTATCTCCACCTGTACCCCGCATCATCCTGCCTTCAAAGAAGAGGTCCAAGGTTCACATATGAGTGATTTAATTCTTACTTACTTATGCCTGCCACTTGGTATCACTATGTTGTAGTTGTGTTTTTGACATGCTAAAGAATCGAGACAATCCCAAACATGATCAGTGTTGATACGTGGCATGACCCTGGTAGTGAGACGCAGAGCCGAGGAGAGACAGATCTCCATCACGTGGCCGGACTGCTTTATGTTCCTTACACTGACAGCGACGCCACACTGCTAAGCTATACCTGGCGACAAATGAGGTTGACGAGCTAGCACAGCCACTGGCATGTCCACACGGAGTGGCGAACAATCTTCTCACGAACCTCTGCGTGCTTTCCAGGGACCAATGGAACTCTCATCGGACGACGATGCTTGACTGTCGAAAGTCTTCAACTTCCCCCCCCCTTCCCAGTAGCTGTCAAGTGACGTGCGCAAGCCCTACCTGACTCGATTTTTGGACCCACAAACAATCCGAACTTACCAACTACGGCTTTGCGGTCTCGTGTTCGATGTTGAAGGTGGCGATCTCGGGGTCGCTCGTTAAACTTTACGCTTTCTTTGCTTCTCGACGATCATCAATCATGTCTCGTCAAAGCACCGGCCCATTTCTACTGGACGCATTGCTGGACAATGCCCCGGAACACGAACTTCACGAACCGTTAGCGTCTTGGCAAGTACAATCCTGCAACGGCTACTCGGTGACTTACATTGTCAGGTGGCGGTCACCTTCCGAAATCATTGTTTTCTCACCGGTCGAGCATTCGTTCCCAGAACTCGAACAGATTCTGACGAAGAATCTCTTGTGCAATCCAACTTCCTTTGAAGACTACTCCACGCTCTTTGAAGTTCACATGGATGCAGACAGTTACCGAGGAGAATGTCTTCCCTATTTTGTGGAGCCGCCGATCTGGTACAACTACGATTCGGCGCTCCAGGAGTTATACAACTCTCAGTGAGCATAATAAGGTCTTCTGGCTAGTACTACTCCCCTCATTTGAGATAGGTGGCGTGACACGGCACTCCACGACGACTCTGCGAATTCATCATATGTCTACTCAAGTCCAGCGTGCTTTACGGAGCTGCCATTCATGAACACGCCTTGCGAAACAGAACGTATGCAATCAATGCAAGAGGATGAACTCACACCACAGCTAGACACAATGTGCATCGAGGAGGTCGAGAGATGGGTTCAAGAGGCAGAGGAGCTTCTTGCCTCACTTTTGGCCGCAGCAGGGCACTATGACCCATTTCCTCTTCCTCAATCCATCACCACTGCCGAGCCCTTGTTTGTCAGTGGGTCTCACTGTGTGACATTGTCTCCCGTGTACTCCTTGCCCACTACGCTGAGTGAAGCTCCGGATAGTCCAGAGCAAGTAGCTGCACCCGAAAATGTTTGCGTGATTCAAGAAGCAACTGAAACACTCCGGACGAAGGACGCTACCAAGAGACAACGATCAAAAACAAAGCAAGCGTTGCTAGCCAAATTGGAGTGGTCCTGTAACCGGTGTGGCAGACAAGTATCACGTCAAGACGCTCTTCTGCGGCACGGTCTCCAGCAGCACTTGGAGGAGGGTTGGGAGGTATGGGCAAGCGGATATCTTGAACTTATCAAGAATAAGTGCAAAGTGTTGGGAAAGGATTTTGTTGAAGAACACGAGCAGCATAAGCTTTCGAAATCGGTCTCTAGTTTTCTAGAGAAGAAGCATGTGGTTCTTGAATAGATGGCATTGTCTTTCTTTCTGTTTGTAAATCAATGTGCTTCTCACATGCCGCAATAGAGTCACCATCTTTGCTCGATACCTCTTTGACGTTCTTACGGTGGTGAGGCCACAACGAATCACGATGACACAATGAAACTGTCTGCATGTAAGGGACATTCGCTCCCATCGCGATTGTCTTCTCGGCATCACTCTCGACAGACTACTACGCAAAAAACTGCATTACTCACCGACTTACATTGGCATACTCATACTGCATGTCTAAGACACGAAAGAGGACAACTTGACTTACAGATTTTGATTTCGTCCTCTGTGCTACACAGATGACAGATGTAATATGGGTCTTTCTGCCTGTAAACGTCTTCTGAGTCCTCTCGTTTGTAGTAGCAGGAGCCCCGACTCTACGGTCTTGGAACCCGCAATCACCGAAGTGACTCTTACTTCCTGACCATCACAGCCCAACTTAGCAAAAGGTATGACCTTTTTTATCATTGTAAAAGGCGAGAGCGAGGTCGCAGCTCGAGGTAGTGATCGCAGGTGCAGGTGTCAGGTTGAGGACCGAGGTGCGGTGATGCCGCCAGATGCCGAGCCTAATATGGCCATCACCCGACACATTATGTCAGGCATCAATCGGCGCATCAATCCTATTGCGCACAGCGCGAGCCGGCGTTGGTAGCCTTGCAAATAACCGCAAACCTTGGCACAGTCTTCAATGCCAAGGTTGCGAGCCCTTGTTCTTCTTGCCTTCACTGTCTGATTATCTCTCCACTCTTCCTGTCCCGCGGGAGGAGGACATTGATGTTATTCAGTGCCGCCCTGCACTCGATGTCATCTCGCCACCTCCGCCGCTCTCTGTCATATATATTTCATTCTCATCTCCTCTTATCAACTTGTAGTACTGCCCAGCATCTCCTGTGAAACAGTCCAAGCTGTCTATCATCCACTATACTCAATCAACTCACATTGTAACATGAAAAGAATGAAAGTGGTTGGAAGAGAGCCAAATGGGCTGATGGGGGCCCGGGATTCATGCCCATGGTTGATTGATCGATTTTAGATTCACAAATTGAGCGGCGAGCCTAAACACTGAAAGCAAGGGAAGACACAATGACTGGGAGCATTGCTAGTCAAGAAGCACTGTGGCCTGTCTGTAATCATCTTGGTCCTTGGAAGCATAGCACAGCTGCTACTGTGAGAGGCTGAGAGCCTGCCCAATGAAAAAGGTGTGCTCCCGTCTCCATTGACCAGAGATATCTGGCCAGTGAAGAATTTTAGAATGAAACAGAGCGTAACAAGGTACTGCATTGGCAAACAACTCAACCACTACCTTAGGCTTGGCGGAGGTGGGGTCCCAGGCCCGGGAGTGCCAGCAGCCACAGTACTAGCCTAGTAGGCACATCCTGGAGGGACGAGCATGACTTAAACAGTATCTTGTACTCCATAAGGCTATTCTAATCCTCAACAAAGGGTACAGGCTTCAGCATCGAAATACTCTTATCAACAGAGTTCAAGTCTTCAATAGGAGCTGATGATGTTCATGAAAGACAATGCATAGTTTCGGTTCATTGAGTGGTTGCCCAGACGCTGCATATGAAGAGGAGATTCAGCCTTATTGAGGTTTGACGCGATGCGCGCCGGCCTGGCGCCGGCGTACATTGGCGCGATTTCCCATTTGGGAGTATACGATCGGCATCAGATCGTCGGGCCGGGCAGGTACACAACCTGCACCTGCGGCAGTGCGACTGCAACCTGCGACCTGTTGGTGAATCACGCGCAAGACCTGAACCTGTGGACTGGACTTGGAGCAAAACCTGACATCTGCATGCTGGACTGAACCAAAAAGCTGACATCAGGCTATTTTCAATGAAAAAAGAGTTCATAAAAAGGCGACACATCGCGTCGTTATGTTATGCACTGACGGATGCACTGTTCTTAGCCATCAGCATCGTCCTCACGCGCTCAAGCCCACCTTCCAGGGTGGACGCCACGAAAATTTATCTTGCACGATCATGGTCCGCCTTGTCATGC
Source organism: Strobilurus luchuensis (assembly GCA_019915105.1). Lineage (NCBI taxonomy): Eukaryota > Fungi > Basidiomycota > Agaricomycetes > Agaricales > Physalacriaceae > Strobilurus > Strobilurus luchuensis. The sequence continues at coordinate 1,400,590 of JAHLMJ010000010.1, read as the reverse complement.
TTTGGCTCTCAGCTGTGCAGTCTCCACAGACTAGGTGACAGAATCCTTCCGATGGGTTGAAAATGGCATCATCTTTGGCAGTCTTTCCCTGGGGCCTGGGCACTTGGTGACTGTAAGTCTGATGCATCCTTCTGGCGTTTACGCCTCCACTCTAGCCACTTTCGTTCTTTCATATGATCGATGCCCTTACGTACCCCGTACCGCCCCGTCCCGGTTCTACTCACCTGTTGAGCTCAACGACAATATTTCAGGTTACAAACCTCAACTCGCTAGCCGGTTAGCGGAGGCGAAAGCACGGAAGTGGGGCAGAGCTCTTATTATCACGTATGACAACGCCGTCTACGCCGCAGCCTGTCGACTGTTTGCGACTGAAAATGCGGTCCTGCGTTTCGGATATACTATGCCTCCCCACAGACACTATTCCTCCCGGAGTAAGATACAAAATGACAGCGCTTCAGCCAGCAGATTAGCTCGCGTGCTAGCAAAGCCCGTCTCCGGTCTGTGGCGGCAGATGCCAGTGTCCAGTAAGCGAAATGCAATTTTATAATCTCCGTTTCCTGTCGGACGATAACAGGGCCACTGTCGATACAGGATAGATTATCGAGCGTTCTGGGTGGACATTTAGCGCGCAGTGGTGCGTTGATCACAGGGCTTTCGATACGGGATATAAACACCCCATCTTAGCTGGGGACACAACAGAAGGTCCATGGATTCTCTCCTAATCCTCGCTATAGTCGCCCTTGTGGTCTTCGCTCTACGTGCGCGCCAGCGGCGTTCTGCTCTTCCTGTACCTCCGGGACCGAAGGGTCTTCCTCTGGTTGGCTGCCTGTTCACAAGACCAACCAATAACATCGTTGACGCTCACATGGAATGGGCCGCTACCTACGGGGAGCTCGTCTATTACGAGGTCGTCGGTCAACCCATAATCCTGATCAACTCTGAGAATGCCGCCAACGACCTCTTCGAGAGACGCTCGTCGAACTACTCTGACAGACCACGTATGTCTCTCACGTCGCGCGTTCGGCAGCATCATCTCATTCACTGCCAGGGCAGCATATGCTCACTGATCTCATGAAGCTGGACTACAACTTTACCGTCATGCAATACACTGATGACTGGCGGTGAGTCTAGTCGCCAAGCCCTTGCTTGGGCCCTGCAATATGTGCTGATGAGGACAATAACGCCAAGACTTCATCGCAAGATGTTTCATCAAGCCTTTAACCTTACTCAGGCCCCGACGTATAAGCCTATTCAGCTGGAGGCCACCGTTACACTGTTGCGGAACATGCTCGAGTCCCCTGAGAACTTCTTCCTCCATGCTCGGCAGTGAGTGGCCGGCATTTTACGACGTTGTCCATTCTGTGCTGAATCTCGCCGTTATACGGTCTCACTGCCTCCATAGCTTTGCGTATCACATATGGATACGATGTCCAGCCTTCTAGTGATCCATACATCGATCTCATCGACCAAACCATGAGGAGGCTCGCACTCGCTGCCAACCCGGGAAACTATTTAGTCGACTTTCTGCCATCGATGAAGATGATACCATGTAAGTACACTGGCCTGGAAGTTCAACTGTGTTCTCAGTTCCACAGCCTGGTTTCCGTTCGTGACATTCAAACGAGAAGCCGCGGCAGTTTGCGGTGACGTTCGTGCGATTCGTGACCTTCCTGTCCAGAGAGTCCAGAAAGACATGGTGGGCGTTTCTCGTTGACCCTTCGATGGCTGTCCAGTGAACAATCTGAATACCAGGAGGAAGGAATAGCGACTCCCTGCTTTGTCACCACTAACCTGGACAAATTCACGGATGAGAAAGACGAGAAGAGACGGACCAAGATGTCGGAAGTCATGAAGAATGTTGCTGGAGCGATCTTCTTGGGTGAGCCACAGTTATCCTGTCGCCAACGCGACGCTAATACTAAACCTCACACAGCGGGCGCAGATACGGTTTGGTGCCCTCCACTAACTCGCGTTTGACCTGCTCACGTACGCGACAGACTGTCTCTGCAATCCTGACGACCATCCTTGCTCTGGTCGTACATCCAGACGTCGTGGCTAAGGCCCACGCTGAGCTGGACAAGGTAGTAGGACGGAACAGGCTCCCAGACTTCCACGACCGCCCCGACCTTCCTTGGATTGAGGCCCTAATCAGCGAAGCGCTCCGCTGGCGTCCAACCTTCCCCACTGGTTCGTCTCAATTATACACCATCCCAATCTCTACAGTGATCCGTCTTTGTAGATCTTCCACACGCCAGTGTATCCGACGATGTCTACAATGGCTACTTCATCCCAGCAGGTAAGCGCTCTCCGGAACCTTGCATCAAAGCCCGCCTCACCACGTCCTCATGTTCCAGGATCCATCATCATGGCGAATACATGGTATGACTGAATTCGTATCGCTTCGTCCCGCTTTCACATACACGTCCTAGGGCCATGCTTCGCGACCCCAATGCCTACAAAGACCCCGACACCTTCAATCCGAACCGTTTCTTGGGTGCCAACCCCGAGCCCGACCCGGTCACAAGAGGCGTATTCGGTTTCGGACGGCGGTGCGTCATTCCGTGCACAGACTTGCCCTGTGGTACTCATATGGACTTGTGAAGCATCTGTCCGGGGCGTTACCTCGCCATGAACACGATCTTCATCGCTGTGGCGTCTCTACTCTGGGCCTTCAACATCGAAAAGGCCCGCGACGAGGACGGACACGAGATCGAGGTGGACGATAAAGCATTCCTTGATAGCTTCCTCCTGTTCGTGTTTCGTTCTCCGGCATGCGCCTTGCCCTCACCCTAAATTGCTTTGAACAGTCACCCTCTCCCATTCAAATGCAAGTTCTCACCGCGTTTCCCAGAGGTGCACAGTATCATTGAAGGGGCATGAGCATAAGTCATATTGTATCGGCATGGGGGCATACAGTTCATATTCTAACTTGTTACCATATTGTATTCTTCTTCTCCATCATCTGCGTGCATCGTCTCGTCCCGTCTTCCACGCGGCCGGGCGAGCACCATGGTAGCCATTCGCTATCCCGAGCCCTCTTCGCTACGTGCACTTCTCAAATGTGCATCGTCCAAAGCAGCAGCAGCAGCAGTAGTAGTACTCCCAACCCCAATCACCTCCCCGCCACGCGCAGCTTCTGCTGCAGCGCCACCGCCTTCCTCTCATAACTCCGCCTATCCAGCGCCGACAGCGCCCAATACGACTCCATATACCGCATGAACGCGTCCTTCCACCCCTCCCGATCGTGCGCGTGGTCCCCCGAGCGCAGCCCGTGCCGCTCCAGCGAGTCCTGGCGCAGCACCGTCTTGCCGCACAATGGACACCGCCACTCCCATTGCGCCTCGAGCCCCAGCTTGTGCACGGTCCGGTTGTGGCGGTCCGCGTCCGCCTGGCGCACGAACGAGATGGGGCACGTCCCGCTGGGGCAGCGGATCCGCCCGTCGTCCATCCGCGTAATCGCGGCCTTCCTGCGTTGCTTCGTCTTCTTCACGACCCTGTGCTTGGGCATGTCGTCCGGATCGTAGGGCGTCTCCTCTTTGACGTAGATGACCCGCCCCTTCTGGCGCTGGGGCCGTTTGTGGCTTGCGATCGTCGAGGCCGTCTCGTCTTTGATCTGGATATCGATATCCAAATCGGGAGGGGGAGGCGTCAAGGGACTTCCAAAGTCACTTAGGGGAGGGGATTCCTCTTCTTCGAATTTGATGGGTGGCGGCTGGTGCGAAGATGGGGGAGATGCTTGAACTGCAGTCTGCGAGCGCATCATCCGAGGGGCTGACAGAAGAGTCAGATAGATGCGAGATGATATTAGGGAGATGGGCTCACGGGGTCTGTACTGATCTCGGACCACGACGCCCTTGGTTATATCTGTGGCGCATTTAGCACATGATGGAATGGGGTTTCTTGGCTTACGAGGACGGTTGCTACGGCGTGGAGATGTGCTGTTCATATACTCAGAGAGGTAAGAGCATTAGGCGATGAGATTCACATACCTCATGCGTTGTGGCGTTTCCCTCTCATCGATGGAAAGAAGGGACAAGGACCCAAGGACCCGCCTATTCACTGTCAGGATATGCTACCCATGTATCACCAGTGATATCGCTCACGAAGGAGTGGCTAAGCGCCCGGTGGCGGTCACCGGCGGCGCCTCTTGTGCCACACCGAAACCGGCGCTACAAATCAAAACGAGTTCAGCGCTCGAACATAAACAAGGAGGACAACACACTCTCGGATTGGCGTCAGCGGCGTATCGAACGTCCTAGAGGAAGTACAGCATGAGCGGAAGGAAGGAATGTGGCGCACACGCACAGCGATCACTAACCTTGTGGCGGATTCATAGAACGGCCCGATTACAGCGTCGCCGTGATTGGAGCGCACGACGATCTCGGTCGTCGTCTTCGTCGTCTCGCGCGTCGTGTCCCCAAAGTGCACCGTCTGCTTGCTCTGCGTGGTGTTCACCGCGAGGGAGAGCGTCATCGTGTGGGAGGGTAAACGGAAAGGAAAGAGGGTGGAACAGCTTTATATGGTTACGGAATGCCACATGAGGTGTGCAAAGACCTATGTTACATAGGTGGGCGGAAACGGGTCATATAGCGTCCGCGTCCGGTGTTCCGTCCATGTAAGTGAAGAGAGCCGCCACAAGTAGTGTGTCCCAAGGCGAAGCGAGCTGTCACCTCTGGATGGGTCCAAACCCCTGGGGAAAGTGATCCTATGTGGCTGGACTCGGAGCGCCACTCCCTCAGCCTACGCATCAGTGGCAGGGACTCGGAAACCTGGTGCCACAATTAATTGTTATGCCATGGTGTTCTGATGGATTGATGGCGCAAGATCATGATTATGCAAGTCTCAAGATGGATAGAGGCGGCAGCTGTAAGAGGAGGAGCAAGCCCTTCCTCCGTCGTACATCGCGAGGTCAACGTTCGGATTGAGCAGGTAGTCGGGCGAAGTCGGCCGTACTGTCGGACCAGCACCGCGATCGTGATCATCAGATGCCGAAGATGCCGATACAGCCTCCTGGAATAGAACGCGCAGGGTTGCGCTGGCAGTGGCAAGAACCTCCAAATCCTCTCGTCTGGCACCGTGGTAGTTGGCCAGCATTTCGAGTGGGAAACCACGAACATCCGTGCAAAACTCGAGTAGAAATGGAGGTAAGTGACGTTCAGAGAATGTGGGGCACCCACGAGCTAGAAATGACAATTGGTACAATTCCCGGATTCCGGAGCGCAAGACGTGCATCTCAACACCGAGGGTGTGTCAGAGTAGTAGCTCGGGCAGCATTCACCAAAAATGAGTGGCATCAAGTGCAGGAGCAGCCGCGGTTCTTTCCGAGTCCCCAGCTTCACACCGTGACGCTGCGCTTGCCATGTACGACCTAGTAAAGGCCCTCCGAGTCATCTTTCATGAGACGAATGTGGCGTGGTTTGTATGGGAGGTATTAGAATATTTCGAGACAAACCCGACTCTACAATTCCATCCTTCCTTTCCTTCCAAGGACATCTCCCCGAGCGCCTTCTACTACGTCTGGCAGTCCAAAGAGGATCGGACGCCCGGGCCTAAGATGGTCGATTTGGCAACATTCCTGGTAGTAAGCAAGTCGTCCTTTGCAGGATCTCTTCCTCACCCTGTATGTAGCTGACCACCAGTGCACGACTCGGTAAACGTGCTGAATGCTTGCTTTGAAACAGACACGCCCGTGACGCAAATCTCACGCGCAGAGCCTGAGGAACGTGCAACTCTGCACCCTGAATGGAAACTGGCAAATGGGATGTACATATGGAATTCCACCTCACATGCCTACGTATCTCCTGCACTGTTCTCTGCGGGGGATGAAGTCAATATTACTTGGCTGGCTTTGGACGGACGACTTTGCCAGCCCGAAGATTCAGAGGATCAGACGCGTACAGTGGTTTCAACTTCCCTGGGTTCCGTATATATCATAGGACAGGATACAAGAACATTGGAGGATCTTCCCAAGGGAAGGCAATGATCCAGATTCCAGCTGATCGGAATCCGAATCGTCCTCTCCCCCATGCCATGTACTACACTGTTGCACAAAGTCTTTACTTGAACAATGGACTCGGAATGCGACGCCCACAATTCACGACGCGGGAATCCAGGCGTAGGAGGAACGGCCCGGGCAGAGTACTGGAAAAATGCGAGCACCCTGAGTGGAGCCTCTGCTTCTCAGCGCGTTGGCACAACCGTGACGGTCAAATTCGAATTTGAGAGATCATTGCTCACCTGCCTCCGCCATGATCAAACACTCAACACTGGACAGTCTACCCTATTCTTTGAAGATGGATCCCGCCTAAGTTTTTGGGCTTCTGTAACGTTTGCTTCCACGTCTGCGGGTGAGGACACTGGGGAATCATTGCGGTGCAGAATTTCATTATAACGCGATCCGCGATCGTGATCAACCTGGTTGCTATGGAGCTTCTTCTTCTTCCGTTTCTTCCGTGGGGGCGCGCTGAAACAGCTTCTCTGTGGAGCGCATCAAATCATGGGGCTGGGGACGGGGGCTGGGGCGCATGGTCGTATAAAGAGCCGCCTCTCTCTCACCCATCCACCCATCCACCCACCCATCCACCCATCCAACCCACCAGTCCTTACCCCACCCCACACTCGTTCCCAGTCAAGATGATCTTCGCCCGCGTCGCCGCCTCCCTCCTCGTCCTCGGCTCTGCCCTCGTCAGCGCCGCCCCCGTGTCCGTCTCCAGCGTGGAGACCCAGGTCCAGGGTGTGCTTGTTAGTTTGAAGAGCACCACGGATAGTGTTCTGCCTCAGATCTGTGCGTCCCACTCCCCAGCCCACCTTCCAGCCTTTCTGCTCTTCTGTCTCTCATTGCTAACGCGCGTGTGTTCGTATATAGCCGCGCTCAAGCCCACAGACATAACCGAAGAGACCCTCACGCCCCTCCTCACCCAGGTCGCCACCGCGCTCCAATCCGCCGTGTCCACCCTCCAGGCCATCCCCACCTCCTCCACTCCTCCCGCCCTTGGGGGTGGAGCCGCGGACCCCGTTGCGCAGGTGTACAGCGAGGTCGTTAGCGTGCGTCCCTTCCCCCTTCTCCCTTCCCTGTCCATCCATCCCTTTGTGTACGATTATTGACTGTGCTTGTAGGACCTAAGCGCGACCCTCGCGCCCATCGTCGACCAGGTCCTCGCGAACCCCGCCTTGGCCTCCCTCCTCCAGACGCAGGTCAACCCCCTCCTCAACACGGTCCTCACGACCGTCAACGCCCTCCTCCCCGGTGTGCTGCCTGTTGTTGTTGGACTGTGAGTGCCCCCCCTTTCCCCTTTTTTTGGTTGTGGGCTGACTGGAGTGTGTTGCAGCCTCGGCAAGGTGACGGGCCTCCTGAGCACCCTTGGGCTGGGCAGCGTCGTGGCCACCCTTGGTTCCATCTGAGGACGCGTCGTTTCACTTACATACCATACCATTGACAAGATCTACATACTTGATACCCTCCACACAATATAGTGTTGTTGTTTATGCGCTCCGGACTGCTGTTCGATTCGAAGAAATGTGTCAGTCGTAAAGTCGGCAAGCAACTTGCGAAACGTGTAAGCATATTAGATTGTCGAATGGAGTAGTAAGTCGGAAGGAATGCAAAGCAGTACAGTACTGTACATCGCTCAGAAAGATCCGCTCTGAACGTGGCGACCGTCACTGCTTTACGCGTCAACCGCGTGCTGTGCGATATTAATTAGTAGGGACTGTACGCGATCTTACGCGCCCGACAGGATTTGATTGGCGGGTGTCTTGGACTTGTCAGTGAGCACTGTAAGAGATGGAATAGCTGGCCTCGTTCGTGACCGGATGGCATCCGGAGTGAAACAACAACACGTAAACGCGTCCTTCGCAGCGAACGACAGGCCGCGCAGCGCCGGCTCCACATCAGATCCCACGCTTTCGCTTCCAGCGCGCGCGTCATCGCTGATGTCATCCGCCCACTCTCGATGTCCCATCTCGCAGCTCCCGGCCAGCTTCAGACCCCGTCCAGCGTGTCCGACGACGGCGTTGTCTGGGCCCCGCATGGCCACCCAAATTCTCCCTCCCCGTCCTCCGTCTCGACGACATTCCACCCCTCCGCCGCCCTCCTCCCCGGCTCCGCCCCCGACGTGATCCTCCTCTCCTCCGACTTCGTCGCGTTCTACGCGCACCTCCCCGTCCTCCTCTCCGCCTCCTCCAACGCCTTCGCCGGGCTCCTCCCCCTCCCCCCTCCCACCCCATCCACACCCACACCCGTCCCCGTGGAGGACTCCTCCGCAGTCCTCAACATCCTCCTCCACGCGATCTACAACCTCCCCTCCGCGCAGTACTCCCCCTCCTTCCCCGTCACCGCCCGCGCCGTCGACCGCATGCCGGTCTACGGTATCACTCCCCTCTCCCTAATCCACCCGCCCCAATGCGTATTCGCGCTCCTCTACGCGTTCGCCCCGCACCAACCTATGGACGTGTACGTCCTCGCGGGGAGACACGCCTTGCATGACCTCGCCGTCCTCACCTCGGGGCACCTACTTTCGTATAGTCTGTGTGCGATCACGGATGGGATGGCGGAGCGCATGGGCGCACGCTACCTCAAGAAATTGGTCGCACTGCATCTGGAGAGGATGCAGACCCTGAAGGAGATCCTGGCGGTGGCGCCACCGGGGCATGGGGCAGGGGGGTGCCCGAGCGATGCGAAAAGGGCGTGGGCGTTGGCGGCGGCGACGTTTTTCCAGGATGCGAAGCCAGGTGCGTGTGTGGGGTGGGTCGCAGTCTGTGTGATGGGACGCTGACGCTTGCAGATCTGTCCCCGTCGATGCTGACGTCGTTCATGTCGCGCCTCGCGGGCGAAATCTCGTGCGCTACGTGCATCACGACCTTCCGCCAGGCCCTGGTCGTCGCCGCCCATGCGTGGGCGCGCGCAAAGGTGCGTGTTTCGCGACTTGACGAGATGCAGCTCATTCTATACAGGCCACTATCAGCTGATCACACAGGCCAGGCCACTATCAGCTGATTACCCCCGTCGAGTGGTTGGATGGACGTGAAGACTCAACTATGTACTCTATCTATGCTCGTATACATACCAATACCAAGGTTGCTCGTCATCAAATGACCGACCCTGGACACGCGAACGGTACATACTCATCGGCATGACGCCACACACGCGCACACTGTCAATTCCTTCCCGTCTACCGTATCGCCATGTCGGAATCCTCGCCACGAGCTGTATACGGACTCTCAATTGATGAGTGATGGCCGTTTCTACTCTAGATCTGCCGTACGCTCATTCCCCAATCCAACGAAACTCAAACATCGATGCCATGACGCACAGCCTCGACATAAACGCTACACCGCCGTGACTGTGATCTTACCCGACTTATGCATGATGGCATGCATCCCCCCCTCACAGCGCCGAAAAACATAAAACAACGCATATGGCGTGACATTGCGAACTCTGTCATTTGTATCCCCGTCTCGCGAGAATGACCATATTTATGCATGATGGAAGACCGAACCGTGTACTCACTCTGAGCGATGGCCGACGACTCTCGATGACAACGAATCTTGTAGATCTCAGTAATCAAACTCTTTCGTTCATTCATTCCATTCTCGTCTGGCGTATTCTGTTCACCGCCAAGTACGTGATTATGATATAGAGCCCTCCCCTCTTGATTGTACGGAACACCAAAGTTACTTAGTATGTATCCACTTCTACCTACCTTCCGATGCCAAGTCCCTCAAATCGCTAAACCATCTCCCAGAACATAACGTCTAACGCCACACCGATTGGAATCAATCTGACGCGGGCCTATCGCCACATCAATACCACAAGCCTCAGCAATGACGCCACACTTCCGTATACTTACCCCCCAAAGCTCGGAGATGTCCCAACTTTGATCTGATGTTTGCAAGGGCAAGATCTCTTGGTCGGATCTATGCATCCCCCGCTTGATGACCACCTCACAGCTCCTCGAGAACGATCAACAAGATGAAGATTCTTCTACACATCGCACAAACGATAATAACAATACAATACACTGGGTGTCCTCTTGGGTTTCGTAGTACATAAGTAGGTAGTAGCACAACAGCACGTCACATAAATACACCAAATCACAAATCAAAAAAACCGTCTCTCTCTGTCTGTCTGTCCGTCCATCCTACAACCCCTACCCTGCCTCACTCCTCACTACCCCTCCTATAACCCCGACTCCCACTTCTCCGTCTCCATCCTCTGCGGCAGCCACCCCCTTCCCCTCCAACATCCACCCCGCCCTCATCCATCCTGCACTGGAACGGCCGATAGTTCGAGTGCAGGCCATGGACAGACGAAGGGTTTTTTTTTTCGTTGTGGGAGCAGATGTGTCCTGCATGAGGGAAGCACTGGGAAGGGAAAGAAGGAAGGAAGGTGTGAACGAACCTTTGACGATGACATGGCGTCCGATTCCAACATCCATTTTCGTTTCCCGCCACACGTACTTTACTTGCTTATCCCAACCTCCCGAGCCAGTGTATGTATGTTCGCGCCACGGGCGAATTCCCCGAGTCTGCCTCGTCCGTCTTTTCGGCACATCAAGTCTGCGCCAGATACCCACAACATGGATCCTGGATATCACGGACGCGTCTGGCGCATTCTGTCACACGTACGTAGAGCCCCGACACCGCGCTGACTGATGGAACACTACAGTTACTCAGTATGTATTCCCTTCCGATGCCACGCCCTCAAATCGCTAACCATCTCCCAGAACATAACGTCTAACGCCACACTGATTGATGCTTTGACGCGGGTCTATCGCCACAGAAGCCTCGCCATCGACGCCACACTTCCGTATACCCCCCCCCCCCCCCCCAAAAATCTAATCTGAGCTATGCATCCTGACCGGATCCAAGCGTCCTCCTCCTGATTACCAGCTCACAGTTCACAGCGCCTTTAGATCAACAAGATGAAGATTCCTCTACACATCGCACAATAAAAACACACGACAATAACAATACAATACACTGGGGGGGGGGGGGTGTCCTCTTGAGTTTTGTAGTACATAAGTAGGTAGTAGCACAACAGCAAGTCAAATCAATCATAAATACACCAAATCACAAATCAAAAAACAGTCTCTCTCTGTCCATCCATCCTCACTATAACCCCGACTCCCACTCCTCCGGCTGCGGCATCGTCTCCATCCTCTGCGGCACCAACGGCAGCGACACCCCCTTCCCCTCCAACATCCGCGCGCACTCCACCCCGCCCTCGCTCCTGAGATGCCGATTCAGCGCATCCATCCGCGCAAACGGCTTCTGGCACCCCTCGCACTGGAACGGCCTATAATTCGAGTGCAGCTGCTCGTGCCGCTTGCAGTCGTGCTGCCGCGCGAACCCCTTGCCGCACCCCGGCCATGGACACACGAACGGTTTTTCTTCGTTGTGGGAGCGGATGTGTCCTAAGTGGGGAGAGTAGGTGTAAGCACTGGGAAAGAAGAAAAGGGGAAGAGGGTGTAAACGAACCTTTGAGGTTAAAACTCCTCGTAAACGTGCTCCCACACCCTGGGACGGGGCACATGAAGCTCGCCTCCTGCTTGCGCCTATTATGACTCGCCACCTTCGTCCTTCCCGTCGTCACATTCTGCTTGCTCACATTCAGCGCGATCGCCTGCCCCCCGACGCTCACGGACGGCGGCGGCAGCTCGTCATGCCTGTTCCGCGGCGACACGTTCGGCGACGGATACGGACTCGCGCGATTACTGGTCGCCGGGCTCACGTCGTGGCTGCTGATCCCGCGCTCGCTGCGCGACCCGCTCGACGCCCGCCGGACATGCCGCCCGCGCATCCCCGACCCTGCCCCTGCCCCGTCGTAACCCATGAGCGCGCCGCTCCCCATGTTCATGTTCATCCCACTCCCACCATTGTCCGGCGAGAGATAGCTGCCAAAGCTCGACGACGGTGGCATCAAGTAACTGCCCGCACCCAGATCGTCGCTACGGCTCCCGCGTACGTGCCCGGGGCGGTTACCAGACGCCAGCTCGCTGCGTGATCGCCGCAGCGCGACCGAGCCCGAGTCGCCTGGCGACAGGAAATTGCTATCACCAAAGGAGAACGGCTGGTCGGAGACGGCGGATTCGTCCTTGTAGGACGGGTTGACGCCGCTCATCCCTAGCGCAGGGACGGCCATGGTGTTCCAGACAGGATGGGGTGATGCATCGGACTTGCTCCGTGAGCGGCCTGCAGTAGGGGGGATGTATAGGGACGTGGATGACGGGGGACGTGATGGGAAGGAATATGGCTCCTGTCGCTGTTGCTGGGGCATCTGTTGCTGGGCGCCGCCGCCATTTTGCTGCTGCTGCGATATCGGCGGTGGGGCGGGAGATGGCGTCGACTGTATCCAGGGAGGCGGTTGGGGTTGCGTTTGTGCTGCCAGAGAGAAAGGGCATCAGTTGCGATCACAATAGAAGCCGAGTAACGGAAGCATAATAAACAGCAGCAGGGCTCACCTTGTCTGAGAGCGTAGAGGGCTCCGTTGGTGTTGAGCCCGCCGCTGACTGGCGTTGCAGGTACGAGGCGGAGATGTGGGCCGCCTGCTCCGTCACCATCGGGGGCATTGATAGAGGGCTGATTATATGCAGAATCATCATCTGGCATGAGCAATCGCGGTGGGCTGGGCCTGGCCGAATCGCTTGGGAGGGGCTCCGTGCCCCAGGCCGGCGACGACGTGTGGTGATTGAAGGACATGTTCTCGAAAGACTGCTGCACGTCCATGCGCGGCGATGCCTGCAGACTGGCCGGCGTTACGTGTGGCGAGCCGCCGTTGGACGACGGGGAGGAGTAGTCGCCATATGTGGCGTTGGAAAACATCATGTACTGGGGCGACGCGGTGTCAAAGTCGGATGGGTTGTAGTCTGCGGTGTAGTCGGGGAACAGCAAGAGCGAGGAGTTGCTTGGATCGTCGAAATTGTCGAGCTCGGAGAAGTTGGAGCGGGGCGAGCCGCCGCCGGAGCCGTAGGACGGGGTGTGGGGAAATGCGCCACCGGGTGGGGGAGACAGGATATCACTGTGCTGGCCGTCGCCGATGTCAAAGGGCTCGAAAGGCGGTGACGGTGGGATGGCAGAGAAGGCGATGTCGAGGTCGCCAAAGGACGGGCTGTGGGTGTCGGCTGTGAGGAATAGCGTGTCATCCATTATAAGAGGTGCAGGTGGTTAAGTAGCAAAATGGAAAGACGGCGATGCGATGGCCCATGGCAGTGCCGGCGGATTCCGCCGGCTCGTCGGCATCGCGTGCACTGCCCCAGGACCCCTTCCCTTCCACCCTTGACTCGTCTTGCACCGCCCTGCCTCAGGGCCTGGGAGATAATTAAGTCTTCCTTCGTGTACACGAAGCGTATGAGACGCTCTTTTGTCCGCTTTTGCTCTCGCTATGTTCTCTCAGCCGAGCAGTTCCCACCGCGTAGCGCATCACTTCCTTGATGATCCCCGTTAGGGCTCGCTTATATGGCGACGGAGAGCGCGACGCGTGCCTGACTACGCCGCTGCCTGGCCTGATTAACGGACGCCACACTTGTGTTCCTTCACACGCCTGTCATAGGCTTCTTGGCCACACATCAAACTATATCTCATTCCGGGCCATCTACCCGTACTCCTCATGGTCCTCGTTGCACACACACCCACGGGCTCCAGGTCTGATTCCTAGACGTGGCGGACTCGGAGGTGATAAAATCCCGCATCTCAGATGCATCCTTGATCATGATTTCATCACCGAGTTCCTAACGAGGTTCACAACAACACATGGACCATCTGTTCACCGTCGTGTTTCAATTGCCGGGAACAGTGATATGAGCTGGGGTCTGCAGCCACCACCGGGCCTCTGATCATCTTTCTGGACGCCGGCGACATCATCGACGTCGTTTCATTCCGTCAACCTTCCATTCGTCCCCAAAAAAAGAGTCTGTGGCGCAAGCTCGTGTTTCGATGTGGAGTACGTTCAAGTCTCTCATGGACACCTCGGCATTAACGGAATCGTGGCGTAATTCACTCGAGGTAATCAATTACGAGAATCTGTAGTCGAGGCCAAACACTCAACTACATACTCATCAACGCGCACACGGCGTTGCCACAACGACTAGCCGTTGTCTCCAATACGTAGGCCACTCGGACTCCGTCTCCTGACCATCGAAAGTGCGCTTTGCCTCAGTCTCAGTCAGTCGTTCAATCATTCACATGCACATCTACAGACGCTCTTCGACCGTGATGTGAAACACGACCCCCGCAATTCCACCCAGGCAAGCATGAGGTTCGCCCGCTCGAAGTCTGAGGAAGAGATGATTGACGCGAACATTCGGCATAGCCCATCGTACTTTATCTCAACTCATCATGGCGATCAACCTCGCGTTTAAACCGCGGAATCAAGTGGAATCAGGTTTGGGAGTCTGTTGCGGCCCGGGGACATACGTCTTGTTTCCAGACAGGCATGACTCTTTCCTCGAGGGGGCGAATCCACGCGCATTCGTCCCATATACTCGTACTTCGAACAGTCCCAGAGATCGAACAGATCCACTCATGGCTCCGCGCCGAGGATCCAAGTTCTCACATAGCCTCCGATGGCAGATCACAATTTGCACCGGATCGCGGGGTCAATCCAGCTTGTACTGTTACACAGCCGCACGGACCACTCGGATATCACTACCACCGACGCGACGTGTTTTGCACTGGGTCGTGATTGCGTTTGAGGAAGAGCCTGGGAGGATTGTTGGTGGCGCAACAGGAATGGAAGATGTACGGCCGTGGTGATGACGCATACTTATATAAGTGTTCGTGATTATCTGCATGTTGTTTGACCGCCATTCCGACTTCCAATGTATGAATACTAGTATGGCGCTATGAATGGCATTGACTATACCATATAGACGAGGCTTCAATCTGCTACATATCCTGTAACTGACTGTTTTTCAAGACTGAGAAAGCCTACTATGATCATTGGTGATTGCCAGGAGTCCCTGAATTGTCGCGGTGGCGGAGGCCTCGCAGAATTGGCACTCGTCGGCGTTTCTCGCACGAATACTTGAGAGATATGTAGTAGTTTTGCCTCAGTCCTCATAACTTGCTTGCATACGCACTCATACAATGGTTGGGGTAAGACCAGTATTCACGTCGCGAAGTCATTTGACCGAGCTTTCGGTTAATATTGTAAGAAAATACTGCGACTCGTAGAGATGGGCATTCTCCCAGTGGTGAGCAATGAGGATTCGAGTGTCCAGCATCTTGCTTTCCTGCTATGTGACTGCTTGACAGGCGAACAGTGGCCGTCGGGAGGTTTCATTGAATGATCTTGACCGGTCCCCGGGACTAGATCGAAGAACATCACACCCTGTATGCACACGACTCGCGTTGATATTGTGGTATTGAGTTCAAGGTCCCAAGAATGTAGGCGGAATGGAAGTTGTATACAAATGATTAAATAGGTCGTGTACGCGGTATATTACATTCAGTTGGGTACTACATCTCTCGTCAAAGCTTGAACTTTCCATATTCAGTAAACGCCCGGAATCAAACGATATGGCACCTCCTTTGCCCATTTGTCCCATGTTGCGCCAAAGGTGTTCTTGAGCATCACGTCTTCCTCCCGCACCCTGATGCCGACGAGTATCACTGTCAATGCCGACATCCCTGACAGCCAGAACCCAGCCATCAACAGCCCGCCAACAGTCCCCACCGCACCGCTCTCTTTGAACCACGAGTTGGCGCCTAGAAGGCACACAGCGGATCCCGTAAAGGCACAGACAGAGCCGAGGTACGAGGGATGCCTGACGATGGAGTATGGTCCGGTGGTGATGAGCTGATGATCCTCCCGTTGCGCTAACTCGAAGGTAAACATCTTGCCCATCTCTCGATAGCACAGGAGACGCAAGGTGCAGCCAAATATCCCGACAGCGCAGGAGATGAAAAAGGTTGGCGTGGCGTGGGTGACATTAAGGAGAGAGTGGTTGGCGAAGGTGAGATGGGAGAGTACGAGCTGGCTCGTGGTGTATGATGGATAGCTGGCAGCGAGTATGACAGCGCACTCTGATAGAGTGAGGATCCAGTATATCACCTAGAGACAAGGACGATCGTCAGAAGGATGCACGCTAAATGAGCAGACAGGGCAGGCACCCACGTTGATGACCGGGAACATCGCGAAGACGATGCCCAAAGCGAACTCAGCCGTCTTCCAGCTGACGTTCTTGGGGACATAGTGCTCCTTTTTTGTTGCCTGGTGAGGCGGATTAATGGCAAGGTGGACGCTGGTAGTCATCGCCAGAAGGAAGGGGATCTTTATCAGAGACGACATGACTGAAGGGATGAGGGAGTACTGAGGAAGAGGCTGGAGGAATGACTGAGAGAGCACGAGAATCCAGTATTTAAATGGTCAGGTGGTGACAACATCCCGCACAGCCAGACAATGTTGGATAGTCGCACGGGGCCGAGCGGGTGTGCTGAGGTAGACTGATGCACTGGTCCAAGGCGGGCGAATTTGATTATTTTGCCCACCTTCCGAGGTCGTCGGTTCATCTCCCCTTGAGCTTTACCGTGACAGGCTATGGCCACACATTGTGGTGCCGGATTCACCTCGCTCCGTGTGGGTACCGGCGCTAGAAGGGTGTATGAACGACGAGCTAGAGGTTGAGAAGCAGCTCTACTAACCTCAAGCTCTTCACGTGGGGGTACTATAGCCTTCGGACTTGCTAGCCTCGTGCCTTGCAGAGACGCGGCATGTATGTCAACATGCCATGGAATAGAGGCACAGCTTGTGACTCCTTTCATCGCGCAGTCTCAAAGCGGAATCAACGTCAGGACAACCCTGTTGTAATGATAACGAGTCTTGATCTATACCAGACCCCTTGTTGGATCCAGGCAGATTTACAGCTGCATAGTATGATGATCATGAGACTGCGCGAGGCCCAACATTGTCGCGGGCGTCATGCCAGGCATATGTCAAACTATAGCTCTCAACCTATGAGCCAGGCAACATGCGTAAGCACGTCCATCGTTTCAGAGCGGCATCAACAGAGCATCAAGCATTTAGGAAACCTGTAATGATGCAAATGTACATGACTCACGATGATGATGATTCTAAAGGCGCGCTTTAGGACGGCAATAGCGGAGCAGCACCGCGTTTGCCGTGAGCCGTCAGGGCAACGCGTCCTGTGAGAACATTTAGAGCGCATCACAGAGAAAACGGTTTACTCTGGCGAATTTCTGGACCATGATGCATTTCCGTGAATTCCGAGTCCGTGTTTCATTCTTTGTAGCAACTTTGTAGCGTGGGGAATAGTGACATCGCGATGGAGAGGACGACCGTGAGTTGCCTATCCCGTGGACAAGACAGCACCGACGGAAAAGGAGATGCTGCGAGCGTAAGTAGCACTAGGCGACTGATGGATCCTCGGTGAGCGGGAAGTTCAAGGCGTGGTATTCGTGGGAAAGTATCGCAGTGCCGAATCACGGCACGTGGAAATGATTGTGGCGTACAGATTCTCTGGCGTATCACAGACAGTACCGTCGGAGATTAGCAGATCGCGTAACAATTTATTCGAGCAGCCGACTGTGCAGAGACGGGATTACGCAGCGTCCACACATCCATAACCATCGAGGGACGGGATAACCGACCTTCGCAGACCGCATCAGCAGTTTCTCGAGCTTTCGCACAAAATACTGCGGCTTGGAGACACACAAAATCCGAGAACATAGTTACTCATGCTGTCTGCGGCACGAAGAAAGATTTCATGAGTCGTCATGAGGAGTCAAGGTTCTTTATAGGTCATCGTAGATACATATACATTTACAAAAGGTTACGGATAGAAAGCATTGCCAACAGCGTTAGTTAAAGTTGATACATTAGAAAGAGATATGACAGAGTCCTCTCTTCGCGGGACCACAACCACCTTGTGTACGCCTAGATGTAAAACATCGTCTTCTTCATATCCTCATGGATCTAAAGACGACACGTTTGTCAGTCACCACACAAGCACGCCCTTGCGAGAAGGACCACTTACCCCATTACCCCAAAGCTGCACCGCCGCCCTCCACGTCTGCTCGGCCTCCTCCTCACGCGTTCCCCTCCCCCCAGCCGTGGTCGTCCCATCATCCAACATCAGCTTATTCATGTAGATCCTTCCCCTCTCGCACGCGAGGTCGGCATAGTAGGCCGCCGGAATGAGACTGACTGCCTTGGTGGCACGCGCGTAAACGTACGACGCGTTGTGCGTCGCAACCTGTATCTCGTCCGCACCCATGCTGTTCTCATCGTAAATGACGTTGTAATGCGTGGGCTTGACGGTGCCTTTGAGTCCGGCATGCGCTTGGAGGTAGAAATCAAAATCAAAGCTATAGAAAAGGTGTTGTTACTGAATGAAACCAGATGAGATGAGCGAGATGGAACGTACACGCCTGTGATACCCTTGTCAACAACGGTGCCCGGCTTGGTGTTCCCATTCTTATCGGCGTTGGCTGAGTTGGTAGGGTAGAAACTACGCATCGTGAATCAAAACACGGTTCGGAAAGATAGACAGAGAGATGACAACATACCGAGCATGATGTCTCTTCCCACAGATGATGATTGTCACCTTCGGATTACAATCTCCGTTCTGGTTGAGACTTTGTGCAGCCAGCTTGATCTTGCTCAGCTCCTCCCGGATGACGATATCGTATTGGCCCTACAAAGCCCATGTGTCTCATCATCCGATGGTGGGCCCGAAAAGAAGGACGAACCTCGGACACCCCATCTCTGAAGACCAAGATCCTCTGCGGGTATACTTTGCTCTTTTGCTTGAACACCTGTAGTCTCTCCCTGACCATCCCCTCCAAATCATCCACGACCTCCTTGCTCATTCTCCCCTCATCCGGCCTCTGGATCCTCATGCTCGCGGGGTAGTGCACGAACTTGCTATCAATGCTCGCCACGACAGCGGCAATGGAAGGTGTGCCCCAACGCGCTCCAGGTCCCGGATGCGTGACGTCGATGCCAATAACCATGGTGGCCTGCTTGTTCAGCCACTGCATGTGCGTGGACGTGAGCGTATGGTTGATGCCGCCAAGCTTGGTGTTGACTTTGAGGGCAACATTAGAGAAATACTGGTCTTGCTTGTTCGCGTCAATACGTTGGCCGAGGAGGCATTTCTCTAGCTGCATGCAGATGGTGGGAATTCCAAGCTCGATGTCGCAGATGCGCTACAGGCACGTAAGCAGATACCAATTTCTAGGTGGTAGAAAGAAACGAGTACCTTGATCCCGCTATAGATGAAGTTATCCCTATGCGCCAGCAGAACCAGCACGAAACTCGGCTTTGGCCCACCGTGTGGTCCCAACGCAGCCTGCAACTTCTGCTTGATGTGCGCCTGCCCTTGTAGCCTTCCCGGGTCCATCCTGTCCGTCGGCATTGGATCCGTCTCGACTATCGGCGGCGGACCCCCACCCGGCATACCCATCCCCGCTGCGCGCAGCTTGATGTAAAACGCTTGCACCATCGGCAGGATGTCGTTCTTGTCCGCGGAGTACCGCACGCTCTGGTCCCGCACCAAAAGAACCCACCAGCGCTCCGCCCGCGCGGGCTCCACGAACTTGCTCTTCGTGATATTCCACGAGCCCATGTTAGGATTGAGCGGCGCGTCCTTGTATGCAATAGTGGGAGGGGGTAGCATTCGTGCGGGAACGCCCGCCATCTCTACGTCCACCGTCAATTTGAACTGATCCTGAAGGTGTCGGTCTTGGTCGAGGAGGCGCAACTTGGTGAAGCCGTCGCCGGTGATAAAGTGGGCATTGGTTAGTGGAGGATTGCAGGCAAAGTTCATCATGTTCGCCACTTCCCTATCCGCTAGACGACCCCGGTACGGGTTCCCAGGTTCTATTTCGCAAATCTCGGCGGGAAGCCAAGTGGGGCGCTTGGCGCTGCCGACGTTAATGACCGGGATGTCGTCAGCATGGTGGAGAGTGATATTGTACTCTAAGCAGAAAATGGTGAGTAATCATGGCTCTAGTAGCAGAGGCGCTCGATAATCACTTCGCTTGAAATAGGCCTCAATAGACATGGCTTTGACCTTGTATTCTTCACAAGGAAAAGTCGTGGTGCGAGCCGACCGACCTCCAATTGCGTTCAACTTCCATCGGCGCTTGTATCCAAGATGAGTGGTCGAGACCTTGATGCTCTGAGCCAGCTGCTTGGGAATGGTGGGGAGACCGCCCGCGTTGCCTTTAAAGGCCAACAGGACCTGTGCCATGTTACCTGGCATGACGAATGGCGCCATCGTTACGTTTCTAGACGAGCTTCAGTAAAGGTTAGAGGAGAAGATAGATAACACACATATTGACCATAAGTTGCTTGTACGAAGGGCGGACAGACATGAAGTAGCCGCGCCACGCTTCAATCCCGGGGCCAAGCGTGATGCGTTCATGCGCGGGCTGTTCGAAGAAGTACTTGTTCTGCCCTACTCGGACGCCCAGCCGCTGAGGCATATCTTGGAGAATGAGGTTCAAGGCGGACACGAGAGGAAGAGGATCGTAATTCTTGGCTTTGACATCAGCATCAAGATAGCTGGAAACATGACAGTATGAGAATCATGACGGGAAAGAGAAATAAGCAACATGCCTCTTCATCTCCTTGACATTGAGCTCTCGGACGAGAGAGATGGATACACGATATACGTCAGCGTTGGGCGGCGGCCCATTCTGTCCCCTCTCGAAGAATGGAACAGTTAGCTCGATGTCGGGAATCTTCTTGGCGGCAATAAGGCGCTGAGTCCCGTCATGGGCGATATACGGCCGATGCGGCTGTACCTGGGGACTCTCCTCGATGAGTTCGAAGAGGCGCGCTTTGTGCTTCCTCAGGAACTGCTGCGGCTCAATCTGGACGGAGTAGTCGTATAGCTTGTCCAAGCCAGTCGTAAGTGGAAAGAAGTTGGAACGAAGCGTGATGGGTGTGCCTGCTGTTCCAAAGCCGGGGCGAGTCGGGCGCTGCGGTGCTTTGGGAACCTTGCGGAGGACGGCAACTAGTTTGTCTTGATTGGATGGAGAAAGGTAGTCGGGGATGCGAGGTGGAACGTTCTCCTTGAAGATGACAGGGCCACCAGGCCCGCCACCGCGCCCACCTCCACGGAAGGCCCCTCGACCGCCACCACCAGGTGCGCCACGTTCGAAGCCACGTCCGCCACGTTCAGCCCCGCGTCCGCCACGTCCGCTTGGGGAGCTGCCACGTCCGCCAGCGGGAGAGCTGCCGCGACCACTAGGAGGTCCACCACGTCCGCGGCCGCGTCCTCTGTCAGCCATAGACGGTTGGTTGATTGGTTATTTGATAGAAAGAAATAGCTGTATAACCAGGAAAGCGGGTGCGAAACAAGCACGCACAAATGACCCGACCGGCTTCCACAGACGCCCGTTGCAGGATGGAATAAGATGGAATAGATGGCTAGATACTTATGGGCGTTTGTGGAAGCACTTATCGCTTGCTTCGAGCAGAGAGATGGGAGCAAGAGGCAAGTGCTGTGGAGTCACATGATACGGCCGCGCGGCTTTTGTACGAACCGCCCATGCCCGATGCCCGATGCCTCTCTCACGCCACGTCCAGTCATACATGCCGGTACCGCGGTGACTGATTGACGCATCCGCTCTGGTTCCATCGCCAGAAGCAACGCCACCGACAATGGCATCTGCCAGCATGTACCCAGCAGGTAAAGTACGTAGTCTGTGGCCTGTTCTAACGCGGCTAGAATGAATCTTTGGAGCCCGAGGCGTACTTAAAGGGTTGTCTGAGTATCGCGTCTATCAAGCCATCACGTTTCGAGATAGTGTTGATGCCGCCGCCCGGAAATCAGGTAAACTCGAGTCTTCGCGATTTCGTAATCCCTCACGAATCCTGCCTGTGTCCACTGATGCCAT
The DNA here is from genome assembly GCA_019915105.1 of Strobilurus luchuensis. Lineage (NCBI taxonomy): Eukaryota > Fungi > Basidiomycota > Agaricomycetes > Agaricales > Physalacriaceae > Strobilurus > Strobilurus luchuensis. The sequence continues at coordinate 1,378,723 of JAHLMJ010000010.1, read as the reverse complement.
GCCATGTCTGCCAATGTTGAAAACCTGCATGTAGTTTTACGAGCCAGCGAGGAGAGATTGACCACTGCCGTGGCATTGGAGGGAGAGACACCTGTCAAAAGAAGAGAACTCTGATTTTTTGCAATCAATAAGTTTGGTATGATGTTGGCGGAGCACAGACTCGGGATGGTCAAGGGACCTAAGTCGTAATCGTATCGTGGGGCGGACTCGTTTCAGCAACAGTGTAGCTGCCATCAGTAGCAGCTTGTCTCGATAAGATATAGCATGCGCCGGTATCGTACACTGCTCTTCTTCATGTATCATCAGAAGGGCCCATAAGAGCATCATGCTCCTCAAGTTCATACTCCAACTCTTCAGCGGTCGTCCCATCTACCTCTAGAGGTATGCCTCCCGGACCACGTACATTTCTCTGTACAAGAATATAGGTATACCTAGTGGTGACTTGAGGTTGATCAGGTTTGAACGTATTGTATACAACGTACCAGCTGGTGAGAACGGTAATTAGCACACCTCCTCCAACGGAGAGGCCATTGATGAGCTTCGTTTCTGGCGTGTTGTTGATCATGAGGATTGTCTCCGTTCCTGGTGCGACAACCTGAACTCACGAGTGTCCATTTCGCGACGAGTGTCTCCGTCTGATAAAGCAGCCATCCTTGACGCGACGAAGACTTGAAGAAGTATTCTAGGACAGATGAAAAGCGTAGCCAAGACAAACTGTCCCAGTGAGACAGCTTCCGAGTCCATAGACTAGCGAGATCAGTTCGTGAATTTACTTCCTGACTCATGAACCACCTACAGCAAACAGAGAATTCGAGTAGACCCACGGAGGGAAAACCGAGACGCGAATGAGGATGATCAGCGGCAATCCTTTGGCACGCTATACATCACGAGAATCAATACGGCACGCGACTTGGAGAGGGAGAGGAAGAGACGCATACAACAGCGTTCACCAATGCTTGCCATTTCTGGTTCTGACTTGACCAATGTCGAAGACGCCGGACGAAGAAGAGGCGGAGGATGACAAAAACAAGAGCAGAGCCAACAACCGATGCAGCTGATGCAATGGCGAAACCTTTCATGCCATATGCGAATCCGCTGACGGTGATGAGTGTACTGTATCCCATGAAGGGAGGAAATGAGAGGATCGCTACGTGATCTTGATCAACAGACATCCTATCGTACTGGAAAGAACGAACTGATAGCGCCTGTCAGTATGAGCCAGCCGAGACGCATGCGTGCAAGGTCTGCCGCCCGATCGTAGAGATATTGAAGGACTCGCGCCGGAGTGACAACGATGACAAAGGTACCTGCTTGCTATCAAGAAATCCTCTCGTACGTGTAGAGTTGCAAAGGCCTACCAAAGCAGATGTAGAATGCCACTATAAAACAAACGAATGCCTGTTCGGCATGAGCATCTCGCTAGATGGTCATAAGTCAATTCTCAGTGCTCACCTTGCCCAAGAGGTGTAGCTGCTGATATCGACGGAACGCAGTAGAAACGCCCAGCCTGGTCAATCTCCACGCTTCGCCAGTCAAGCTGGCTGGGTCTCCGGGAGACATGGTGGTGGGTGGTTATGGCAAGTGGCGAGCCTGGATTCGAGGTAAAACACAGCATTGTTCTCAATATTTACGTGAGATGTATCTCGGTCTGCTTAGACCAGCCTGGGTACGACTACAATAAAAAATGAAAGAACACAGTATACGTACCAGGCCATTGCTTCGTTCACTGTGCAGGTCACCAGGAAGGTGCTCATTTGTGCTGGAAGCTGGCTGGAAGTGCAAGAAGCTGAGCGAAAAACGCCACGTGTCAATTGGCAGCGTATGCGTCACACCGGTACCGTGACCGGTTCGTACTTTCCTTTCCACTCTAAGTCGCTTATTCTTCGCTCCTGGCTCGTAGCGATATCCGAGGTGTCATCTAAGCCTGCTATTTGCTGACAACTTTACATGATGCAGATGCTTGTCACGATCTAAGCTCTGGCAGTTGCATCAATCTTGGCACAAGGGACGTGAAGCCGGCGGATGAGCGGATGGACACATCATTATTTCGCAACTCGCTTGTGGGTCGCATCCTTATAGCCGCGGGCCGTTCGTCCGTAGGCTGTGCGCTGCTGCGCTCTCGTGTTTATAACGTCTCATAGGAAATAAGAAATGGCATATATAATCGCGTTGGGCAATAGTCCATCGCTATTCAATTTCACTTCCTTCTAGACGCGCTTCAGGTCCTGTTTTTCCTCTTCAACTCCAGAGCCTTTTTCCTGTTGAACTCTGGACGATGTCCGATATTTGTATGTTTTATGTTTTCTCTAAAGACTGTTCCGCGGGACTGTATTGATGATGACTTCTGTTCTAAAGCTGTCTCCCTTGTTTCACGCGCCGCAAACGCGACGGCCTCTAGCTCAGATGATCATGGAGCTCATTACGGGTATACTCCTACCAAGGCTGCGTGTATCATCCTGCTAGCAACATTTGTTATCTCTACTTGTACGTTCCAATAACCTAGTCAAATTCACTCGGATATCTCACTCACTTGTCTTGTTATAGTGATACACATGGGCCAAACGATCCGCTATCGCATGCTCTGGCCTGTCCCCACTATTCTTCTAGCTGGAGGCCTAGAGATCGCGGGATGGTACGGCCGTCTCTGGTCAAGCAATGATCCAACGGCAGATACGCCGTTCATGATTCAGTGCGTACCAACCTTGATTTGGAATATCTACTCCTGAACAGTGTGATACAGAATTGTCGCCACAATCCTGGGACCTACTCCGTTTCTTGCTTCCGTGTTCATCATTTTCGGTGCGCTTGTAAGAGTCCTAGGGCCGGCGTACAGTCGTCTGGGTCCGCGCTGGTGTGAGTCTCGCGGTCCCAGTTGAAGCAATGTCATTCCTAACGCTGGCTCTTCTTCGCAGACTCCCTCATCTTCGTAACAAGCGACGTCGTCGCCCTCGGTGTGCAAGGCTTCGGAGGCGGGCTGGCCGCATCCGCAAGCACACCCTCAGGCTCGAGTACGGGCGGGAATGTCATGCTGGGCGGTATCATCTTCCAACTAAGTCAGCCCACCTCTCCTCGTCTCGAAATCCTCCCTAACGTCCTGTCCAGTCGTCATGACGCTGTTCATCCTCCTCGCAGGAGAGTTCTTCTACAGACTCTTCACCGATGCGCCCCATCCTGGCTCGGAGCCTGCTCACGCACGCCCCTCGCCGAGCCAGACGACCTTGCGCGTCGTAGGGTACACGATCGAGAAGGACATGTGGCACATGCTCATCGGGCTCAGCGCCATAGTCGTATGCCTGTACATTCGCTCCGTATACCGCACCATCGAGCTCGCCGATGGCTGGAACGGGGTCATCATACACACGGAGTGGTACTTTGGTGCGTTCTCCGCCCCGCCGCTTAGATCACCGTGATATTGACTTGACCTGGATGCACAGCCGTATTCGATGGCGCCATGGTCGCGAGTGCGTTCTTGATCATGAACGTCGCGCACCCGGGGCGCCTTCTGGGGAAGGATGTCATGGCCGGCAAGACCAATCTGAAGAACAGTGATGATATTGAGTTGGGCGAATCGACGCCGGAGATAGTGGTGTCTACGGAACCAGTGTATGCTCGTTACCCACACCATGGACAGTAGATATGGGGTTTGGCTGTTGCTATTAGATAGCGGATGACGGACACTTGATAGTTACTTGTTTGTGTACTCTCCTTGATGATTTTGATGTGATTTATACCTACCAGTAATATGGGGACTGGTATTAGATAGCGGATGAAGGACGCTGATTAGTTAGTCGTTTCGGTACTAGCTTTCTATCTGATGATCATGGACGCGATTCAGATGATGCTGCACGGCGGAACTCTGCGCAAATCCAGAGAAAGCAGTTTGTGTCAAGGCCAAAGCTTGTGTATACCAGTCAAACCAAACTTTAGTGGCGGTGGGTGGCAAAGTAGGACCAAGCGTCGGCATAAAGGAATACGTGTACATGTTACAAAAAAGCCACGAGCAGGCTCAGACGGCATACGCATTGAGAGAGATCATATCCGACCAATCAGCACCAGCAGCAATCTTTTCTATTTCCATCGTCACCTCCTCGGGCTGCTCTGGCTTCAGATACGGCAGCAGAACCAGGGAGTCGAGGGAGAGAGACGTCGAAGCGTTGAACAAGATTGAAGGGACGGAGTTGGAATCGCAGATGACCCAGCTTGCGATGGAGCTGGGGGCGGATTGCATCGATGGGAAGGATTCAGGCGTAGAGGTCTCCGACGTGAGCTTTCCAGGCGGGGAGGGAGGAGGCGTCGAGTGTGTGCACAGAGGTAGAGTCGGCGTTGTTGGGACTTGGTCATACACGGCAGCTGGTTCCTCGTCTACACAACGGATGAACAGGGACTTGACGGTGTGGCGGCGGTCGAACAGGGAGCGCGCTTCAAAGTTTTCGGATTGAATGGCTTTGCGGATCTGTGCTACGATGTTGATGTCGGGAGATGAGGAGAACCAGCGTGTTATGCGGCGTCTGTGTTTGGACTGGGGCTTCGGCGGACTAGGCGAGATGGAGGCAGATTGACGTGACGCTGGCGGTGACGGGCGCGAGATGTCTAGCACTGATACGCGGGCTTGTTGCAGGGAATCAGCAGAGGCTAACGCCAAAGGGCGAGACAGGCTTACGGGAGACCTCATGGTATCCGCGCTCGACGTCCGATTCCTGTTCGGCGGCGATGCTTGTCCGGCCTGAAAAATAGAAGATGGCGAGACAAAGACAGCGTAGATGGTTGTAGATGGAGACAATAGCAGAGACGGTGGCATGCACGAGGCAGGCCATACTTAGCAGGTGTTGACAGACAATTGTATGAGTGAACTTGATAAGCGTCGGACCGAGATCCGCGTTGCCCTCGTTTCCATCAAATGCTTGGCGGTCTATTGTCGGGGTGGCCGGACATGCCCGCCTTCGAGGCGCGCCGCCGTCAATGTGCAGCAACCATGAGGCGCCTGTGGAGAATGCGCAATGCGTCACCGAAAATCGGGTGAAAATAAGGCAAAAGGCGATGCAGCAGACTGCGGAAGCTTGGGGCGCGAGGCTGTGTGAAAAGCGTGACCGTCCGTCACATCATCTTCTCTTTCGCACCATTCGCATTAGACTCGTCTGCGGCGACTCTCCATCTCTCCTAGAGAGCCCTTCTTCCTCCTTGCTTGCCGCGGCGCCACATCAGCAGCCATGCTCTGCTCCCGCAGCCTCGTCCTTTCCTGTCTGCTCGCCGTCGCTCTCGCGCAGAATGCACACGGCCATCTGCACGCACGGCAGAGCAACCCGCTTTCCATCGGCCTATCTACGACCGACACCACCACCACCACCAAGCCTGCAGACACGACGTCCGCCACGACGACCACCACGCCGGACACAACGACGACGCCGACGACAACGGCAGACACCACCACCACCACTCCCACCACCACCTCCACCACCCCGCCTGCCGACACGACGACGACGCCCACCACCACTACGCAGCAGACGACGACAACCCCGGCGCAGACCACAGAGCCCACGACCACGCAGCCGCAGCAGACTACCGACGCACAGACGACCTCCAAGGTCGTCCTGACCACCACCAACTCTGCTGGCGAGGAGGTCACCGTCACCATCACCAACACACACTCCGCCGCCGACGCCACGTCTGCCTCGGCGTCGTCCACCGCTACCAGCGGAGCGTCCGACAACAGCTCGTCCAGCCTCGGCACAGGCTCGATCATCGGTATCGCCGTCGCCGGTGGTGTAGCTGTGCTCGGTGTCATTGCCTTCATTGTCTGGAAGTTTACGCGGAAACGCTTCAACGACTTTGACGACAGTATGTTCTCCGTTGCCTTGTCTGTCTTTCTTGACATCTAATCGCACATACAGACGAGGCTATCAAATGGCCCGAACTCAATACGCACGGCGACAGCAGCGCGGACGCGCCCCTGCCTGTCCACAACACCGGTCGAGCTGGCTTCGACACGGATTCGACAGTATCGCTTTCGCGCGTCCCGTCGCAGACGGGCACCAACTACTCCACGCCCGACCTCGCATCGCACGATCCCTACGCTGTCCCGCCGCTCCCGCACCTCAACCCCGGCCAGCCCCTGCCCTATCAAGACGATCCCAATGCCGTCCCCGCCTCCTACTACGATCCCTATCGTGGTCCCGTCCCCAACACATTCAGTCCTACCTCCGGGGAAGCATACCCCATGACCCAGATGGGACGCGCCAGCCCGGGCCCTGCGCTCGCGTACCACGACTCCGGCCGTGCGTCGCCGGGTCTCAACCACGCCGCCAACTTCGAGGCCGCCATGGGCCGCGCCGTCTCCCCTGGCCCGCAGATGGCGTACGGCCGCGCGCCGTCTCCTGGCCCGCAGATGGCGTATGGGCGCGCATCGCCTGGACCCCAGGCGGCTTATGGTCCTCGGTAGTAGCCCTCTGTACATGTTCATACCCCTCACCATCACCCTCACCCTCACCCATACGCTGTCGTCAAAATCCTACATCCTCCCCCCACCCGTACGCGGCGGTGCCGTCCGACCTAATTATTGTCCTCTTTAATCTCTTTTTCGCTTAGTCTACGTACATATCTTGCATTGACCCTCAACACCCACGCTATCTATTGGACGCATACCTACATTCGTTACGTCTAGAATGCAGAAATCAAAGAGCGAAGGTTCCTTGGCATACACAAGATAATGTACTCTGCCGAGGGTTCTGGTCATTTGCAGAGTATGCAGCCATGATCGATTCAGCAAAAATTGAGGATGTCCTCGCTCTTTCAAACGACTGAGAGATAATTCCAGGCGTTGAGAGTGTGATCATTGCACACCGTGACCACACTGAATTGGCAGCGCTCCCCAATGCATTCGCACACAACAAGTCGAAACTGGCGAAAAATGAAGTTGAAACTGGCATAAGGTAGAGGGCGTGGGAAACCCGCACGTTTAGTCAGCACGTTGTGACGGCTAGAATTGGCGGGACGGCGGACATTCAGTAACTGAACCAAGACATAGAAAAGGTGTAGATAGGGTATATAAGTCCTTCCTATGTTGGATATCTTCAGTATCATGTCTCAAAAAAAAGTTATTATGGAAAAAATCTACTTTGTCGGAAACAGCTTTTTGATACTACTCTAGTCGATTGGCGGGGAGTCGGTAAAGTCGAGGCCGAACATTTGGCGCATCACGTGAGTATACACGTGATGCGGTCCGAGCATCCGACACCGCCGCCCGACGCATTTTTCGTCGTACTCGCTCACACATTTCCGTGTCCTCTTGTTGCTGTGCTCCTTAATTCATCCAGTGCTCTACATGGCAAGACTATCGAAATCTAAACAGGCCAAGCGCAATAATGCAGCCAAAGCCACCCTGTCCCGCAAGGTGACTGTGGAGGATGTTCCAGAAGGAGACGAGTCGACATCCCAATCCAGGACACCTTCCCCATCTCACGCGTCGCCTGCTCCGAATCCAGATCCATCAGAACTGGAAGGCCTCCCGGAAATCAACCCCTGGGATCTGCAGATGGGCGAGGAGCTGCCATTCAGTGACCTGCCCGCTGTTCCGGATGGAGACTGCCAAATCGATCCGGAGGACAGCACGATTGGAAGCCAGGGCGAATTGGACGTGTTTGCACAGTTCCTGCATGATGCGCAGGTGGCCGCCCAAGAAGCTGAGCGCGCGCGGGATCAGGAACATGAAGTGCAGACTGGAAAGAAGAGACGCCGGGGTCCATACAAAGGCAACGCGCCCCGGACGAAAATGCGACACATTGCCACCGGAAAGACGATGGCACAGAAGGGGTTTCTGGGCATCGGAGACTTCCTGGATTTGAAGAGGAAGGAGTGCGCCAAGAAGGAACAGAACGCGATGGAAGTGCCGGAGGATGGAGATGGATCCGGAGTCATTGAGATGATGGTTGAAGAGGTGCAGGTGACGGAGATTGAGCAGAGAGAAGAGGAAGATGACGAGATGAAGAGCAATGGGGGCTCACCTGAGCTCAGAGATGAGAGAGTGAGTGACTTGTTGCGAAAATATCGCGAGCTAACTGACCGGAGCAGATGGAAGTCCAAGCTACTTTCCCATCTCAACCGTCGTCTTCAGATGAAGAATATATGGACCCAGTGAACCTTGCTCATGTCCGTCTCAAGGAAATGTTGGAAGCCATTCGCAACGATGACGGGCCATCTGACACAAGTCCCGAGTCCACGTCTGACCGTGCATTGAATCAGCTTCATTATCGTGACTTTCCTGCTCTTCGACGTGCGGCAGCGCATCTCGAAGTCCAATCAAAAGATAAAAAGCACGATGTTGTGTTCCGTGGTCGTCTGCTCGCGATGTTGGGAACTCTCAACCTGTATCTCGATTCATCGGTCGCGTATACCTGGCGAAAAGCGTCAATGATCATTGCTCGGTCTCAAGGGCATGGCACGCACCTTGCACGTCGGATCCGTGACTGGATTCATACCTTCCTCTCAACACGAAAGCTCCCTGTGCATGTCATCGGCCGCTATGACTCCTCGCTTCTCGATGATGAAGATATCGCACTTTCCGTTAAGCTCCATGTCCAGAGCGTCACAGCAAAGGATGGCCATTTCCGCGCCCAGGATGTCGTCGACTTTGTTGCCGGTGAAGAGATGCAGAGGAAATTTGAGGAGGCCAATATTCCGCTGCAAGACCGATCCATTTCTATCTGGACAGCTCGCCGATGGCTGAAGCGCCTTGATTATCGGTTTGGGCAGCGGAAAAATGGAATGTACATCGACGGGCACGAGCGGGAAGACGTGGTGGCATATCGAACTGCATTTGTCAAAAGATGGATGGAGAAGTACGAGCCCAGGATGGTAGTTTTCGACAACAACGGCAATGCGATCAAGACTCCGGAAGGCTTTGTTCTGTCCGGTGATTGCGCGGGCCAGCCTTTTCGCCTGATTCTCGTCACTCATGATGAATCGACGTTCTATGCCAACGATCGCCGAAAGACTGGATGGATTCATGCGTCATTCAAAGGCAAGCCACAGCCAAAGGGAGAGGGTGAATCAATCATGGCATCTGATTTCTTAACATTGGAATGGGGCCGTCTCACACACGGTGACGAGTGAGTTGTTGATTCTTGTTTCCGTCATCACACACCAATTGTTGCATTAACAGAGAAGCTCGTATCCTCTTCCGTGCAGGAAAGAACCGCGATGGCTGGTTCTCAAGTACAGAACTTCTCGAACAAGTTGACCACGCCATCGACATCTTTGAAGCAAAGACAAATGGGTTTGCCACCGGCCTCTTTCTCTTCGACAATGCCCCAAGTCATCAAAAGCGTGCATCCGACGCCCTTTCCGCTCGCAAGATGCCCAAGTTTCCAAGTAAGGACTGGGGTCAATCACCGCGAATGCGCCCGGGTATGCTTCCTGACGGGACACCACAACAGTTGTATTATCCCGACGATCATGAGACGATGCCGGGATGGTTCAAAGGAATGGAACAGCTCATCCAAGAGCGTGGTTTATGGCACGATGGACTTCTTGCTCAGTGTACGGGCTTCAAGTGTCAGCCGGGCGCAACATCTTGCTGCTGTCGCCGTCTTTTGTTCTGTCAGCCTGATTTTGTTGATCAGAAGTCCGCCCTCGAGGAGCTGATTGCACGTCGAGGGCACATTTGTGACTTCTATCCGAAGTATCATTGTGAGCTCAATTTTATCGAAATGTACTGGGGAGCTGCAAAGTACAAGTATCGGAACACAACACGAACAGGAAACATCGACGAAATGGAGGCCAATGTTAAGAAGTGCCTTGATGCCGTACCTCATCTTCATATCCTTCGGTATGACACATTTTCAATTGATTCCTCTTATCTGATTGCTTTCTGAAGCTTTGCAAATCGAGCAGCTCGATTTATATCAGCATATGCGGGTGGGTTGACCGGGACACAGCTGGGATATGTCAAAAGTAAATATCGGGGCCATAGAATGCTCCCACCCAGTGTTATTGCTGAGATCAAGGCATCTATTACTTGATTACTCCGTAATATACCCCTTATGAGCTCCTCCACTGCGTGGCGCAATTTTTGGAAAATCCTGCATCGCGAATTTGGCACTGTCACGTCACATGTCACATGCTTAGTAAAGGTGTGGTATTCCCACGCCCTCTACCTTAACATGATTAGAAGACCGTATGCTAATTTGTATGTCTATTATTCTGTTCTACAATATCATAGGCAAAGCAACTGCTCAAAAACAAATCATAGCGTCGAGACTGAATTCCCATTCTGTCAATCCTTCCCCTTCTTCTTCGAGTCTCCCTTCCCTTTCCCCTCTTTTTGATCATCTTTCTTCTGTGGGCACCCATTTCTTTTATGTCTTTTGCACGAATCTTTACGAGCAAAGTATCGCCGGCAGATTGAACACTCGCGTTCTGGATTGTGCTTCTTACCGTGTACGCTTTCTATGTGTCGTGAGAGGTCGCCCTTACGATTGATGACCGCGCCACATTCTTCGCATTGGTGGCCTTTCCTTGGCTTCTTGCCATTCTCAGGCTGAGCACAACCTGCGGACTATCGGTGAGCTACAAATCGGTCATGGGAAGAGACTGTGGCTTACCATTGTATGCTGCCTTTCCTTTTCTAGAACCGTTCTGTTCCCCTTCGAGATCCTCGTCGAAGACTGACTCATTCGCAGCTTCAGACTGGTCCTCGTCCTCATAGTCATCGTCGTCGTCTCGCTGAGACACCGCTTTGGCCTTTCTCTTCTGCCTCTTCTTCGCACCCTGTTCCGTCTCCGAGTCCTCATCATTGCGTCGTTTTCTCTTCGCAGATGCGTAGTGTTCGACTTCTGGAAGAGGTGAGAACATGCATGCGTGCGATGACCATGCCCAATACTGACCTGGATCGAGGGGGGCATATACGGCTCGGGTAGGACGTGCGCGTGTGGTGGTCCTTCTCGATGCGACTGGATGTTCGTCCGCTCCCGTATCTTCCACGCTGCGGCGAGCCACCGTCTTGGATTTGGTCTTGGTCTTTTTCTTCTTCGGTGGCTCGTCCTCTTCCTCATCCTCATCATCGCGCTCCTTCCTCTTGGCGGACTTGCGATCGATGTCTTCCCGACCACTTGGAGTGGGAGTACCTGTCACGCTTTCAGCGACATGCGATGATCAACACGAAGCTCGACCGACCTCGGTAGGGGCTGGACGGCGGAAGCTCGGGAAGGACGGAGATGATACGAGGAGATGGCGGTATCTCGAGTCGTGTGGTTCTCTCTAAGCCGAGTCAGAATGAATGGCCAGGACCTAGCCTTGGAGCACTTACGAGCTCGTCTGATCGGAGTAGCGTTCGCTCTTTGCTTCCGTGTCCCTTTGCCTACCACCGGTAAGCACGTTGAACACATCAAGGTTGAGGTACTCACGCGACTTCTGAGCAGGTGAAGGTATGTACTCATCCTCGCTAGCATCATCCTCTTGTGCTCTGGGTCTCTTAACTGTGTGATCCTCTTCGTAGTCCTCATCTTCGTCTCGAGCGCGCTTCCGAGTCTCTGGTCGTTCTTTGGCAAGTTCGTAGTGAATCAGAGCGGCTTGCTGCTGTGCAACTGTCCCGGCATCCTCATACATGAGTAAGGCTTCGGTATCAGGTTTAGGTTCAGAACGCGGTCGCATTGGAGGCTGGAGACCCGATGGGCCAGCTGTTCCCGCGGCCCGTGAGTTCGATGATTGTGCTTCCGCTTCGTGACGCCCAGATGCAGAACTTGATTCCGCGCCCGGCACCACCTCTGTCCCTGTATGGGTTTAGCGCCCTATTTCCTTAAGTTTGGTGCAAAGACGAAGTCCTCACCTGTCTCGTTCGGCTGATTTTCACCTTGCAGAGAGAGCGGCAAGCTGGATCCACTGCTTGGGGTGAGGGTTGCACGGCCAGATGGAGAGGAGTGAACCTCTAGATTAGCAGGTCTCGGAACAGTGACTGGCACTGCGCTGAGTAAGCTATGATATTCGCCAACGTCTTCCAGGTGAGCTTCATCTGATGAGTGTGAGTGTTCCTCCGCATCGTGAACACTCTCGAAATCATCGGCCGGCAAGGATTTGGGAGTCACGGTGTCCCCAGGGCTGACTGTCGTCTGAGCAGGTTGTGGTACTGGTTGTGGTAAGGGATAGTTTTCTTCAGGAAAGAAATCATGTCCAGAAAGGAAAGGTGAGCCGCTCCTACGAGGAGACAGCGGGGGCTGGGGCGGGGCATTGAGGGAGGAAGACGCCAGTCCTTCTCCTGTTGCTACTTCCGTTATATCTGTCGATAGGGTGAGTATTGAATGATCCACGAACCAGTCTGCAGTACGCACTACAAAAACTGCCAGATGAGAAGCGAGCACATGTTGCTCTGAGGATTCGAGTTAGGTGAGCAGACGCTCTACATCCATTGTGACGTACGCGTTTTGCTCGATGTTCTTCATTAATTCCTCGCTTAGACTTGGGCCTAGTTCCTGTGAGGCCGGTTGTTGCGGGCTATTCGGAGCCGTCGCGATCCATATGTTGCTAGGCCCTAATACCATGCTCATAGTTGGGCCTACTTCCTGTGAGGCCTGTTCTTGAGGGCTATTGTGCACCGTCGCTACCCATATGTTATCATTTTGGAGGTCTCTGGACAGGCATGAGGGCAAGAACATAGGACTATAGAGTTTAAACTTACCCCATCATGATCAATCGGAGAACTGGATTAGAGCTGTTGTATCGGGGAGAGGAAAGTTAGCCTCTTGTTCCCCCTCTGATGCCAATAAATAGATGAATGACCCATTTCAGACAATAAACGGGAGTACAAGGCTTGTTGTTAGCAGAACAAGAGGCGAGCGACGATGACAGGGTAAGCGAGTAGCAAGAGCAACCGGGATTTTGGAATACAATAGCAGGAAATGCAGATACAAAGTGAGAGCCTCATTGTGGTTGAACGAAGGGTTCCACACGAGGATCACAGACGAAAAGAGAGAAGGCTCAGCAGGAGCCACAAATAGTAACTGATGGCATCGCAAATAGAGCCAAATCACAACTCTTCCACACCTTTAACTTTGGCTATTTGAATTTGTGATGATGGAGGCAGCAGTATATCCCTCGAATTCCCGCGTTCGAGCATGGACGCCTGTCCCTCGTTCTTGACGTCCTCGGCTATGTCCGTGGCTTGTGGCAGCGCAACGGATATATCTGGCCGGACTGTCAAATGACGTGGGGCACAACTTTCTGCCCCGCAGAATGCGAACAATGTGACCTTGGCGGAAGAGCGCGAATGCTGCGAGAGGTGGCCGGTCCGACGAACCGCGACACCGGACCCCTGCCCTCCAATAAATACGCACAGATGACCTTGTCCAATGTTACTCCCCACCCATGGCTCCAGTGAAGACTTTCCCTACCATCAAGGCCGTCCGAACCTTCGTGATTGGAGGCGTCGGTTCTGGCGGTGATTATCACAATGTCGCTCGCGGGCACTGGTACGTTATACTATGCCTGTCTTTGACGATCATCTAATCGCAATGTAAGGCTCATCGACAACCCCATATCAACGCCTATGTCCAAGTATGAAGAGTACCGAAAGTCGCGTACATCCTTCGGCATCAACGTTCTCGGCTCCTTTCTCGTCGAGATAGAGGCCAGTGATGGAACCGTTGGCTTTGCGACAGGATTCGGTGGACCTCCTGCGTGTTGGATTGTCTCCCAGCATCTCGAGCGCTTCCTCATCGGCGTCGATCCGCGCAACACCAACCGCATCTGGGAGCAAATGTTCCTCTCGACGATGTTCTACGGTCGCAAAGGTCTCCCTATCGCGGTCATTTCCGTCATTGATCTCGCCATCTGGGACCTCCTTGGCAAGATACGCGGTGAACCTGTCTACAAAATGATCGGCGGCTCCATAAAGGATGAAATCAGCTTCTACTGCACCGGTCCAGAGCCGACTGCCGCCAAGGAGATGGGCTTCTGGGGGAGCAAGGTACCTCTGCCGTACGGTCCGGACGAGGGTCATGCTGGGCTGAAGAAGAACGTCGAGTTTTTGCGGAAACACAGGGAGAGTGTCGGTCCCGATTATCCCATCATGGTCGACTGCTGGATGTCGTTGAACGTGCCTTACACGATACAGCTAGCCACGGCGTGCCTCGACCTAAACATCAACTGGTGGGAGGAAGTTCTGCATCCAGACGACTTCGATGGCTTTGCCAAGCTAAAGCAGGCGCTTCCTCACCAGAAGTTCACCACCGGAGAGGTATGCTATGGCCGCAGAGATGTGTTTCTCCGCTAACTTTCACCGCCCCCACAGCACGAATACACGAAGTACGGCTTCAGGAAGCTCATCGAGGGACGCAACATCGACATCCTCCAACCAGATGTCATGTGGGTCGGGGGGATGACCGAGATCGTGAAGATTGCTGCTCAGGCAGCCGCCTACGATATTCCTGTGGTACCCCACGCCAGCGGTCCCTATAGCTATCACTTTGTTATCTCGCAGCCGAACTGTCCTTTCCAGGAATACCTCGCCAACTCACCAGATGGAAAGTCGGTGCACCCAGTCTTTGGGGATCTCTTCTTGAACGAGTACATCCCCAAGAACGGGAAGGTACTGGCAGCGGAGTTGGACGGTGCTGGGTTCGGTTTAGAGCTCAATCCGAAGGCGAATTTGTTGCCCGCGGACAAGCTGATGTTCCCATCGCCTGAGAAGGTCCTCAAAGCGCCCGGAAACGATGAGCAGTAGGAAGAACAATTGTAGGAACCCCAACAGGGCATGTACTTATTGTAACGTTGACTACGAAACGAGGATTTTTCTTTATTTTTTCGTACCGTTACTCTGGATCAGGCACGTCATGTTTACGATCATGATCAACCTTACCCCAGACCATGTCTTAGTCTACACAGTGTCTACTCTTTCAATTTTCAAAAGACATCGACGCTGACAAAGTCTCCCTCGTCTACGGCTGTGCGCAGCAAGGTCGACGCGTTTTTTGTGTCATACAACGTTGGAGGAACGCCCAGGCCAGTTTGTTTCGGCGCGGCCACGTCTCGTACCCGTCAAGTTACTGTATAGCCAAGGCAATACAAGTTTCACTTTGTTCCCGCAGATCTGAACCTATCAGAATGAAAGGTAAGCAGATGATAGATTGCTGTCGAAAACCAAGCGTCTGAGTTTATTATAGGGCAGAGTACCCGACTGCCGGGACCCGTGAATCCGTAAGCGCCTCTCCTGGTACCAGAAGAGGTCTTTGAGTCATGGAGGTCAGTCACTGGGAATCAAAGCTGGTGATCGCAGGCGAGGAGTCCTCCTTCCTAGGGTGCTGGGCTCTGGCACAATAGAGATCCTGGCATCGAACGCCTGCATGCATCACCAAGGCAGTCTTCTGGTGCATAGCCTCAGGAGTTTAGACCGTCCTTTGAGACTCATGGCTAATCAGCGCTCTGCGCGGGCGTGAAGGTTGCGTCCCAATCTTGCCAATTCGGGATTATCGATGGTGTTCAAACAGCTGCTTCCTTGCACGACGAGAACTGGCGACAGCAGTGATTTGTTATCGGCTTGTTTGCGTGCTCTAATGGCTGGGTGTAGGGTATGACTCCTCGGCCTCATTTTCACAATGCATGCGCCCTATAAAAGACTCAGACGCCTCCATTTGCTTCCCGTTCTTCTTCGAGATACGGACTCAAATGGTGTACTACAACAACTTCAACGACGAGCGTTCAAACAACCGGAGCTACTACGCGTCCCATCTCAATGATTTACTGGCGCCCGACCAACTGGTCCCTGATGATGAACAAAACGGATTCAATTCCTCCATGTAGACTGTCACGCCGTACTCTGCTTTTTCTTATCTTACTGACGTGCTTTCTCCCACAGGGCTACCTCTTCCTTGTACCCCGAATTCAGTCACAGGTCACCTGGCGTTTCCCAACAGTTTCCTGGGAATTACAGCGGTCAGTAGCGACTTTTATACATCTTACGGCTTTATATTCAGTATCTCTGCAGCGCCTCGCCCGCATATTCTTCCTCAAAACGATGTCTCGAACTTCAGTGCTCAAATTAGTCGTAAGTATAAACGCCAAGAATTACTTCACGAATTTGTCAGTCCGACTGCACCTTGGCCATCGCTCCTTTTTTTCACAACCTACGCAGAAATCCCGTCCTTTGCCTCGCTAGCTGCCTTGGTTTACTCCGACGGTTACGACGACTATCAAAACAAAGGATCGGGGCAGAACAGCTATTACGATACACAGATTGCACCACCTCAGACGACTCAATGGTCGCCTCATGCCTACCAGGCCAGTAACGGCGTTGGTGATCTCACAGCTACGGCTCCGCCTTTCGTACTGCCCATCAACCCCCAGTTTGACGCGCCTTTCCAGCCGTCAAGCTCCTCGTTGGCGGCCCACATCCAACCACCATACCATTCTTCGTCGGCCTCCCGTGGCTGGGGCCCTCCTCCACAGCTCCCACACGGGTACCCATCCCATGGTTTTTCGAATACCAACACCCAGAGCGTTACAACACCGCATGCCGGGTATCTCCCTCCAAACACTCCTGGGTTAGCGTCGTACCAACACGGCGTGGGTATGTACAGGGATAGTGGCATGCCTTCTCCAGTTGCCGTCAGAGGGACTGGTCCGACCCTTGACGGTGGAAACCTTCAGCAGGACTTGGTTGACTCGAACCTTCCGTCCGATATTCCTCCACTTCGCGGTCGGTTCCGCCGGGGCAGGGATGAAGAAGCGATTAACAAGAGGCGTCGCGTCGCGGCCCAGTTCTACTGCCCCTACTCAGACTGCGCCGCCAGCTTCACAACAAAAGGATCCGCTGAAAGTGAGCTCTTCTTCCCTTAACGCAGGCTATAAATGCTTATGACGTCGTTCAAGAGCACATGCACAGCGAGCATGAAGGCGTCGTTTATCCGTGCGCCTATCAAGGATGCGACAAGGTCTATGCGCATCAGGCATCCCGCGATCGTCACCGCCGCAAGATTCATGCATAGTTCAATTTTCGATTTTTTTTATGTGGTGTAGCTCGAAGGATGATCTCTCTGTTTTGTAGTATGTACATATGATTTTTTGGATCTTTCGTTTCTTTCTCTGTAGACGTATCGATTTTTTCTGGACACTAGATTAGCACAAAAAGGAATTCACTGTATGTAGCATTGTATGTAATTGGAATGCTAAAGGAGAAACGATGGCGCATGACGCTTGCAAGCTGCGGGTCGAGTCAGCACTACAAGCATTCCTCGTGCGCCGGTGAGTCCATTGCACATATTAGAAAGAGCCGAATGAGTAGTGACAACAGTCAATCAATCAATCAATCAACAAATACGCGGCACGCACCCTTCAGGATCGCTGGATTCAATGAGAATGACATGCGCATAAATTGAGAACAGGTAACAAGTGCTCACGTGACCGTGGCGCACGAACTCCAAAATTCAAACGCGTCGTGTACGTGGCCATAGCAGGCGCTGCTTTCGCTCTCAGACCAGCACACTTCTGTTAGTCATGACAAAAAGCGACCATAGAGCCCCCCTACACCGCGCTGATCACAGAAAATCTCGGGGCATCGATGCAAAGAATATAATCCCCTGGTAAGATGGTTCTGATAGGACGGGTCAGACGCAGGCGCTGGGCGTTACCTCAAAATACGAGTCAATTTTTATGGTCCATGGGTTTCTGATGGCTCTTTACAGAATGCTACACTAGGGGTGGGCCGCCGGCGGTTGTCTATGTATCATAATGTTTGTCATACAGGAAAAAAGATTGAGTCCAGTTACAAAGAGATTAAGAAGCACAAAAAGGAAAGTCAAGTAAACGACAACTTTCTACCTCTCACAGTTCACGGCCGAGCATGACTGTTCTTCTTGCAACAGCGAGTTCGTGCTGGACCGTCAAAGAGCGTTTGGTCTCGGCAATGGTGAAGTCTATGTTCACTGTTGACATGTCGTCTTCCTCGTGACGATCTTTCTCATTTTTTATGAATGACGCTAGCCACTCGTCCCAGTCCTCAATATGTACCTTCGCTCCGTGCCGCATGAGAGCATCTCTCCGGCTAAAGAGTGTACCGCCACAATCCCGCATCGTCGACTGGCACTTCCAAACCTGACCTTCATGTATATTATACCAGTGACGCTGAAAGTCGGCTCGGCGGGAAAAGCCAGAGATGGCTTTACATTGCGAACCATGCGGGCAGTAGAATCGGCCCTTGAGTTTTTTGGGGATAGGCGCGGACGAGAGTGCGTGCGACTGTGGCAGCATTCTTCTTGGCTGGCTGTTTGCGGAAGAAGCTGCAGAACGGGTTGACGATGTTGGGTACGGTGAACCTTTACCGCCACGAAGGGTGATCTGGCGTTTTGAGGGCCGCAAGGACATACAATCAGACTGAGAGGCTTCATTTACAGTGAATCCTGTGTCGCCGACGGATGAGCGACGCCGTTTGCGGGAGGAAAGCACTTCGGCGATGTCTTCGTGTGTGTGTGGCGCTATCTCTTCGGGCACATCGCCACAAGTATCTTGGAAGAACGAACCTAAATCATCAACGAGAGGTGCCGTGTCAGAGCTGTTGTAGACCGTGGTGCGGGTGAGTAAGACAATGATCTGAGGAAAGAAAGCAGCTCATACGTTGTCTGGTTTATTGAGATGGCGGTAAAATTCCCCGTCAAAAATCTACGGGCAAAATTTCGCGGTTAGTTGCTCAGTACTCTTGTAAGCAAACACAATGTTACTGACGGTGTGTCGAAGATTTCGTCGTCAAGGTCTCGAGGGAGCTGCGGCATCGGCATGATTAACAAGGATATTTGCTTTGTACGTCCAAGGTGGCACTGTGAAGGCAAGTCTCGATAACAGTGGGACTGTAACAAACGGTGTGACAAAGACCCCACTGAAGATCACAGGCTTGTGTGGACACGGGGCCCGGGCAAGATGATCACCAGTCAACCACAGCAGACAGTCTGCAACAACCACTGTATGACAGTGTTCAAAAAAGAAAAAATGCGGTGCCTTTGTGTGTCCCGAGAAGCACCGAAACCACAGATGAGACCGCATCGAGAGCCACAACAACTAGTAGATTTTGGAAAGGTACGGCGCCGACTCTGGAACACCAGCCGTACAATTGCTCAGCGAGACCGACTGGCGTAAAACAGAATGTCAGTGACGACGCGTAGAGAAGCAGATGAATGCCTTGCATATGTGGCCGAGTTGTCAATTGCAAGGTCGCGCAAACACTTCCAGCAATCAGCACGACTGCAAAGCGATGTGCTCTAGAGCAATTTATCATCGCAAGCAAGCAAAAAGATACATAGATATCGATGCACGTCGTATGTAACGCAGCATGTTACTGCGCGTACCGTACGTCAGGTGAATAGTAGGAGTCGATAGCCGGTACCAGAAGGGCGCCACCATCATGATTCGAGAGCAATGGGTATGCAAAACGTCAAGCAGTGTCCAGTGGTAGCTCCTGGAAAGCAATCATGATCATGATAACCCCTCAATGTCTCCCTCAAGCCCATTACTCTTGCGAGCACTGTCCTCAGTCCCAGGGCTCGTCCGCGGAGCAAGATTAAACTCATAGAGAGTCCCCTTCAGGTTGCCCACTTGACTGCACTCTGTTGTTGTCCATTCCCTTCGTAGAGAGCCTTAGAGAAGGAAAGGTACATGTCTTAAGGGGGGCGAAGTGGCGTCACAGCCGCCTACGCGCTAGAATTCCGTGAGAACTCCGAGTCCAGCAATCAGACGGACAGACCACATACCTTGTCAACGTACACAACCTAAACTCATGCCCTCCTCCTGGATCAGCCGTCTCCTGCAACAGCTCGCACGTAACCTCATGCGGACCGGGTACAAGTCCCCATCCGATAGTCTCCTCCCTCTGCAGATTCAGGAAGTCCACATCCCACCATCCATCAGCCTGCTTCGCCAAATCCACCCTATCATCAATCCAACACCGCACGCTGCCCAGCCCGAACGTCTTGCTCTTCAAGAAGGATATTTTCACGATCCCGAGGGGGCCGACGGTGATGTCGAAGGAGATACGCGCCCCAGGGTCGCGCGCGACGATGTACTTCTTGTCTCCCCTCGACCACTCGAACCACCCCTTTGAACGGCCGGACAAGGGTAGGAGTGGATGCCGTTTACTCCCCGTGGAGAGACATGTTGGCTTGATAGTCGCTTCGCGTTCGTCGCGGACGTACTTGCGAAACATGCGAAGCTGGGGACCGTACAGTGAGTGAAATGCAAGGAGAACGGAAACCAGGACGCACTCTAGGTACCCCTCCTAAAGATTCAGGAGGAGGGATAGTGTTTCCCCTCGACTGGAATCGATGAACCGAAGGCTCACGCTGGATCCTGGCCTGTGCACAGTACTGCCGCTGCATGTAGGCGATAAGCAGATCAGCCATCATTCGGTGTCCAACACTATTCATCTACGGAAAGTCATATAATGAGTAAGTGCAAGCGGCAACATGAGTCTCAAAGCGTACATGTCTTCGATCTGCTTCCTCAGCGTCAGGGCTACTCAGGAAGAACAAATCCCTGTCAAGGTGCGAATGCTCCAAGACGTGCTGCAGAGCGACGTTCCGGAGGCTCACGACCGGAAGATCGTAGTATTCCGCCACACCCATGTGTAGATCACCGCCCATGGTGATTGTGTCAAAGCTAAGCGCGATGATATGGGCATTGACGATGGCCGGTTTGCTTGGGAGTTCAAGGAGCATGCGCCCAAGGTTTTCATACGTCTGAGCGAAGTAGTCCATTCTGTGATCTCTCTGAGTAACCCGTAATTGCGTAGGGGCGCAATACTGACCTCATGTCATTGATCGCCATTTCTATGATGACAAGATCTACGTTCTCGTCTATTGGACAGCTGAGTAAATTGCCTGCGAATGACGGCAGATCTAGAGAGCCTACCAATATGTTCAAGCGCGCATGCAGAGTAATATTCCGTGGTCGTTGCTGGCATTGCGCCGTTCACGAATACATTCTCCTCGTGCCTGCAGAGGTACTCAATGGATGAGGTTATGAAGATTCAGCGGAGCACTCGCGGGAAAGTGGTATTCCACCAGGCGAAGAAGATATCCGTCCAGTAATCTGGGTGCTCAACGCCATGACCTGCGGTAACTGCGAGACAAGGTTGGATTTGGTATCATACAACAGGCCTCGGGGATCCGCGTACCTGATCCTCCCAGAACGCCAATATTGATGGGGTGCCCGTCAGTCGCCTTCTGGAGGACGCGCCTGAGACGTGTGTTAGGGCCTTCGTATGCACGCGAGCGCTCAAGGTTGTATTGGCTGATACGGATTAGAATACGCTATGCTGTGGTGGCTGAATGAAGCCCACTGACCCATAGATATCGCACATCGTATCCTCCGGCCCACACTCATCGCAAAACCCCGCCAGGCCCGCCTCCTTGTTCGACTCCGTGGTGACGACCTGTGTCTCGATGCTCGTAATACTGACAGTCTCCGTCGCTGTTACAGTCTTGACGTGTGTTTCTGTATAAGTGCGTATTTGCACCTCATGGAGGATTTCCGTCTGGATGATAACAAGTTCCTCCGCGTCGAGCTCAGGCGACACCGAGGCATCATGAGCGTTAAGGAACCGCGTAGCGGCACAGAACAGTAGGAGAGCAGCAGAGCAGAGGAAGATGCTCCGACGGGCGGAAAGAAAGGACAGGCGTGGCATTGGGCATGGACAGGATGGTGGGCGGCGAAGACAGAGGAACCGATACGGTACACCAAACAGAATGAAAATCGGCCCGATCTTCCGACCACCTCTCGTACTCGTACCACGATCATGGCCATCGCGTCTACCTCGCAGCGCGCAACCCAAGGTCGCGAGCGGAGGCCAAGGCCCAGCTCAAAGCCGATGACCTCGAAGGTCAACTAGTCAACTGGACGCAATCTGACACCATAACAACCCCTTTTTCGCTTCTCTGCCTCTATGTCTAAAGCCAACTCGTTCAAGATCTGTGTCCACTAGGCGCAATAGTCAGCACGGCATGGAACTGCACTACTTTGCTCTCGGCAAGCTCAACGCGGAACGGCGGACATGTTGGCGCAAACAGCGGGGCCTCCAGATTGGAAGAGTTTTAGCGTGAAGGCGTGCCGTGTCAGCGTGGCGAAACGCGATCAGCAACAGCAACGACGCGTAGTCGTCCAAATCTGTTATAGGCAGCAGGTACGCTCCCGTTGCTGCCAGCCATTTCACTCTTATGATTTGACAGACGCTTCATGGAAGAATTGCAGTCAGTCCGATTTGTTGCAGACCGCACTGCCGGTCGTCAGACTCATGCCCTCACTTGCACTCTCCAATCCTTGTCTACCGCTCGCCGTCAATGCAATGAGATGAATACACAAGTTGACGGTGCTCCACTTTGTTACGTGTCTATCTCATGCCCATTGCCCTCCCCGACCAACGACTCGTACTAGCTCTTCACCTCTGCACATCCCTGGCCAGATGGCTGTCCTGCAAAAATGTTATTTGCTAGCATGTCGTGGAGCAAATTCACTGTCCTCTTTCTCGACAATTGCTGCTGTCGCCACGTTGCCTGGTCGCTGAACTTGGGTTATATGTAATACTCTTTCGGTGCCATCTCTTTCAAGAAGCCTGCAGAGTTCTCGGCAGTCTTTCGGACCAAGCGATCCATCGTTCATTACTAGTACAACCAGGTTCCATGCGGCCGTTGCCGTTCAAAGAAGAACTTTTATAAGCGTCTCTGTCAATTCTCTTTGTACTGTGCTATCACAAATCTCGTCGTGCTTTCCTGACGTCTCATTTAACCTACAAATGTATGGAACGTTCTGAGCTCAATCGCTCTACCTGATTTCTCACGAACACAGGGCGGATTCTCAAGAGCAACTTCTGAATGCTGTGCGGGCAGACAAGCGACTCCATGCTTGATCCTAGGCGGTTGTCTGACTACTGTTGAACTCGAGGCGTATTTCATGTGAGTGGGAGACTCCGTTCTTCATCGGAGATGGTCTTTGACTCTTGTGTCACAGCATGGTCTCCGTTTGCATCGTTACAATTCAAGGCAGCGAAAAGCTCTGAGACGGTTTGCCTACGAGCCATTCGATCTGCCGCTGTGGGTCGATGTGGTGCACACAGTCCATTTCTGGGAATTCACTGTATCCTGTTGACTGTCATTCGCTGGGATTTTTTGGAAGACGCGCAGTCAGTACTCAGTGCTTCCCCGCGTCTATTTTTGTCCTGAGTCCTGTCATGGTCGCTTGATTGCGTCCGAGTTAGCAACCGCGGTTGCAAAAGGAGCGAAATATTGGATCAGGAGTGGATCGGCACTGCCTTGCCAAGCATTTCTGGGGCGCGCAGCCATCCGATGCGACGCACAATGCGCGAATATCTCTTCCAAATAGTTGCTTCTCGCTGCGCTTGTTTCCACTGTGTTCTGACTGCGCTTGCTCAGGATGCCATATAAGACAGTCTTTCGGAGGGGCTTTCCAACATCCAAATCCTCTACCACATTTCGCCCTCTCACACCATGCTTACCCATTTCCTACCTGTTGCGGTGACTGTTGCTTCGCTCGCACTTTCCGTATTGGCGCATCCCCACCTCGAGCCTGGAAGCATCGAGTACACCAAACGCGCCCTGTTCCAGCTGAAAGCGCGTAGCTCCTTGGCTAAATGTCAAGACCAGCTCTCGAAGCGTGGTGGTCTTTATGAGCGCTCCCGGCTGCGCCGCGAGGAGTTTGCCAAGATGGCTCGGCGCACTCGCTCACTCGGTCAGTGTTCTCTCTTACTTGATCCAATCCTCAAAGCTCATCGGGTTTTCAGAGGCCAATCTTCCTTACAGGCGCGACCTGGACTCTGACCTCGCCACCGACCATCAGTCGAATTTGACTGGTGTCACGAACAACACTGACGCTGCTACGCTATTCGCCGGGAACAGCTCATGCGTCTTGGCTCCCGAGGTCACTCAGGGGCCTTATTGTGAGCCTGATATGCTAGCCTGATTGTTCAGATTTCTTATTTCACACTTCTAGACGTTGATGGCGAGTTCGTTCGCTGGGATATCCGCGACGCCCAAGAGGGAGTCGACACCTACGTTGACGTCCAACTGATTGATGTCAGTACTTGCGAACCGGTTTCCAACGCCTACATCGACTTCTGGCACGGTCAGTCTCTTTTCTTCACTCCTTCTAGATCTCTGAATGCTCATACGACCATCCAGCCAACGCGACTGGTGTGTACTCTGGAATAGTGGCGAACGGAAATGGAGACAGCAGCGATGCTACCAACATCGTAAGCAACAGACCTACATCCGAAGATCAGCACTGATAGCCTGGCGATCTGCAGAACACCACATTCCTGCGTGGTATCCAGCCCACTGACGACGACGGTGTCGCACAGTGGCTCACCATCTTCCCCGGTCACTATACCTCTCGCGCTACGCACATCCACATCGTCGCCCACCAGAACGGCACCGTCTTCGACAACGGCACGTTTACCAGCGATACCGTGTCGCATGTTGGGCAGCTCTTCTTCGACCAGGATCTCATCACCGTGGTCGAGAAGACGGAGCCATACGCCAACAATACTCAGGACCTGACTGAGAACGCGGACGACAGTATCTTGGCCGAGGAGGCGGATGAGATCGATCCTTTCCTCGAGTACGTTTACCTCGGTGACGATGTCTCGGACGGTGTGATGGCTTGGGCGTCTATTGGTATTGATGTCTCCAGCGCGTACACTGTCAGCCCGGCAGCTACATTGACCGAAGACGGCGGTGTGGCTGATGACTCTAGCAGTGGCGGCGGAGGCGGAAGTGGTGGACCTCCTTCCGGCTCTTTCTCTGCTCCCCCCAGCTCTTCTTCTGCCGCTTGAAATACTCCGCAGAACACTTATAGTAGACAGTCATAATTTACGAATAAAGATTAACATCATGTCTTGAAGGCATGCTCAAGATCACAGATGGAACCCATTCAAGTATCTACTGGTCTGCATATTCACCCACTTCCTCTAGTTGCTTACGGTTTCTTTGAGAATGTAAATGACTGTGGCGTGCCTGGTTCTCGGGCCGATGTGAGATTCATACGCAATCGGGCTTGACAGCATACGTTCTCAAGGAGCTGCACAGCAGCATTCACAACTGCTAGTGCTACAAACGTTGTGTCCTAGTTGTGTCTGAAGAAGTTGTTGGAGACTCAGCGCAAAGGCGGCATTCCGCGGCCCGCGCTAACCGCTTCTGGCGGTCCAAACTCCGTACCCTGAATCTTGCAGTTTTCCTCTCACCACGACCTACTGTATCACTGCCATGATATCAAGATGCTCGACACTTGGGATCTTCTTCGCCTCGATTGGAATCACACGCTTGTCTCTTACACGGGGGCCCGACTAGATCGTTGTCTTGCCGGACAGAATAATCACATCCTTTTTTCACCTCGCCCTTCCCAGCGCAACCTACCGCTCCAGTCTTCGGTACGAGCCTCTTTGCGTGGTGGAAATGGCGGCGTTTCTCGTGCACACGCTTACAAGAAATGGGTGGCTCCCGTGGCCAGGTGAGCGCTCCTGGTGTACAATTGTATACGTACGGCACCTACTAAGATCATGCTAAGTTAGTGCTGATCTCTCTCTCTTTGCCATCCGAGCAGCCACCCAAGTGGCAAAAGAAACAATACATGGGTGGTATTGAGCAATGACCACAGCGGTGCAGTCTGCAAAGCTCTCACTCCCGAGCAGCTCATGGCGAACTGGACAAGAAAGTGGGCATTGGCACTGGGGATAGGGATAGACTTCACGACTTCGATGATCAACGCCACCTCCCATACATTGAAGCCATTATCTTGGAAGTCTTGCGTTGGCGGCCTGTGATGCCGTTGGGTACGTAGTCAACTGTCGCTATATCGATGTTTCTATTTGCTGATCTTCTGTATTCATCGCTCAAGCCAGCGTAGCGGACGATATCTTCAAAACTATGTCATTTCTAGGCGGACGACGAGGAGCGTGGCCCGGATGTCTGAGCCTTCTCAGATGGTGTAATCTGGTGAGCATGCAGTGTTCAGATCGTGGCATGTTCAATCTGACGATGATACAGGCATCCCTTGCCCCTCAAGTGCAAGATCACACCACGCTTAGAGGGCGTTGCAAGTGTTGTCGCAAATGCGACAGCGGACGTGTATGTGACCGATGCATGATTCGGACTCGGTGTCATTACCTCACCTCACGAGCACCTTGTCGTCGTCGATCAACATGACTGACCGTGATGTCGTAGACTCTCTTTGTGATACCTTGCTTGTGCGCCAACTGTGCAAAAGACTCAAGCTAGGAGTTTTCGACATGCTTTGCTCTCGGGTGCTACTGCTCGTGCTTGACGAGATGCTTCGGACCCATCTAAATCCACATCTGATAACATCCCACGTCATTGGAAGCTTTTGTCAAGATAATTATTAACTCTTTTGTCAAATGCCAAGGTTCTTAATTAATCGAGGTAACTCGAGGAACGAGATGCATCTACATCTACAGGCATCCATATTTCTCCGACTTGGGTCAAGGGTTTGAGTTACAAATGAAATCTCAACAAGACTGCAAGTCTGCGACTTTCAATTTCACAGGCAATTCTTAACGTTAGTGAACTGGTCTGTCTCGCGGCACCTGAGGCCTGTGCGCCACGCACACGAACCGAGTCTCATGTATAGGCGCGTGGCCGTCGATGCTGATGATAATGTTTTTACAGATCATGGACCTGCAGCGGCGAGCACAGCTGCTTGAATGTCGCGGTAAGCCAATAGGCTTCTCGAATACCCACTTGCGGGTACGAACCGGTTCGCCGGCCTCCAAGGCATGTCTCGTCCCACAGATCGCAGAATCTCACAGCTCCGCAGCACTCTCCGCTCTGCGCGCGCCTCATTTGCTGCATACATGGGCCGAAACAAGTGCTCAGTGCTAGGTTTGGCAGTCTGATGATGGGCACAAGCTGATTGTCAACCTCGGCCCAAGTCAACTATCTGATCTACCGCGTGTCACATCTTGCTTCTCAGGAAAGTAGCGCCGCCGAGCATTAGCCTTATGCTCACAGGACCAAAACGAAATGCGAAAACCTGCTTTGAACTTTCTACCTAGATTCTACTTTTGTGTGAACTCATAGGCATTTTGGCCGTGAGTCGTGACACCAGAATCTTCAAGTAATTGTCGAAGCATCTGCTGCAGCCGAGTTGACAAAGGGAAACGAATCACAGGTCAAGTGTCGCTGGAAATGCCCTCCGAAAGGCGACCGGAACTTCCGGAGCGCTGAAGGCCCACAAAGTCTGATCATTCTTCGACAGCTATTTGTCGGATCTGACTCGATGCAATACTAGTGCCATAATCCTTAAAAGCCCTCTCGTCTATTCTACTGACCGCCACTCGAGCACTCGTTCCCTTCCCTCACTCTCGCTCACTGTGTGCATATCACAAATGCCGTACACAAATTCACAGATCTCCAACGAATGGCTGAGCTCGGCGTCTGCTTGCTATACTCTGGGTCATTCGGTGGAATACCCCGAGGACAACAACGATGCATCTTGGTCACTACCACAACCAAGCTTCGGACAAGCACACAAGGACCTCGAGTTGGGGGGAGCCCCCGCCCCATCCATCTACCTTGACTCAGAAAACGGTCGCGAGACCACTCTCATGTTCGCCCTCCGAGTTTTCTCCCGCTCATTCCTAACAGTATGATAGACATCGCAGTGATTCCCAACTCTTTGAAGAACAGCTAGAAGCCGATGGGGCCTTCAGCTCTGCTCTTTTCACGGTGCCTCGTCTCTTCGACAACGTCGAAGCCTACACGCACGTCGGCTGGACAGGTATGGCTCCGTTATCCCCTTCTGCCAGTCTTTCTGACAGAACAATGTACCGCTCTCAGATGATGAGATTATGCAATTGACTGATGCCTCTACTACTGTTGTCGACGATGTTGAACCGTCTTACTTCAAGTACTCTGGCTATTACCCGCCAAACCCATATCCACCTGTGCCGCCCAGCGAGACCTTTGATAATTCTTATCAGTCGCACGGAGCTCAATCGCCTCATCATCCAGGCAGCATCCCACTCCGTCTCGACGGCTCTCCGCAAATCGAGACCGATACCTTTTCAGGCTTGTCGTCAATCGTGGTGAACAGCAGCCAGCCTCCGATTGACGCTGCCCCAGGCTTTCTGTCGGGTTCCCCTGCGGAATACCCATCTCCTATGGCAGCGCTGGCGGATCTGATTCAGTATCTGGACCTTCAAGACGCCCTTCCATTTCCCGACGGGTATGTTGTAGAATTCGAACAGACATACACAACAGGGGACCCCCAGCACTTTCGACTAGCCGGTGCCGAGTCATTGACAAGCTACGCAAACCCCAATGGCGGGTCACTTTCGTTTTTCCCTCGACCCATCATCCCTGTCGGATACAATCCACAGCAGGCTGGCATCTTTGACGTTGAGCAGGCGCCGAATGGAAGAGGACGCACGAGTGTCCCTGGATCAGTCTTCCCGGAGCATGATGACAACAAGCGGCCACAAAGTGTCTGTCAAGAGCAATCACCTCGCGGTCATCAGCGTACGCCCTCGAGGCACAGAGGCCCGAATCCCAACATCAAGAGGACGAAACCCATCAAATACTTCTGTGAGGAGTGTGAGTTGATGGGGCAGATGTCCGGATTCACGTCGCGCAACTCTCAACAAAGTGAGTCGCTTCCCCTTGGCTATATACTGCGATTGATCGACAGTACACAGGGCATATCGCTACGGAGCACGGAAACTTTCGCTCTGTCTGTCCGTACGACGGATGCTCGAAATCTTTCCGTCACCTCCCTTCTATGCAGCGTCACTTCAGGGTTATTCACCTGAATTGCGTTGCGTCGACCAAGCGTGAGCCGCAAAAGAAAAGGATCTCGCGACCAAGGCCAAAACCGTACTGATGAGGCGGTCTCGAGAAGGATCCTATCAGGGTTCAATAACAAAGGTAAGTGAGTCTCAATCTTTCATCACGATCAATGTAGATATGTACAACAATAATGCCGACGACGAAAAGAAGGGTAGAAGTCAGGAAGAATCAACGTATACATTCAATTATCTATTCACTCAATTAGGTACACTCGACTGAACACTGGTACAATTATGCATAACTACCCATAGCAGTACTAGACTATTTAGTTCATTTCTGTACGAGACCGCTTTGGCCCAGAGATCCCAAGGGTAGCCGAAGTCTCTTCTCACGAACGCAGCGCAGGCAGCGACGAAGAATCCCAGGGGACTGATGAGGGGGAGTCGATCGACGATGCGTTCGCTTGCGGTGTTACTGTTAGGTTCGATGAAGCGACGACACAGACCACAAGAATGGCGGCACGTGCACCGCCCGTCTTCAACTGGTATAGACGGCGAGGTCGAGCTGCGAGTGCAATCATGCGGACCATTGAGAGCCGATTGAGAACTTCTCCAAATATGAAGAAAGCGCATCGTCTGTGTGATGAAGTAGATTGCTTGGTGTCGACAGTCTTGATCTCTATGCTGGCGCGGTGAGATGCAAAGTTCATCATGTCAACGAGACGCCGATGGCTCAGACGTCTTGTTGTATTGGTAACAACTGCGTTCCTGTCCTGTTCTTGCGCTAGTCAGAAATGGAAAATCGAGGGTAAACAGCCTACGAGCTCAGTCATGTAAGATAGATGTCAAAAATAACGTCTAGTCAGCGTCTAATGCGCCTGGGACCGCTGTGTGGTGGTAGTCGCCTGGAGGTAGGAGTCCAAGCTGATGGGCACTGGCAGAACCTCGGAATCGAAAGTTATAGTCGAAAGAACTAGTTCGAAGGAGGTGAGCCGAACAGTTCTCGCCAGGTTCTCGCGATGATCCTGGGTTTCTGATGGAACGAAATGGCCTCCGAAAAGCCCAGCAGAACCTGGCGTGCCCGTTCCAGGATGAATCATGGGACGTAGAAATGCTTTTGCTTCCAGACCGAGTCAAAAATGCCGATGCCTGTAGTTCAGTGCCAGTTGCCTTATTTACTAGCCTATAGAACAGCGCCTATCGAATACTTCGCGCTGGAGTGACCAGCCTTTCGTGGTCAAGGGCCAAGGCGCGTCGCAAAGCGCCGATCTAATTCGATGACGTAAGGCCCCTCCTTCCTTCCTCCTCCCACGTTCGTATCCCGTGTCTCTGAGCCTGAAGCAAGTCTTTTCGTCTCGACACCGGCTAAAAAGCAAAGAGCCGCTGAAGGATTACTTGTGTCTCCGCGCCCAGTGGAATCTAGCGGAATATGCGGCAATTCGAGGTGCGGATATGTTTGAGTCGTCTGTCCATTTCTCAAGCAAGAATTCAGCTTTGCGCGTCTTGTCGAGCAGAAATGAGCTCAAAAAGCGAAACGTGTATACGCTTCCCAGTTACAATTCACACACAATCTCGCCGTCCGGATATATGTGGATACCCACGTCCTTTCTCCGAACTAAGACCAATGTTCGCGCAAAGGAAAAGGCACTGGATCACTGGGCAGATATTTTCCGAGACTAGCTGATCTGGAAAGTGTCGAACTGCATCGACCTCAAGGATTTGATGCCCTGATCCTATCCCCCATTATCCGTCGCATCCTCTCACAGTATCACTGCTTCACCGAGCCATCCCAGAAGCCTCGGTGAGCATTAGACCTATTTGAGAAGATGCGTAGAATTTAGGTCGTCCTCAGCGTTCTTGCCGCGCGTTCTCAACCGATGGCCAGCTCAAGATCGACACTCATGCGCCCTATAAGAGTCTGCGAAGGTAGCCATCACTTGCCAGCCAACGATGCGTCCTATTGTCACTGGCCCATGCCCGCTCATTGCCACCAACGACCTAGTACCGCGTCGCAATATCCAAGACCTTATCCAAGATGAGCTGCAATTCTCGCTCTACGTCCAGTCACTCCGTTCGTCTGTC
Source organism: Strobilurus luchuensis (assembly GCA_019915105.1). Taxonomy (NCBI): domain Eukaryota; kingdom Fungi; phylum Basidiomycota; class Agaricomycetes; order Agaricales; family Physalacriaceae; genus Strobilurus; species Strobilurus luchuensis. The sequence continues at coordinate 1,347,867 of JAHLMJ010000010.1, read as the reverse complement.
TTGTTGGGCGTCTTGCAATGACTGACCTTTGCCTAGACATGCTTGCTGCATCAGATCAACGTGACCCACTTTCTTGGTTTGGGGTTTGCAGCGTGCATGGACAACCCTTGGAATCCTGGGCCGGCGCACCACCGGTCGACGATGACTTGGCCACTTCTACATACTTCTACTGCACCCACGCGACGGTTTTGTTCCCTCTCTGGCATCGTGCCTACGTGACGCTCTTCGAAGTTGGTCATTTTGTCATTCAGATCCCGTACCTCATCGACTTACCCATATTCGCCAGCAAGCGTTGAACAATTGTGCCCAGACAATTGCTGACAGGTACACCGAAAACAAAGATGCGTGGACCAAAGCCGCGAATGATCTGCGTGCACCTTACTGGGATTGGGCGACCGATTTCCTGCCACCGCCGGAAGTCATCGAGTATCCGACTTTGTCCATTGTCACGCCAGATTCCGAAGGGAAACGTGTCTCTGTCCCGAATCCCCTCCTCTCATACGAGTATCACCCAAAGCCTGAGTTCGAGTCGGCGCCGCGTACTGCGCGGCATCCTCAGGATCCCCCGGATCAACTCAAGAGTTTGCAGGCTCTAAAAGAGTATGTGCTTCTTCCACAGCCTCCGGGGTTTTGACCTCATCATGTCTCCAGAGACCTTCGAGCAGGCGCCATCAACATTCGCAGAGACACTTATGATATGCTAATTCGGACTACTAAGTGGGAGGATTTCAGTAATACCACATCTTCGAAAGGAGCACGTACGTTTGCTAGCTACCCTTTGCGCGGTCGGGAACTGATTGGGGCCTCCAGTCGCGAACAGTCTCGAGCAGATTCACAATGGTCTACACGATCGCATTGGAGGTGCTGGGCAAATGGGGTCAAATTCTGCAGCGGGTTTGTCTCCTCTCTGGTGATCTCGCATGTTACTAATATGCCTATCAGCCTACGACCCCATATTCTGGCTTCATCACGCGAATGTATGGCTGCTCTTTGTCCCAACGGAGTTGTCATTGAACCTTTGTCTCCAGGTTGATCGTCTGCTGTCTCTTTGGCAAGCTATCCATCCCAATGTATGGATATCTGACGAGTATCTCGACGCTGGTATGCGAACTCTCATCATCGCTTGCCAGTACATTGTGACCTGACTCGGTATCACAGAGCTTCTGCCATTCTGGAACAGCGAAAGCACTTTCTATCGCCCATCGAGCCCTGCGCTCAGAAACTGGACCGAGCTCAACTTTACGTACCCCGAATTCGTCGGTCTGAACTTCAAGGACGACGTACGCTCGATTATAGTGGACGTCGTAGACGCGATATACGGAGACGACAGATCTGACAGCGAGAAGGACATGACCGAGTCTAAGACGAACAAAAGCTGGTCGCAATCCTCACTTTCTTTGCCAAGCGTACCTGCAGCCACGACGGACTGGATCATCCGAATCAGGACGCCGAAGTACGCCCTCCGCATGAGTTACTCTATCTTATTCTTCCTCGGACCTCCACCCGCGTCTGTTGAACACTGGCGCACCTGCCCTGCTTTGATCGGGATCCATGGCGAGTTCGTCAATCCAGAACCGGACGCCTGCCTGAATTGTGTGCAGCAGCGCGATGTCGTGTCGGAGGGCTTCATCAATGTCACGACCTTGCTAGCGAAGTCGGGCCTGAGGGAAGGGGCTAAGGTCGATTATCTGAGACGTAATCTGCGGTGGAGAGTGCAGAAGGCAAGTACCTATTCACCTTGATCGTTTGTGGTTGCTGACGAAGCAAAACGTGCAGATCGACGGAACAGTCGTTGAAGGCGATGAGCTGGCCGTCGATATATCCCTCATGAAGGTTCCTCTGGTGTATTCGGAACAAGATGCGCTACACATCCCTTCGGCAAGCATGGAGTCATCGGTCATCATCTACAAGATCAGCAAGTATGCGCGACAGAGTAGATTTCTTCGGTACCTCGGGATTCTCAGATCCATGCTTTGCATACCAGCACCCTAGATCGTGAGACTCCAGCTTCTGAACACCGATAGAAATCATATAGTGTACATTCATCGTTACAGGTTACTACAGTTACAACAGGACAGCCCAAATCTTACAAGAAATACATGCCCAAGTGAAAATTATTGCTCAGATTGACTGACTTCCAACCACCCCACCATCTGGTCAGATCAAACGCCTGGCCACCACTGTGAGTTGACGATGCATCGTCACCGCCGTAGCGCATCTGTTCATCGAAGTGGAATGCACCGCGTGTGCAAACTTGCTGTGAGTTGGTCAGGACACGAAAACAAGCCATTTATGAGGGAGCGATACGTACATGCGCATCTATACATTGTTATTCATCGTCAGCGAAACTCTGTCGATGATAAGCAATGTCACTCACAATAGACAGGCGCAGGGATAGAGACCGAACGTGTTGCCTTCGCGTATGTGTGGCAGAGAGCGAAAGATAAGTCTTGGATTCTGAAAGCCCAGGGTCACTTGTTGTCCAGCAAGAAAACAGGACTAAACCTACTGTTCCTGACTTCCGCCGAACACATCATCTCGGATGATGATATAGTGCGCAGAACGGGCAGCTGTTATAGGTCGGCCAATGAATTGAGCTCAAGACTCGAGATACTTACTCCCTTTGATGGCTGCATGGCTTTGCAGGTAGAAATCGTCAAACAGAGGACTGGTCACGCCGCGTGTGGTAACAAAGCCTGCTTTGAGGTTGCCAGTCCGATCCATGACCCTGTGAATGAGTGCAAGTCTCAGCATTTGTGTCAATCATCACGATACTGGAAACTGACGTGTTGTCCTTAGCGAAGAAGGTCATGTGGTGGCGTTTGCCCACTACTAGGAATGTGACCTTCGGTTTACGAACGTTGGCAAGGTTTCGCTCAGCCCAAACCTCATCGATCGCTGCTTGTAACTGTCGTGCTTCGCCTTGCCCAACAACATCAAGCTCTCCTTCCGAGAGACCATCACGGTAGAAAATTATTGAGTCGGGCGCCGCCTTGTTCTTGTCACCAAACGCGCTGATGGCCAACTTGGCCAAACCTTTGAGATCCGCGATACCTTCCGTTCTAGGGGCTTGGATTGACGAGTAGGCCACGTATTGGGTGGCATAGGGATCATGAGACCAAACGAGCGAGGAGATGGAAGGTCGTATGGACCCTGGCGAGTTGTGGGAGACATCGGCACCTAGCGAGTTGTAACATTATCAGAGCCAACCCTTGCATGAATCGAGCAGAACCGTACCCATGATCATGAAAGGCTTTCGCGACACCGCAGAGAAAGCAGGCGACTGGACAACATGATTTGTACCCCCACATCGAGCATTGATTCTGCCATGCACAGGTCAGCTGTGGCACAAAGCATCTCTGGGGTACTCACTTGAGCGCAACATTGGCAAAGTACTGAGGCTTTGCAATCTTGAGCTTGTCTTCCCGCATGTGCTGCGTCATCACACCTGCGATATAACATTAGTTTGCAGTGGCGTATCGTGAGGAACTGGCACTACCGTGTGTCACATCGCCCCATCTTTTCACGGCGTTCCTGATCTCGTCACCCCTGTTCGGAAACAGGACAACGATTAGTCTTGCCCGACTGTTGCGAGACTTCGCTGCAACGTCAACCATAAAGTTGTTCAGAGACTAAAGATGCCCATCAGCCGAGAACATGCGAAGCGTAATAGAAACAAACACGTATGACATCGTTGCCATTGCCGTTGAAGATGCTGGTATATTTCTGGGCCTCTGAACATCCATTAGCACATGGAGATTGGTCGCAAGGGATGAGATTTCACATACTCATTCCTTGGGAGCACAGTCAATGGAAATGCATGTTCGGAGGACGGGAAAGACCCACCGATATTGATCATCTCTGTGAACAGTCCATCTGCGTACTGCTGCACATTCTCAGGCCGGAGGTTAGGTATGAAATTGATGACACCCCATATGCCCAACTCAGCACCGTACTTCACACGTTGGCCTCTCATGTTCCATGCACCGTCATTTGGTTGCTTTAATACTCATCAGATTAGACGTACTTCGAGTTCGCGGAAAGCCAAGCTTACGACGTTCGAGGTCATCACGATTGCCGGCGTGTTGATGATCTTGCCTATGATTGACAACGGGGAAGGCGAGATCTGCATTCCGCTCTCGACGATGTACTCGGATGACCCGTACCCAAGGATCTAGGTAGACCGTTAGACGAGGGTATAAATGAGACAACGACCATACCGGTGATGCTAGCATCCTACTCGAGCCCGGGCTGGTGAGAGCCTGGAATCGATCGCGCGGAGAGATAGTCGCAAAGGACACCATCTCCGTGGTGCACTCGGCGGGTAGCTTCTTCCTGTAAAGTTGGCCTTTTTTGACCTTACAGAATTCGGCGGGAACAATGACTGGACGAGCAGCGTTCTTCCCGCTGAGAACGACCCCAAAGGCATCGGGGTACCTTGTCGGAAGACCATGCGCAGCACGGGCGTGATCCTGATTGGTAGAATATGAGCAACAGTCTGGACTGCAACATGAGAGCCAACGACTCACGGCGACAGTGACGGGCCTGCCATCCTTTTCAAACTCGTACCGACCGCCGCGCGGTACAATTCCCCTTATCGTCTTCGTCCGGTTTCCAAAGTACCCCTCTACATGAATCAGCAGGCCACGAAGGAATTTCTCGAGGTTCTTGAATTTCTGATCTCCTTCATGAGAAGGAAGGTGCCGAATATCATGAATGTGCAAGAACTCGAGGGCGAGGTCCAGTACAGGACCGCTTCGATACATGGCGGTTGTAGAAGTGTCGATGTTGACAAGCATACGGCCCACGGTGGGCCGGACAGATCTGCGAGTTGCGTGAGTATGCGTCATTCGAAAAAAGTTGACGAACAGTCTCACTGAAAGAATCCACGCCAAAGTTCCAAGCCACCTCCGATAGGTTTGCTTCCGGCTTCACTGAAAAAAGAGCGAGCATTGTTTGGGTAATTTCTGGACAGAGGAGGCAATGAGTGGACGATAATGGAAACAGTGGCATAACGCGACTTACTGATTCGTAGCTTGCTTGATCAGGAGTTGCAAAAGGTTGGTTGCTGTAGCGCTTTCGGGTGTTATTCGCTTTGTGGTCATTAAGGCCTGTGTATCACTATCATTATATCAGGATTTTTTTAGAAAGCAGCAGAGCGGTTGAAAGACCTACCTGGGGCGGACCTTCTTTCCGCCTGTTCGCGAGAGTGTCACTTTCATAACGCCGCACATCGTCTCATCTATGGGACCGCTCCTCGCTATATCAGAGAGGCTGACAAGGAACTGCGAGATGATCAAATCAGCGGTCTGACTCCAAATACCGGATAGTTATGTACGAGACTTACTGAACCGCTGCTTCCTCCAGCGAGAGGAAGACGACGAGACGAGTATAGAATTGCTTTGCCATCATAGATGGTCTTTGGCTGGAATACTTGGGGTGCGACCAAATTCTGGAGCCGTTCAAGGAGCTCTAGTCTCTTGCGGAATATTGGGACGTCGGGCGTAATTACTACACACCGCCTATGCGTAAGAAAGAGCCAAATTGAGGCACAAATCAACACACCAACTAGAGGCGGGAGTCAGAGTCGGTTTCGAAAGAGCCATACGCGCACTTACCATCATATTGGTAATAATCCTTCGTTGGAAGTCTGTGAAGGAGGATACATGAGTATCAACTCACCTCCGAGGGCAACAGTGTTTCTCACCTTGTGATGGAAAAGCAGTTGGTGAACACCTCGAACTCTCGCGATGCCATGGTGGTGGTAACAAGGGAACCGATTGCACATAGATAATAATATACCCGTGGCAATCGCGATCACGGGGTGTGGTTCCCCGCCTTATGTAATTCACCGGGGGCATTTACCGGCTCGTTCCATCTGGAACAAGTTTAACTCGTTCCAACGGCACCTCGCTCCAACCTCGCGGACACCTAAAATTTTGAGTGCACCTCGGACCCGGGTAGTGGCTGTGAAGGGCAATCTGACAAGTGATCTAACGGGTTCAAATGTCTTGCTTACTACTTACCACAGCTCAGATTACTGTTCATCTGCCTGACTATGTTTTCATCAGACTGTACTCACAGGTCATAGAGCAGTTTGAATGTCTCTTACTGTCTTTCACACCACTCTAAGAGCATGTGTCACCGTGAACTGTCTCTGCTTGCCATGCAGATCAAGTTATACATCATTTTTGCTCTATCCAAACAAAAGTTTTTTTTGTAGAGAACTGCAATCAAAAACTCTTGCTCAAGATACATCACATCATGTCCATGAATTCTCCCGCCACCACACTTAAGACATTCAGCTGCCTCGAAGAGTCCGCACATAATTTTAGTGCTGACTGTCTTTGACTGCTTCTTGAGCAAGATGTCAAGTGAGATGGTGGAATGCATCCTTGAATACTCCAGGTCCAAAAGATGGTAGAGCTGCTGCAAAGACATCCTGCAAGATTACCCATTATTGTAACTATCAATAATTACATCGGCACCTACATTGCAGCATTCTAGCTACCACAACAATCTGTCCCTTCGGTGCCTTCTGGTCCATTGGTGACAACTTAATCAGGCTGGCACTCCAAGTACTGAATTCAACATCATATTAGTATGTATTCAAACTTGTCAATGAGCCTTCTAGACAATGATACCTTCAAGGCAACAGCCCTCAGCTCAAGGGGTATTCTACAGTGACTTGTCATTATCTATATTTTCATCAATGTCACTACTTTCGGTGAATTGTTTATCACTGGCCACAAAAGTGACAGCTTTGACTGAGGTCCTATTAGTTTGCCAAGAGGATCCAGTATTACAGTGCACACAAATGTAGTCCTGGAAAGTATGAGCACTGTTGACTTTTCAACCAGGTCAGCTACATAGTATACGCTAAACAATAACCTGAACTCTTGCTTTTTATAACAACATGCTGCATTAATCTGTCGAATTCATGCAAAAGAGCAATGAGTTGATACCTAGGGCAATTTGTTGTGATTTTGTTCTGCTGAGCAGAGCACCTTGAGCTGCAACGGACCTGTGGCAACAAACGATTCCAATACTACAAACGTCCGGTGAATCACGGCCCGTCAATTCCGTGCCCCACAGCCACTGCCCGGGTCCGAAGTGCAATCAAAAGTCAAGGTGTCCGTGAGGTTTGAACGAGGTGCCGCTGGAACGAGTTAAACTCGTTCCAGATGGAACGAGCCGGCAAATGCCCCCGGTGATTTGCGCAGTGACCCCAAAGCATATTCGTCCTGGATGATCTTCTCGTGGAGGTAGCTACAAATTGACAATCGTGATGGCACCTTTCCGTTGTGAATAAGCTGAGGCCGCGTTCTTTCTACGGCGATGATGGATTACTGGCTGTTCATCTCGAGTGGGAGTCCTCACCGTTCCGTGTGATGGGTTTCGTTCCAAAACTTCAGCAATCCGGACCGATTGCATGAGGCCAACAGTCTCAAAATAACAATCGTGTTCTCAATCTTGCAGGACATCTTGCGGTAGCGGCTTGAGACTCTGATTCTGAAGTTGAGGAGCTCGACTTGGACGGCAATCTTTGAACCAGATCTACCACGGAAGTATCTTACGTTTGTTTGAGCGCCATTGATACATATGCCTTGGTCGCTTTGCTTGCATGTGTATAACGACAGTGTCAGTGATCTTGGTATACACCCAGCCAACGATGTGTACAGTTTTCGTTAACCACTGAAATCATAAGCAGCTCAATTACGCGCTTGTACATGCGTCGCGTTGTTGTTGAAGGAAGCCTCGGCTCCAATAGAACGCGTCTTTACTGGTCAGTCTTCACCTAGACTTGTTATCTACTGGTGAATCCTCACACAGACCGTACCCCGGTGAGACTCAGTATGCCGAAACTGATGATCTCAAACTCGTTGTCGAGTCGAGAAAGGATCGAAGTCGGAGCTTAAACCCGCGCGATCGTGGTGTTTAGGGGCTTTGGCCCATCACAGTTACCCCGGGATGTGTGGCGTAGTCTACTTCAATCAGTTACCCAGCTTGTACGAAACCTCCAAGTCTGCGAGTGAGTGGGACATCGAATTCATATTGTCTAGAAATACATCTGCTTGCTATAACACTCAAATACTTCCAAGATCCCTCCAAGAAAGCTAGCTACTCTGTACACTACATATCATATCAGTTCAAGAATAAAGATACACAACCTGCCCGCTGTCGCCACAGCCAAGGAGCCGACCAACATCACGTATGTGTCCTCTTCGACGGCCTACCCATCCCTGAATCGTCCTGCGGCTCCCTAGCGCGTTTCCATGAACTCATGCTCGTGTACGGCTCCCCGAAGTACGTCCCGATATCCGGCCGCTGCGCGCCCCTCAGCCGCGTTCCTGCGTCCGGTTTTGACTTGTACTAGTGTGAGGGTGAATACTTCCTCCCAATGAATACAATCATGACTCACAGTCTCGAGTTCGGGCTTCCCCCGCCACTTTGCGATGGCTTCGCAAAACCGCACCGCAGCGCGCTCGACGGGTTCGGCAGGGTACTGCCACGCCAAGTCCTCCATGTGCGTCGATAGATCGGGCGTCGAGAGTGGGATGTCGTAGAACTGGTAAAGACTTAGGATGAATAGGATTGGTTATAGGCGATACTCACCCTCCGCAACCGCTCGTCCATCTCCATCTCAAACTCCGCCTCTGAATCGCCCTTCCTAAGTGGTGCACCCGGCCGCAGACTGGGAAAGAGCATCCGCGCAGCATCTGACAACGTGGGCAGCTCGTCCGGCTCAAACTGCTCAAACTCTTTTTCAACGCCGTCTACCTCTCTGCCCTCAATAATGCCAAGCCCGACAGTCAGAAGACACTCCACCGCCTGCGAGCCCTTCCATTCCCCGTAGAGATAGCCTTCCAATGCCGCCCGCGTGAGCAGTCCAGCTAAAAGCATGTACCACTGACGCGTTGGACGCAGGGCAAGTCCGTAGAGCCTGTTCTGCGCCTCGGTGATGGCCTGGATGGTCGATCTCGATGCAGGCCCCGGGAGAGGCGACAGAGTGCCGTACATCTTGCCACCGCCGTACGCATCCTCTTGCTGCAACTCCCTCGGTGGTGTCGCCGGTGAAGGTATGCCCGCAGCTTCCCTAGCTTCTCGGCCCAGCTCAGAAGCCGCCAAGGCTGATAACCTCAAGAAGCGGGGTATAAGCGTCGCGAGCTTGGTGTTTCTACTGCTAAGAGGCCCGGACGAGGGATTGGAACCCAGTGGGCGACGAAGAACGCTGCCCGATGCCGCGGAACGAGCGAGTCCGGAGCCAATGCCGCTGCCGTCCTGCCATCCAGTGATGCCACCACCATCGGCACTCATACCGGCCGCAGTGCCCTTCCAAGTGGGAGCTGGACCCAAGCGAGATGTGGTTCTATCAGCGGACTGGCCAGCAGAGCTAGACCGTCCGCGACTGGTCACGACGCGTACCGGGGCATGAGCCACGACACATATTTCACACCCGGTGTGTAAATGGCGAGGACACCGGAGAGACGGCGGGGAATTAGCGGTGCTGGGGTCGGCACCGTCGAGGTAGAGCGTGTGCGTGCGTGTATTGGGTTTTACAGGTGTCTTGGGCTGCAACAGATTAGCTTCCGTGAGACAGCGATCGGGACTGGGACAGAACATACCGGATAATTGGACTGATTGTAGCCCGGAACTAGAGGCGAGTAGGCAGATATGAAGGACAAACTCTGCAAGGCTGGACTGAGACTGGCCGGCGACAGATGTCGAGGCGTCTGTTCCGGCGAATTGCGGACGGAGGAATGCTCGGATGGCGGCGTCGACAAGTGTGAGTGGCGGGGCGGAAGAGGCGCAGCAGGGCGGGCAAACAGATCGTTGATCACGGTACCCAGTGCTAGCCGCAGACGGACGCCATCTGGCAGTATATGGGGATGCGAGCCGGTACGCTGATGTGGCTTGATGTCAGGCGACGTCGGAGGCGAAACCGCGGCTTCCTCCGACATCGGAAGGACCGGCGGAGGCTGGTCCAGCATGGCCAAGACAACCTTCTCAAGGCCCTCGGCGCGGAGACGCAGAGAGCGGGCGAGAGGCAGATCTTGCGTGCGGAGACACTCGTTCTCGGCGTCGGCGTATGGATCGTGGTCGTGACCGCCCGCCCGCGTTTTGAGCGCCCCGGCATCTTCGCCGTCGCTGCCCGCCTCGTCCTCCTCCTCGTAGTTCTCTGGCCGCCGCCGATGCATGTAGTTTGCCGATCGGGAACCGCCGGTACGGTCCGTCATGCCCAGCTCTGCGCGGGCCTGGGCGAAGCGGGTGCGTGCTAAACAGCGCGGGATGAGCAGGAAGGTGGCATCGGAGCCAGCTGGGACGCACCGTGGACCCATAGCATGTGGTCGATAATCAATGTCCTGGTTGACTTTTCCCGCGGCGGGATCGAATGTAGATGGTGTGCGTGTTTGTGGGCGGGAACACGGAAGGTGCCGCCGCCGCTGCCGTTGGACGCGCCATTGTGCACGGCAGAGGACGAGGCCTGGAGGGTGTCGGCGGTCGAGGAGAGATGGGCGATGCTGTACTGGCTGAAGCCGTTGGTGCTGGTGCCAGCCTCGGCGAGGATGCCATACGCCGGTCCGTGCAGTGCATTGGCCATGGCCCTGGATCGCGTTGGGGATGCTGGCGGCGGCGCTGTCTAGAGCGGCGACGAGGGTATACTGGTGGAAGCAAAGAAACAGTCAGATCCCGGCTTTGCCCTTGTCAATCTAACGTCAATCTTATTTGTAACCTTCGGCTTGATACCAACGCTTGCCGTGCCCGCCATCGTCTGCGCTCCCGACAGCGCACAGCGGCGGGCGGCGTCGCTGATGTCGTCGACGTCGCTGTCAAGGTGTGCGATTCGCGCTGGCCTAGTCGCGGCCGAGCGATGGAAACGCTCGGAGTATCGCGGATGGACGCTATAGCCGCGCTGCCATTGGTCTGGAACGTTTCGCTCTCCTGACAATCACACATGATCTTCCCCGCATTCCCCAGTGTATTGCATTATGGACACCAAGATACATGAAATATTTCCGCTTTCTCGGTTGGAGATCGTCGCCACAAAATTTTGCGACATAGGGCTGCCGTGATAAGCTGCCAATCACGCTGTTCGCCGACCGTCCACTGAGTAAACACAGGACATGTATGCGCCTGTGGACGCACAATCAAACTCTAAACGTACAACAGCAGTATGTCTGAATTTGCATTGCATTTGCACATGCTTCATTCTCGTAGCCCTGCGTGGTCAAAGCAGTCAAAGTGGCTGCATGAATGTCAATGCTTGTTCTCGTCGACGTACGCAAGGACCTACCTGGCAATGTTCCACCTCCTGCGTAAGATCGTCACCACTCATACACTCAACTTCGCCCGGGTATATGTCTCCTGACAGAATCAAAGTTTAGACTGTCAGTCATCAGCGCCCACAGATGGCTCGACTTCGCAACTGCTATTGTCTGGCTTCTCATCCAATGCAATACCACTCACACAACTCACTTCACATTTCCATCAGGAACACATTTTGAGACTAGAAACATACGGCAGCGCTCTCTTATTCTCGAAGATTGCGCCTGCCACGCCGGGTGCAGAACCATGGCACTCATCGAACATCCCCACGACTGCCAACACCAGGTTAACTGGACTCCTCGCACTGTAAATCTTAGTGCCCATCAGCAACGTTACGACAGGTACTCTTGAGGGTCCTTGTGTCCACGCCCACGTCAGCACCTTCAAGTCGACCCGAACGAAGATTGGACGTAACCAGTTTCGAATGTAGCAAGAGATAGTGGCGTCACAACACCGAAGGTATCGCTGGAGACCCGAGAATCCGGTCGCGCCAAAGCTGTTGACTGTGGACATTGGCTGCGATGTGGAAAGATAACTTCCCACTTGTCATTGCGATGCAGATGGAGGTTGTGGGAAGACAGAACCACGATGTCAGCCCGTACTATCGTCGTGATAAGCAGCATGCAGCTAAACCAGGAATGACAGACGAACTTGATCATGTCGATGGGAATGGCATTGCGACACACAACGATAGCTGCCAGTGAACAGATGACCAATGAGTTGGGACTATGAGTTGCAATTAGGACTAGGGCGACTGTACTCGAAGAGAGCCCTGTCGTGAACGGTCGACTAACGCAGCAGCATGCACCCAGCTGAAAGTAAAACGAGCTCAGGGGAGGCAGGCGCGCATCCTAGTCTGTGACTGTCTCTGTGTATGGAAGCAAGACCTGGACCGGGTAGTTATGACCAGCTGCAGCATCTCTTTGCCCATTACTAACGCGCAGACTGTCTCGGCGGCGCATACCCAGATGAATCGTTAGGCGCCTCTTGGATCATGGATGCACCAGTCTCGAATTTGAGTGCCGTGCGGCGCGTGGCCACAGCTTCACTACCGGCCGTCACGGTACATCAAATCAGTTTTTACACTCAACAATTCACGGACTCAAGATACCGTCTTCATTAGTCAAATTCGTGTACAGTCCAGTGTCAGCAGAATGTAAGACGGACGTGCGTAGGGCTACGGCGGCTCCTGACAGCATCTACTTCTCGTACTCTCGGACTTGTTCCTCCAAGTATGTCCACAGTTCCTTGCCAAGGGCTTCATCGTTGCTCTTGGCACTTGACTTGCCCTGCTTTGCCCAAGGTACGAAGTACTGCAAGTAATCAGTCATGGCACGAATATACACCGGACAATCCCAACGTACAGCTCCGTTCATCTTGCTGTGTCCCGTCTCAGGCATTGTGCCGGCATATAGCGAGCTCAGAGCACCGAACGGTGTTGGAAATAGAATGAAGCTCTGTGGAGGTGTGAGCGGCAAAGAGGGCTACACATTGACAGAGTATACTCACAAGGAACCAAGCCTCAACTCCACCGAGATGGCGCTGCAGCTCTGACTGGATGTTTCCGGGGTTAAGCGAGGTCGAGATCAGACCCTTGTCTCCGTATCTGCGGGCAAGCTCATTCGCAACGACGACATTGCACTGGAAGTAGATGAGCAGTCACGACTAGTTGGAACAGCGGGAGAGAACGCACAAGTTTACTTTGGAAGTAGAGGCCCTGTGGGCCCAGCTTCTTTCGTGCCGGGCCGTCCTTGAACGTACTGAAATTGATTCCTTTAGCGACAAGGTGTCCTGGGGAGGAGGTGGTGACAATCCGCGCGCCGGGAGTCGCCAGTACAGTTGGAAGGAGGAGCTTCGTCAAGAGAAAGTGTCCAAGAACGTTGACGCCAAACGTCAAATCATATCCCTGAGCAGTGAAGAGATCGAGAGGAGGAAACATGACGCCTCTAAGGTCAAAAGTCAGTGCTTGTTCCGGTATCTGGGTGCTGTAGTAAAGGAATGACATACCCGTTGTTGAACAAGACGTCCAATTTCGTCTCTTTCCTGTAGAAGTGAGGTCGTCAACTACACACGTGTGATACAACGAAGGGAGTGATGGAAACGCACGACAAGAAGTCTTTCACACCCTGCTTGACCTTCACAAGGTCTGCCAGGTCTACCTCAAGAAAATACGCCTCCTTCCCCGTAACCGCCTTGAGATCCTCGATGGCTGCTGCAGCCTTGCGCGCATCACGGGCTGCAATGTACACCTTTGCGTTATGGGTGAGCAAACCTTTGGCAATCTCTTTGCCAATACCTAGCGAACGTGTCAAAGCAAAATCAACGCGAGAAACCGAAGCGGACTGACCGGTATTGCCTCCAGTGACCACCATCACCTTCCCGGTCAAGTCTGGAATATCATCGACCGAGAACTTCGACTTCGTTCCGGGAAAGGTCTCTCGAAGGAGGGATATTGTGGACCCCATGTTGTTTCGCGGTTCATGATGGCACGAAGGAATATATAGTGGAAACAAGAACTCCTTATGGGTTGCAGAAAGCGTCAGGAGGCCGCACGGACTCTTGTAGCCGCAGCAGCCGCCCCACTAGTAGTCGAACTGGGCGAATAAACGAAATTGAGGATGACTGTTGGTATGAAGATGCACGCGTCCCTCCGGTAGGACCGGCACATGCGTGGTGCATCAGACTCGTTGTAATCTCGTTGTACGGGTACCCTCGGATACCACGGAGTTCCTAGCAATGGTTCGATTTCGCTGGCAAGCTAACAACGCTAGCGTGATCTGCAAAAGGGCTGTATATTTAAATTGATACCAGCTAAAGGTAGTGATGATATATAGAGCAAAGGACAAAGTCGAATCTTAGCTTCCGAACACGCTTGCACCGAAGTCTTCGACCAAAAGCCCAAACTAAGGGGGGACAATTAGATGGGAATGCAGGAGGTGAGAAGTAGCGTACTTTGATTTGACCAGGTTCACCATTTACTTTGTCTTCCTGAGCCGCCGGATGTCAATTGAGGTAGAGGAGAGACGCCGAATGAGACCGGCGCAGACAGCAAGCTCATATATGCCCTCGATGTGGGAGCGTAGATCGCGATAAACGTAGACGGCGAGATAGATGCCCATGATCTACTTTTTGGCTGACAGTTGATAAGGTCCCTTCCGCGATTCCTTGACTGATACACGACGGGATAGTGGTCATCGAGCACTAATGTCGGTGGTGGTCGGCCCTGCATATCCCAACCAGACCTCTACCATGGCTCTCCATCCCGTAAGAGCGTCGTGTGGTCCTTTTGGAACGAATGCATTCTGGCTTCTCCTTCTCCTTGTCGAATAGCTTGAAGCCGACACCAAAGCCCATGGGTATCCTGAATCTATTAACAGCAAGTCCAACGACGAAGAGACCTTGACTCACCAGATAGGGAAAGAACATCCCTGTCCCGCGCTATTTGACACGTCAATCCGTGCTGTACATGACGGAGGGATGCGACGTCAATGACGAAGAGGTGGTATGGATGCCACCCTTCATCTGAGGCGAAGACAGAAAAGGACAACAAGCTCTTCTAGGTTGCCCTGTGCGATTGTCCTTGGCCTTTGCGCGAATAACGACGGTGAAACTAACACACCTTGCGCACAGGATGTCAAAATTCTGCCTCAAGCAATCTAGCGGCGCTGACACCTTTCGATGGCGACGGTGCTGCATTCGGAGGTGCAGAGAAGGTCTCGTAGTGGCTCTAGTAAAATTTGCAGGAGAATGTGGCAAGAGAGCTTGCAAACGAGCCACGATCCCACGGCCTGCGGAAAGCGTTGGACGCGTTTTGTTTGTGCAAAGGAAAGAGTGTGTCGTGTCTGCCAGGCAGGCGGAGTAGCAGACATGGGCGAACTGCATTCACAGAGAATCAGACGTGGTGTAGAGTGAATGAGCGAGTATCCGAGTATTCTTATCCAGAGAACGTCATGACGGTCGTGGTCAAAGCCCAGATAAACACGTCACAATTGATCGTCCCGGGCCGATGAGGACTTCAAGTCTTCAACTGTCGTTGCCACTGGTTGGCATCATTCCTCCAGCTGACGGACGCGTCTCGTTCGTAACAGCGACGACCATACGACAAGAGACAAGTGCGAATGGCGCCACTGAATCACACCAAGTCGTCCCTGCTCCCAGTCGGATGCCAGGATGGCCTCTTCGGTCGAACGTTATGTACATCAAGGTACATGCTCTGACGATTAGCACGGACTGGTCGTACTGAATGCAAGTGATACACAGTAATCTACTGCGGTACTATAGAATTGTGGAGTGAAACATGCTGTGATTACTCCCCAGCGCGACGTCTCTGGTATACAGTGATTAATTATAGTGCCTTGACATGTTTTTAGATACAAAGCCACTGCTCGTCCGACAGAAATGCCATCCCTCTTTGAAAGGAGCCAGAACGAATGCTTGGCAAACGATCCAAAGCCGTCGCCTGTGCGAACTGTAGGAAACACAAAACGCGCTGCGAAGTGCTCAATCCGGGATCGGTGCGCTGTCATCGATGTGAGGTCCTTGGCACGTCCTGCTCATACGAGGCTACCTCTTCTACATCGTCCCTCGACTTTGATCCCGGGCCAGTCGATGCATCATCATCATTGTCACGGTTGTCGTCGTCGTCCTCAGATCCACCCAGAGCCGTCAGGACAACTACAAATGCGACTCCAAGTCCAGGCTCATGGACTGGTCGTCCTTTGACAAATGCCTCGAAGGTAGAACACATGTGGTCTTTCATACCGCAGCAGATTGACTGGAGCGCATCAATCGTCGCCGTACAGACACTGATGCAGCAAGCCGGCCCTTCGAACCCGCCGCCACCCATGACAATTGATCAGTCCGTGCACGATATCCTCATGCCCGAGCAGATTGAGCACCTTATTGCGATGCAAGTCTACACCTTCTTCTGGCAACTCACCGCGCACTAATTCTGTCGGCATTTAGATTTCGCTCGTCGTATACACCATGGCTCAACTTCATTCCCCTTCGCAGCCCTCTTAATGATCTTGTATGCTGCAGCATTGCCGCGCGCCATATAGCACCATCTCCCCGACTCGTCAAGCTCACCGAAGACAAAGTAGCGCGCATAGTCTTCGATCCTCACAGTTTTGAGAGTATCGAATCCATTCAGGCTCTCATTATCCTCTCGCTGTGGCAAGGGGACGGAAAGGTGTTGATTGGCATGGCGGCCAACATAGCGCTCAACATACATCTCTCTGAGGCTTCTCGCACTGTGACAAAGCTGCAGGCAGAAGGAAACCTGGGGCCCGAGCTTGAAGAGGCAAAAGAACATGCCAGACTAGTTCGTGATCACTTTCTGTCAAAGCGAAGTTCCATTGACCTCTTCTTGATAGTGGCTTATGCTCGCCAATACAGAATCGCTATTATGTCTAGGCACTCATCGAAAACCGTCGACTTTCCGTACAGAGCTAGACACGAACGTTTTTCCCGTCTGTACGCCGTCGAATCCCGCGGAAGGTCGTGATCTGCGTATCAGACTGATGGCAGAGATTTTCAACGCGACTGCTCAAGGCATAGACATAAAATTGGACCAATATGCTGAACTTGAGCTCGCTTGTGTTGCTTTGAATGAAGCTCTGGACGAGCTAGACGGTCTTTTGCGGGTCGTTTCTCCTTTATCAGGTATGTCATCTTCAGAGATCACACAAGCTTTTGTCGATTCTCAATGCGCTCTCCAGTGATCAGTGACCACGATTGGTTCAGCTACCACATGCTGCCATGTATGGTACTTTTGTGTCGCCAGCTTGTTATCCACCACGGGTTCTTCCTTCTTCGTTGGGATTGGAGAGACCGAGACTTATCGGACTCCCCCCTCTGGTTCCTCGAGCCCAAGGTGCAAGGCAAACCTATCGCTATCGAGTGGGGAAAGGACCAGCTCCGCACTGCTGAACTCTTGCTCACGACGTTTATTCAATGCGAGAGCTCCAACCTACTAGGAACGTGTCCAGACGTCTTCTTTGCATGTCTCGTATTCGCGGGCACCATCGTGATTGGGCTCCGTATCTACACACAGGCGCGTTTGGGAAGAGATATGCGTGGTCCTGGTCAAAAGCTGCTGCAGCGGACGTCCGGGGTTCTGAAGAACATCGCGTTGGACGAGAGTCACTCCGCTATGAGATCTGCAAAGGTCATAGACACGATGCTCGACCTGTGGGCCGAGAAGTTAAATGAGGGAGGACCCGCCGCCGCCGCCACCCCACAGCAGCCGAGTCGCGAATCTACTGGATCCAACTTCAATGATGAAGACTTTTGGTCACAATTTCTAGGCACAATGAACGACGTTCAACCCCCATAGACTACGCTGTATTTCACTGTTAACCCAGTTCTAGTCACCCAGATTGATGCGGCGGGATCGCTCGCAAAGATCGAGCAAGGTCGGCACGTCATTCGAGAGAGAAAGAATGAATGGAGTCAAGCGGACGAGTTAAGTACCCGTATGCCTCTATCTGGCACTGATCGTCTTCTCACTCCCAGATGATCGGGATACCTGTCTCTTTCCATGTTCTGGTATACTTACCACCTCGTTGAGCTCGACCGTCACACATTGCCTCGCTCCGAACTCCCGTATGCTTGTCATGCTCTTGAGTGTTCCTATGTTGAGACTCTGCCTGCGCGATCGCTACATAAACACAAGTACTTATTTTAGCTGGGGTAGCCTCGGCACCGTGCTCGAAAGAGGCCTGCTATTGCTGTGAATGTGTAAGGCTCTTACCGCTTGAGGTGCTGTACGGTGAGCTCTTCCACGATATGGAAGTCTCAGAACCTGATGGAGCGATACTGGGAGCTTGAAGCTTGATTGATATCAGAAGTGCTCTTTTGTATCTGTTTCTGTCGAAGTGAGTCACTGGCGGGCTTCCAGCTCCTTCTTTCATTTCCATTGCTTTGGATGCTATGATGTACTAGCAGTAACGAGCAGTGGCGTATGTTCCTCGCGATGAGACCCTCCGGTCACAAGTGTTCAAAACTTCAAACAACTCGGTTTTGTGTGCATAGCTCACTGATCAAAGAGTGATTTGGGACTACCAATAGAGCACTTCTCAGGTGAGATGTCATGCAAGTCATACTGGCTGGGTCACTGACACTACAAATTCGGGTCGGCAGCTACGCTTCGTTCGCGTCTTGTCGAGCAGGCCGTTAGCCGCTCAGCCATGTTTGAGCTGTCACGGTCCAATACAGAAACTTCGCAGACTCTTGATACGGTAGATAGCCAAGTAATGTACTCTGATCTAATATTGCTTGTCCTGCGTTTGTTCATACCTGCGTCCGTAGCCGAAAAGGTGAGGGGTAGAGGTTATCTCTGCACTTGAGCTTGGAATGATCGCGATCGAACATTCGGGACGCGTCTTGTCGATATGTTCGTTAAGAAACACCCTCTGAGTTGAGGAAGGCAACATAGCCATTTGAGCTCAAGTTTCGACGCACATGCTTGCTGGTTGAACCCATACAGGGGTCCGATGCGCATTGTGCGAGATGATGGGGTGCCATTTGATTGGCAAACTATCGATATAAGCATGCAAAAGTCAACGGTTTGTGGCTGAAAGGGAACAAGCTTCATCCCTCTCGTTAGTTGACGGCTATTCTGTATGAACCATCCTTTGTCGTGGCACTGGCTTCACAGAGCTGTGTTCATGACACACGCATGTACATTCGAAGTCACACTGATGGATCCGCGCGGAAGACGAAAGCGCGATGACATATACACAATCCAGCAGCAATAACATTAAGGTGGCAGGTAGGGCGCTCGTTGCCTTTAGTCTGACGCACATATCAGTCACAGCAATTGGCAGAATGACAGAATTGTCAAGGCTCAACTCTTTTGGCGCGTCCCATGGCATCTCCTCGAAGTCACTCCGCGCGCCCTGTCATCACACATGTCAAACAGCAGTGAAATACTCCATGATATGGAGAGCCGTATAGGCGCCATGTTGAAGCAATGAACCGCATTTTCGGCCAACGCATACATTTGGATGATCACTTGAGTGCTGCACACTGCAGGGCATGAGTCTGCGCTTCGATTCAGACATCCTGTGCAGACTGCTACTTGAGATCCGAACTTGGCCTATAACAGAAGGGCCAAGAAAAAGCGCGGTGGACGCCTGAAGCCTAACGAGATGAGGGAAATGCTGGTGCTGGTCTGCCACAAACTGAGATCTTCAGGGGCAGGAACGTTTGATCCGGGCCTTTCCGTTACTGTTCCGTAATGAATCATTGCCTGTTTGTGGTTGTGTACCGCCGGTGTTCTTCCTGTCCTCCTTGTCCTCAATGTCCTCAGTCAATGGCAGTCATTGCTCTGCAGCGCGAACCGCCATGGCGCTGAGTTTAGCGCTGAGAAACAGCTGACATTCTAGGTCAATCTCGACCGCGCGACACCTGCCCTGTCAGTGCTGTCCTATGATCAGATCCTTGTCGCACAGCCATTTATTGGCGCGCCAATGTGGGACCAAAATGTCTAGCTGCACCTGACTCTAGGCTGTACACGTCCGGGTAACCTCCCGGCAGTGATTCAGCGCACCGGGTATATAAAGACTCATGGATCGCTTGGTGGCGAATTCCCATCCACAACTTCCACTTCACACCCATGAGCGTCACAGACAATACAACCGTCGTCGGAGACCGCGACACTTTCAAGAAGGAGCAAGACTACTCCCTCCATCCAAAGGATGTTTCTTCCAGTGCCCACTCACACGGGAAACGGAAAGTAGAGGCGGACACGTTTGCAACCACAGTCGATTACATGGCCGAGGACCGCCCCTTTGTCGTGAAAATTGGCAAGGACGGCTTAATCGCGGCGTTGGAGAAGTTGGATCGTTTGCTGATTGAGGTAAGTCTCGCTCAATACATTTCTATTTATGTGGCCGCTCACTCAATTCGTTCTACTTATAAGTCGGGGCGTTCCAATCTCCTCTCGAAGAAGAAACCCGTCAGCTGGACTGGTCGCGAGATTACTCCCGGCCAAGTGGGGCTAATCAATCATGGTGGCTCACCGAAGATTCTTACGCGTCCGGGACGGTACCCTACATTCCCCTTGCGTAACTGGTGGGCGCGCTCATGGGAGGGCGTGCGCGGTCTGTCAGACACCGTCATCAACTTCCAAGGTCTCACTGGTATGTCTCTTCACCTACTCATTCCGTTCACGATACTCATGTAGCTTCGCCAACAAAAGTCGTCCAAGTCTCGCAGAATCAAGCAGCGGTGATATCAGATTCAACAAATCATGTCTTCGTTATCCGCAATTCCGCGTTCGTCGCCTTCGCGATTGAGGGCACGTACGATGTGCTATCAATCGTGGACCAGACGCACTTGCCGACCCCTATCAAGGACCCAGTGACAAAGAGCATTCTCGGGTATACCCACGAGGTGAAGATGAAGAGCAAGCTGACTGATGGCGACACAAGGGAATTTGTCGTTGCCACTTTGTAAGTTCAAGTCTAAAGTTGGAATTATCATAGCGATGTTCATGTGCCAACTAGCCTCGATATACCTGCAAACAACTGCGCGATTCTGCAGAAGGGTGATGAACTCGAACTCCTGGGCGCCGGACAGTCGGTCATCACCAATCCTAGCGTGACGCTGCGCGGGCTATACACTTTGGGCGAGAACCAGATCGAAATGCCCACCAAAGACATGTATGCTCTCCCCAGTTCTGAGTCATCATACGCAGGCTAATTCGTATCTTTCTTTAGCTTCACTCGCGATCAAGTACCTGTCAGCCTCACAATCTATCTGAAATGGCAGCTCACTGAGCCCATGAAACTCGCTACTCATGGGTATCACACTCCTTACGATGCTCTCCACGACAAGACCCAGTCCATCTTGACGCAAATCGTCGCCCATTTGGACTATTCCTCCATGGTCAAGCAGCGCTCCCTTGGACCGGACAACATGGAAGATGGCACTGACCCATCCTCGCCCTTCCTGGACGCGTTACGGACACGTGCGATGGACGACATGCACGAGGCGGCGCTGGAATACGGAATCGTTCTCAAGGACCTCGCGGTGATTGACCGGCAATTCAAGGGAGAGATTGCGACTACAATGGACAAGTTGACGACCAGGGCGTTGCAGGCGCAGGTCGAAGCTGCTGTAAGTGGCCCTTGCACTTCCTTCTGTATCACTACCTTTTGCTGATGGATTGGTCATAGAACGTCGATCGAGAGAACAGCAACAAGGTTAAGCAGGAGGAGGGTGCTCTTTCTGTAGCACGTATCAAAGCTCAGGCGCTGAACACCAAGGCCGACGCGGAAGCATATAGCGTCGTCGCTGCCGCGAAGGCTCAAGCACAGCGTTTGAAGATTGAAGCTGAGGCCAATGCTGAGGCGACGAGGATGGCAGCCGAGGCCGATGCACAAGCCATCAGGATCAAGGCGCAGGCGGATGCTGATGTGACGGATGCCTTCGCGAGGGAGATGGAGTTGAGGAGGATGGATGTGGCGCGGGTTAGGGCGTTCGGGGACAGGACCATCTTCGTGCCGTCCGAAGGACCTGGCGCAGCCATGGGTCATGCAATGGCGACGGGGATGGCAGCAAGTATGGGAGCAAAGGAGGCATAGCTGAATGCCTTGGCCTCTCTCATTTGGAGTCAGATCTAAGAACTTCTGCAACCTTTTCTTTGATACCACCACTATTGATCGCGCATTCGTAATCATTCATAATTCTGTAGTTATCCACTTTCTTCGGTCTTCTGTATCGTTACAGATATTGTACAAGATTGTATCTATTTGCTACAACGTATAAATTATCTGATGTGCTAGCAGTCGTGTGTGGCATCGTTGAAAAAAGCAAGAATAGTTGTAGCATGGAGGCAGACAGGTGTCATAGCTTGGCCTCTAGGTATGCCCTCGAGGGGATTCTGTTCAGAATCTTAGCTAATTGAGAAGCGAGAGCTTTGGAGTGCGTTTGAGGCAGCTTGGGTTATATCAGCGTGGTGATCATGCTCGAAGAAAATAGAGCTTACAAGATGACCAGCACCTTCAACATAGGACACCGAAGCAAGATTCGTGTAGCCGCCACTTGCGTTGTTGATGACATCGCTTTTGACATGGCCAGGGCTAGAATGACTGTTAAGCTATCTAACACATTGACACGGATCGAGAAAAGCGTACATGTAGTCATCAACAGCACCGTAAACGAAGTGCAGCGGGGCTATTTTGGCGAAATGGGACAAACCCTGATATGCACGCGCATTGCCCAGAAGGTCACGGTAGTAAGCCTGACACAAACCATGAGGCACGCCTCAGGAACTTGTGAAAGGAGACCCACAAGTTCAAGCTGTTTGCTGCACTTGAGAGTAACGCCGCCACTCTCAGTTCCATTCTCCAGATCGTTCACGGCGGGAAGACTTCTGAGACCGTAGCACTGAAACATCATGAGAGATAGGCAACTTTGATCAGAAAAGAGATCGTACCACGAACGACTGAAGAACCCTGTCATCCCAAGACTTCCAGGACCGCTTACTCCTCAGTGAGAGATAAGCGGCCTCTCTTGAAGGCCAGACATCATCTCGCTTTGCGACAGCCTTGAAGAACAAGTTCTGTGCTACCACAGAATTCTCCTTGTCCATAATCATCATTTCTACGAGCACGAGGGCTTCGAAATGTATCCGAGGAAAGAGAGGCAAGGCTAATAATCTACGTGTAAAAGAGCAAGAATTGTATGCGCGGGTGAGTCAAAATGTCAGACGGTGGAACGGGATGGGTATACGTACAGAGCGCCTGCACCCGACGAGTGCCCCACGCCAATGAGACGGCGTTTCCTGAAGTTGACGTCAACGCCAGTTCCATGGCCGAGAATGAAGGCGTGTAACAGCCGGGAGTATTCCTCCCAGTGAACTAAGAGGACTATGTTCAGTCTGGATCGAAAATATGAATGCCGAAATCTAGCACCCACAGGTCTCGTATCCCCATTGCAGGGTCTCTTCATTGAGTATCGCAGCATCTCCATGATTCGGCGCATCGATGGCCCAGACATCTCGAATCCTTCCACCGCATAGGTTGAACAGATCGTCAATGGTGGCCTCCCAAATCTCTTTGTGGAAGTTGGTGCCGTGGAGGAATATCACGGTGAATGCGTCTAGATCGGCAAAGGTAGACGAGGCGGGGCGCCAGTACCGCTTTACAGTCGACACAAGAGGGTAGCTTGGCCTTGGGTCAAAGACGAAGGACTGCGAGTGTACACTCGAAGACATGGCGAGAGGTGGGACGGATGGAGACGTACATCTGGAGGGCTCCTTTTTATGAGTGATAGGAAGGCACTGCGGTTTGATTCCCGGCGACGCAGTGCAGTTAGATGTGCGGGAACCGGATGAATGCGCACGGCGTCAATGCGCGCATCGAAAAGAACCTACTTTCAATGGGGAGGCTTCTATAGGCGTGTGCGATGATAGACGCCACACGAACGCTCCAGCCACGAGTATTCAGTGACGAGACGGGGATATGAAAAGTGTATACGGCAGACAATTGCACATAATGAGACCAAGGAGGAGCTTATTCAAGCTTCGCGGCACGGCATGTGATCTGGAATGGCGATGAGAAGACGGAAGGGCGAGCGCGGATCGGTGTCGTGGTCATGGTTCGTCCTTTCAAGGAAAGGAGTTGATCCTGCCAGGAAGGAAATTAGTGTCTTCTGCGAACGCCACAATGTCGGACTATGTTACCAACAACGACCTATCGTTCGAGAGGCGGGTGTTAACGGCTGGGTAAAAGCACATCAGAGAAGACCGTCGGACTGAGGGGAGTCAGAGGTGGCAAAGGGTCGTAGAATTGTGCGGTTTCTCCGCACGCGATGGAGGAGGATAAGCTTTAGACGGGCCGTGTAATCAAACTCGCTGCTGATGTGCACCGTGACGGAGTTTCGTGAACGCAGCGTCCATCGCGAATAACTGATAGACTTGCGACAACTCGGCCATGGCTGTCCGAGCGAAGTTTGCGACGGTTACAGCTCAAGGAGTATATACAACTATAGTAGCATTTAGCGATTCGACGCAATCGCTAAAATTGACCGAATCGCTAGAATCGGTCTCAAAGGCTGAAATTCGCCAAATCTGGCGACGCCGTGACTTTCCCAAACGAGCACACCGCCCCGAACAGGATCATATTCCCGCCCCCTACCGCGAACCGCTACCGCCGACCAACTAACCCTAACCAAACTTAGGGCTCGTGCCTTCGCCCTAAGTTGAGGGCGCGCTACGCGCGCGAGCCGAGCCAGACCTCTAACCTGAGTTCTCACCACCCAGACCTCTAACCAAACCCTCACCTTTAACCAATGCCTTGGGATCTCAAGGGCGGGAAGATGCGCACGGCGGGCACCATCCCGCACTCGCGTGCCTTACGATTTCCAGCGATTATGTGGTCCCTGGAAGTAAATCGCTAACTTTGGGACCGAATTCAGCGATTGCCGAATCGCTAATCCAACCAAAGTTGTCGTGCCTCCAGCTCAAGGCATCCTGACTGGCAGGATCATAAGAACGCCCCGGCGGTAGAAGTCGAGCTGCTGCCTCATATTCGAGAAAGCTGGGAAGACGAGTTCAGCCACTGCCAGGAAACAATTCCAGCTTCATGATCCGTCGGAAGTGTTTTTACAACTGTGAGAAGTCGGACGAAATTGAATCGGTTGCAGAGAGGATGGTACCAGTGTCTGGACCCCGGCGCAAGGTTTCGGTACCACTGCCAAGCTCTAGGTGACCTCCATATACTAGCCTAGTGGCCCGAAAAAAAGTCAATGCGGGAGCCCATTTTGGTCGCCATCACAGGTGGAACATGAACTCAGAACTTCAGGTTTCTTTTTGAGCAATAAGCTCCCTCATCGGCCGTTTCATTAACTCTGGTAAATGTTAGAAAGCGTTCTCCCCATTTTCGAGGGCAGTCCGAACCGGAGAGATTTTCAGGATACGCAGAGGGGCAGAGTTGAGAAGGAGCGATAGATAAGATTAGATGGAAAGTGATCCTGATACTCTGGAGCTCCGAGTAGATGCTGCTTTACTCCATTCCACCTTCACGCTGTCTAGGTCGAACACTCTTGAGAAGATACTCAATGGTTACTGAGGAAAGGAAAGCAGAACTCATCGAAAGTCTGGCAGACATACGCGGTCGCGTTCCTCCGTCCAAGACCTTAGTTGCTGTTTCCAAATACAAACCAGCATCGGACATACAAGCTTGCTTCGATGACGGGCAGCTTGACTTTGGCGAGAACTATGTGCAGGAGCTCGAAGACAAAGCTAAAGAGGTCGGTCCATACAACTGCCGCGATCGTGACTTGTCATCAACCGCCACACCCAGCTCCCATCTGACATCCGATGGCACTTCATCGGCACTCTCCAAAGCAACAAAGCAAAAGCCCTTGCAGGTAAGTGCATTCTCTCACCGACGGTCTTCTAACCCAAGCTTACTTGCTTGCCCTTCTGCAGCCATACCCAATCTGCACACGATCCAAACCCTGACATCTAGCAAAGCCGCAAGTGCCCTCAACAAGGCCCTTCCCCCCACGCGCGCCACGCCTCTCAATATCCTCATTCAAGTGAACACCTCTAGCGAAGACGCAAAGTCCGGCCTGGCACCTCTCACCCCCGCATCCCCATCAGGCGCCCTCACGGACCTCGCCAAATTCATCGTCACAGACTGTCCCCGTCTGCACCTTCAGGGCCTGATGACCATCGGGGCCCTCGAGCAGTCATTGCACGCCGGAGACGAAAATGCCGACTTCGAGCGGCTGAAGGAAACGCGGGACCTGCTGGAGGCGTTCGGACGATCCGAGCTAGGTTGGGACGCAGACAGGAGACTGCTGCTCAGCATGGGCATGTCCAGTGACTTCGAGGCCGCCCTCAGAGCAGGGAGCGACATTGTCCGAGTAGGCACGGGAATATTTGGGGGACGCAAACTCAAAACAAATATGAAATAACGCACCTGGTTCTGCTTACCGTGACGCCTCCGCCTTCGTATTTCGGACATGAATGAAATCGACCAAACCATGTTTACCTGCTGATGAGGACCCCGACCCTCTTCAAATGTATTGAACCGTAGAACAAAGCAAGATACCGGCTCCCTCTCCGCTTCCGTGTATCGGGGAGGTCTCTTTACTAATAACGAGTTTCAATAGAAAGGACGTTCTACGATGCACGGAACTCTGGCTCAAAGGTAAACATCTTCAGCATCATCATTAATACCGTGCCTTTCGTGAACCGCATAACGGGCGACTGCTGTGGGTCAGCAACTTCACTTTGCCTAAGGCTGAATTCGAAGGCACTACCCAGAGTGTCTGTACATGCTCCAGCAATGTCAATGTCAATGTCATGCTTTCGTGAACGAACCGCGTGACGAGCGACTGCTGTCGGCTGAAAACTCGCCTTTGCGCAAGACTCAAGGTACTGCCCACAGCGTCTGTACACGTTCCAGTACCATCGTGCCTCTCGTGAACGAACCGCATAACGGGCGACTGCTGTCACGGTGAGTCGGTCGGAAACTTGACTATGCTCAAGGCTCAAAACATTGCCGACAGTGACTATACATATTACATGTCTCAGCATCATTACCATTTTCGAACCTTTCGTGAACGGCATAACGGGCGACTCGGGCTGCTGTTGGTCGGATACATGCTCAAAGCATTCTCCACAGTACATATTACACGTCTGAATCTCAGCATCATCCCCGAATTCGTGCCTTTCGTGAACGGCATAGCGGGCGACTCGGGCTGCTGTCGATCGGATACTGTGCATGCTCAAGGCATTCTCCACAGTACATGTACATGTTCCAGCATCATCAACGATTTTTGTGCCTTTGTGAACGGTATAACGGGCAACTCGGGCTGCTGTCGGTCGGAAACTCGACGATGCTCAAGGTAGTATACTCTCCACAGAGCATGTGCGGATCTCAGCATCGTCTTCGATACGGTGCTCACCGTGTATCGTATAGTAACGGGCAATCAGACTGTTGGCCGGAAACTTCCCTCTGCTCGAGCACACCCATCATCATCTTCGATACGGTACCTACCGTGTATCGTACAGAAGCGGGCAAATAGACTGTTGGCCGGAACTTCCCTCTGCTCAAGGGCACCAGTCACTGTGCATGATATGCGCGATCCCAGCATCATCGACATCTTCGATACGGTGCCTACCGTGTATCGTACAGTAGCGGGCAAATAGACTGTCGGCCGGAAACTTCCCTCTGCTCAGTGCATGTACGGGTTCCAGCATCATCTTCGATACGGTGCCAACCGTGTCTCGTATAACGGGTAACCGAGCTGTCGGTCGGGAACTCCCTTTTGCCTAAGGCTCAAGGCTATGTCTACCGTGTCTGATGGAGCCGGCTAACCTCCCCTACCAGTAGCGTGCAGTTGCCAATGTCGTGAAGCAGTAAATTTTCCAGGAACTGCTCCTCATGACTTTCCCTCTCCGGATACCTTCCTACACTGATGCATTCAAAACCACGTTCAGCATACCACAGAGCTTTGGACTAAGAAAGTACAGGCTCCACAATATTCAACACCACTTTTCTTTCGGGCTCCAAAATCGCCCAGTCCCAAGCCCGATTCTTCAGAGCCGCCCGAATGCCTCTGCCCAGAGGACGTCCCACGGCAACATCGACATCATTCGTTACAAACCACCCATCCCACACTGGCTTCGGTTCGACGACAAGATGCGTGAAAGCCCCCGCCTTGAACAAGTCGTCCTCAGTGAGGTGCTCGGTCTTGTTGTATATCCATCCCTCGTGCTCATGTAGGAAGAGAGACGCTCCAGTCTGCGCTGCTAGATTGCATATATGTATGTGAGTCGTAGGCCAGACCTCCGCCTGGTTGACTACTCCGTCTGAGAACACTTCTTAGTGGCTTTGACCCAACAAGCGTGTAAGTTCTACCTGGCAGCTTCTTAAACACTGTATGTTCGTCGTTGTTGAGCAATTTCAGAGCTTCTCCACCTGGGTAATTGTTCATGGAGATCCTGGTGTGCTGGTATGTCACGAAGCTCTGGGCAAATATGCATCCGAGAAGGAAAGCGCCAAAGACGACGCCGTGCAGGACACGGCGTTTGAAAGTCTTCCTTTGTCCACTCCTGCGAAGTGTGTCAGGTCATATTGCCGAGACAGAGACAAGATGCGTACAGCCATTTCGAGCACCGGACCGCGGCAGCCACATTGAAGATGGGTACGACGTAAACAATGAAGCGCCATTCCTTGTGTCCCAGACAACTGATGAGCGACACGAAGGTCAATGACGGAAAGAGTAGAAGCCTAATTCCGGAGTCCGTGAACACGCCAATCCAGGACAGCACAAAACACGCCATGGTTGTCTTGGGGAGGTAGGAGAGCAGGTAAGCGTCCCATGGCTCTATGCCCCACTCCTGGCTTTTGCCCAGGACGACGTTAAAATATATTCCGGTGAATTCTGGCCAAACAAATTTTTGCCAGAAGTAGGAGTCGACGGTGAGGGTGAGGGCCAGTGAGGATAGGGCCGAAAGGAGACCAACTTTGATGAGATTGGGGAATGAGATGGAGCGTGCGTAGAAACGATGAAATAGAGATAGTGGCGCCAGATAGAGTGCGACTTCGGCGCGGAATACGACCGCGGTGGAGGTAAGTAGAGCGATGGCAATGGAGGTTTTCCTTGGAGACGGATTATCCAGGAGGAGGGATGTCGCGAGATTGACTGTGACATGTCGATTAAGACGCGTCTCAGTAGAGCACAAATCCTGACGACGTACCCGGAAACAAAGCAAACATGTTTGGCAGGGTGCGGCCCATCCAAAACGGTACGTGGAATTGGGACAGGGTGAGCAATGCGAAGATGGTGGACGTAAGATGTCCAAAGCGTCTAAAGACTGCTCGTCGTATGAGGCATAGGCCAATGGCGTTGATGGTAGCGAGAACCAGACGAACTGCGGCATGTTTAGAAGGAGATGAGAGGTGCAAGAGAGCTATGGCACGCACCGATGATTTGTAGCTCGAGTTTCGACTGCACGAGTCCCATCCAGTTCGCAATCCATATTACTGGTGTTGATAGCCACGCCAAGATAATACTGCCGATGAACGTCCGTGGCACAGCGCCTGGGAATACAAAGTGGTCGTACTGGTGAGTCATTAAACGGAAGAAGGAGAGCCGCAGCACGCCTACTCACCTTGGGCAATGCAGAAGGAAAGACACCGTACATCAACACGTCGTGCGTGGCATGGAGGTTGAAGCTTTCCTCGACTTTCGTGAAGGGCGCGAGCCAGACGTGAACGGCGCCGACAAAGACAGCGAGCACGTCGAGAAGGACGTCCAGCGCTGCATTGAGCATGCTGGTGGTCGTAAAACAGGTTAGAGATGCCACGTGTCGCCAAATGTCCGATCAAAGTCAGACGCGCCCGCCTCTGCGCGTGGACGTGGCGTGAAAATATGTGTGGCGCTTGTCTTTCTAAGTAGATTGGACATATGAGCTTTGCATGAGCGCTCAAGAAATTTCCGTGCCTCCAAGAAAGGCGATGTCAAGGAAACCTCTATGGGCTCGCGCTTGCCCCCAACAAGGCAAAGTTTCGTGGACTTGAATGGTCAGGTTTTTGCTATCATCCATCCTGGCTCGTCGACGCTCTGTCCCCGCTTTGTTGGCATGTGGCGCTGGGTATACACTTCCTCAGTCCTAGAGTCCGGCCTCTCGGGCCGCGGCCAAAATGATTCGATCATGCGTCAATTTAAAGCCTAAACCGTTTGAGCCTGCTTCTTGACGACATGCCTTGGTTTCATCCTTACCACCATGGGCTCCGAATACGATCCTGTGCCCGCCAAAAAGCGCCGACTACGCGGTACGCAGCGCAGTCAAACTAATCGGTTTTTGTCTGACATTTGGCAGGGGCCTGCGATCTGTGTAAATTGAGGAAAAGTGCGACCAAGCGTGGTCTTCTTTCGTAAAGAAATGGGCCAGTACTGACATGCCCCCATCCAGCGCGATGTATGGATCTGCTGCAGAGATACGCCCACTTGACTCATCTGGCCGACAGGCGACAGCGCACAGATGTTCAATAACATCTGCTCGAATTGTATCACGTATGGCGAGAATTGTACCCATAATATGTCGGGGGCGAGGAAAGTGCGTCGCCTGCATACCTTCTCATCATGAAGACTTACGGTACTTTTAAGCCTGTCGACAAATCGTCCTTCAAGTGGGTTCTTCCTCTACCCGACTTGTTAATGACCGAACGCGTTCTTCAGCTTTCTGAACTATGTTCATGCATCCAGCTCAAGTACCGCGCCAAACACTCCCCAAGCATCTATGCAGGTCAGTCGTCAGTAGGGTCACACTGGGATCGTACTCAATCCCCTTCAGCATTCGCCACCCGTCGCATCAACCCTCGACGCACAAATTACACAGATACTTTCGTTACCACCAGTGATACCAAGAGACACATCGACGGTCCAACAGCTATTGATCGAACTCGCCCAGCGCGTTCGAGCTCTGGAAGCGGAACTCACGGTTTTGCGACAGGTCTTGGCTCGCGATGTACCGGCAGAGACCATCGAGGATGTTTCCACTACCATCGTACAGGACATACGCGAGGATATATCCATGGTCATACAAGACAAGACCGATGCCGTCTTGACTGATACATTGAAGAACCTGACAGTTGGTCATTCGCGACATCGACACTACGGAAAGTCGAGTCATATCATGTTCATGAAAAGCGCCATCGACATCAAGAAGCAACTTACTGGATCATCGGAGGGCATGGCGTTCAGTGCTAAGCGGGGTGCATTCTGGAACAGCCAGCCGGTAAGGCGCCCGTTATGTGACTTATGTCTATCCTATGCCAAGCTTCCTGACTTGGACACAGTGGCAAAGAGCGCTTCACGAAGACGATTACCTACCACCGTATACGTTCCCTCATGAGGACCTCATGCGGGAGCTCATTCAGAGCTACTTTCAGGACGAATGCCTCGTCCCGCTCCTCCATCGTACCAGCTTCGAACGCAAAATAGCACAAGGGCTTCACCATTATGATCGCAACTTTGGGGCCTTGGTGCTAGCTGTCTGTGCCGTCGGCTCGTCATTCTCAAATGATTCCCGAGTATTCCTCGACCCTATACAAGAGCACACTGCTGGATGGGTTTGGTTCAGACAGATACGACCGCTGCCGCGATCTTTCGCCCAGCCCATGTCGGTATATGAGTTGCAAACGCACACGGTTAGGAATCCGTTCTCTTCGTGTCCGTCCTGATCGCAACCTGACTAGCGTTGCTGTCTTGTTTACAGCTCTCCGTCCTTTATGCCAATGGTTCAACAGTACCAGAATCGAGTTGGGTTCTTCCTGGCTTCGGGATTCGAATGGCGCAGGCCGTGGGTGCACATCGGCGAAAGCCTGAGGGTACCACTCCCACGTTAGAAGACGAAGAATGGAAGAGAGCGTTTTGGGCTATCTGGTGTACTGATATCTTCGCGGGTATAACGACAGGCCGACCCCTGGCAATGACGCCTGACGAGTAGGTTCTACTTCTCTTTCCGTTCGTGTCTACTATGGTTCAAGCTTTCTCTTTACACAGCTACGACCAGGATCTCCCAATACCTTGCGACGACGACTTTCGCGATTCAAACTTCCAGTTCGAGCAGTCACCACGAAAGATCTCAATTCTGCCTGCATGGATTCACTACATAGCCCTTTTGGAGATCCTGTCCTTTCAGCATCGCACCATCGTAAGTTAGACGCTTAGACCGACATAGCTGCTGTACTGACCTCACGTTTCCCACAAAGTACGCTGTCAAGCGGTCAAAGCTGTCCTCCGAGATGAGTGGACCCGATCGTGACAAGAAGGTCATGATAGCCATAGACTCGGCTTTGAATCGGTGGGTGGACGCCATACCCGAAAACCGTGAGTTGTCTTCCGAATCCAGCTGTGCAAGCTTTCAATGGGACTGCCTCCTCCTAGTTCGATGGAACCCCCAACATTCCAACGACGTGTTATTCAAGCAGTCCATGAACTTATACGCGCTATACTACTTTACTCAGATCCAAGTCCACCGTCCGTTCATCTCGAACATTGGAAAGTCTACCGATGCACCTGCTGTATCCTTCCCGTCCCTCGCTATCTGCGTTAATGCGGCTCGTGCTTGCTGCCAAGTTGTTCACATTCATCAAAGACGAGGGGGAAGGCCCGTTCACACCGTAATGGTCAGTCTTCTCTCAACAGCCAAGATGTAAAAAGAGCTTGGGCTCAAGCGCGACTTCGACAGATTATGATATTCTATTCTGCGATCGTGCTGTTGATAAACATATGGAGGAACAAACGGGCTGGCGCGGCAAGTCAAGTAGAGAAAGACCTTGGGAACGTGGGGAAGTGTCTCGATATCTTGGGAGAACATGAGAAGAGGTTTGCTGTCTCACTGTGCTGTCAAAGGTTAAAGCTTATGATTTCCATTCTTAGGTGGCAAATTGCGGGTCGCTACTGGTCAGTGATCGAAATGTGTCTTTTGTTATGGTGTGAAACTTAACATCCGTGTAGTGATATGGTCCGAGCTCTACTTACCGACCTCGGCACAGTACCTACAGCTCAGACTGCGGAATCGACTCTCAAGCGCGGGCGTACTGAGACTGAACCCGAAGCTCCTCCTTCTGCCGCGAACGTGGACTGGCCGACACCTTCCTTGCATCCAACAACATTCTCAAGCTTCACCCCCGCCATGATGATCACCACCGAACCAAGCTCTCTTGCCGTGGACCTACCCCCGGATGTCTTCCTGGACAACTTTGATCTGCCGGTTTATACGGACGAGCTTGGCCGTCCTTCGCCATCCGCGACTGATCAGGTCCAGACACAAAGTCAGGACCAGACGTCATACGATTATGAGGCGTGGTTTACGGAACATTTCCCGGTGGAGAGTATCTTGGGTGGCGCTTCTGGGATGCCGTGGGGCACGGATGAGCATCCTGGGCGCCTGGAAGGAGGGTTCTTGGAGTCATTCATGGGTGACACAGGTACAATTTTTTTTGACAGACTGTTGCTATGGCGGCTGATTGAGTTGGTTTAGACACCCAATACGAGATCAAGCAGACTCCACCACTGGATACCAGCGCGATTGATCAGGAGGTGGCGAGCTGGTTCACACGGATGCCTAAGACTTGAGACGAAGCGATCCGCTGAGGCTTTGTACTCAGAATGATTCGATCCTGTAGCTGGGTGTGTAAGAAAACTCAATGTTCTGTAGTGTACGGTGTACTGTAACACTTAATGCCCCCTGTATCAATGCTTCGAAACTCGAACAACAGGCTATGACGCATGATCAGCCATTCAGTATGTG
This sequence comes from Strobilurus luchuensis, assembly GCA_019915105.1. Lineage (NCBI taxonomy): Eukaryota > Fungi > Basidiomycota > Agaricomycetes > Agaricales > Physalacriaceae > Strobilurus > Strobilurus luchuensis. The sequence goes on along the minus strand of JAHLMJ010000010.1, from coordinate 1,314,248 downwards.
GGCAATCTGGTAGTCGTTCACCTAAGTCTCGCTCCGCAATGATTGTTCCGATCTTCGAGCTCTCTCTCCTTCGAACGCGAGGTTCCGAATTTGCAGCGGATGATGCTGCGTCTGGATATTGACAAAGTTGAAACTTGACAGCAGGAGCATCTTTCGTTCTACATGACGCTGACTTGGACGAGAAAGTAAGAATTGCGCCTCCGTATGAAAGAAACGCAGTCCGCCCGATGAAGAGCGCTAGGAGGATAGTAGTAACCACCTTTGGCACTGGAGGGTTCGGCGCAACGGTGAGACAATCGTACGACTTTGGTGTTGATCTTCCTCTACTCGCACCCTTTCTGACAGGACATTTGACTCTCATGCCTCCCTGTTTATGCCGAAGAATTGCTGGCAAGCCCCGCATGCAGTTTTGTGAATTGCGCCACGACCCACGACTCTGAAACATATGGACCTATAGACCATGGCTAGATCACGATGACAACCTCAACATTACTCACGGCACACGGGCGCTGAGAGGGCCTTCATCCCAACACGACGAATGATGACTGTGGGTTGTTGGTACAGATTGACAATGGTACAGATTGACGTGATCTTTGAAGTCGGCGATGCGGTACCTGATGGCCTTGATGTGAGTCCTTTCAATCCTTTCCAAATGTGTTACTCTTGTTCTTTTGTTTATTTCCGAATGTGTTCTTTTTGTTCATGGCAGTACATGCTCTGTCATTTCCCACTGACAGATTGGACAAGAAACGTGGGTCTTCCATTTCTGGCGCTCAATAGTCGGCTTCTCTGGTGATACCAGGGATCTAAGAATGGGGAGATTCCAATTGCGTTCTCCCCGCGGTTCCTTTCCCATCAGTGATTCCTGCTCACGGAAACGGAAAGGTTACGTTGTAATGTGGCGTATCGGCCCCAGATGTAGCCGCTGCACTCTAGAGAAATAGTTCTACCTGGTAAGACTGAGTTTGAGAAGACGATGAAGGCCATTATCGTAGATTTCTAGACATCCCTTTTTTGCGCCACACCAACGAGTTGATCTCTTGATCATAGTTCACGTAAAGGCAGACGGCTATGTTGAGATCGCATGACAAACTCTTATTCGTTGTATACGGAGACATTTTTGGGGTCAGACCCTAAGGCGTACGAAGCTTGGCCAGCGGCGATTCATGTTGACCTTTGGGTAGACTGATAAGTAACCGTCTATCGCATTGGAATGTTTCGTGAACACCTTACGGTTTGTGATGCGCGCGTCTGAGGTTTTGCGTCATGCGATTTTCTGCTGATTTACATTTGACGCCACATTACGACCTGACGTGTGTCCCTTCATAAGTTCATATTGATAGAAACGGCGTCGGGGCTCGGAGTATAGTATTGGCCTTGATGGAAACAAGAAAACGGGGCGAGTGTACAGAAAACGAGGACAAGGCGTGGCTGCGGGTACATCCCGGAACTGATTAGGATATATTGTGGCGTCGAAAAAGGAATGATGGCCTAAATCGAGGGGGTATGCGCCATTTACGCGTGCGAGCCTTGTGCGCAACGGTCTTCGGAGCTCGGACCGGCACGGGAATCCGCAAAATTGTTCTGACGGAATGTTCGATTGCATTGCTGTCCTTTCCGCCGCCAGTCTCAAGACCAACGTTGAGGGCAACTGAATGCGAGGGAACCCGGCTCCTCCGCATATGGGCATAGCTGTACGCATCTTCTGGAAAAGCTAAGCGCCAAGGGCTAACAGTGACACAGCAGAGACAGTTCAGATAAACACTTATGTTTCATTCTGGTGATGGGAAGGAAAATGGGCGCAAAACTGTGCGCAGGCATTGCGGGCGTTGCACAGTGCGTGGTCTAATTCTGTTGCGATTTTGGGGCGGAATTGACGTGGAACACACCTATCGCAGCTCTGGAGGAGAATTCGCTGCTTCCACAGCCTTCGGAATGATTCCATCTGACAGCAATACTGTAAGTTGGATAACCGGCGGACCCGCCTCGAGTCAGGCTCCCAATGCGGATGTTGTTCTTTTCGGAAACTGTCGTCCTAATGCGGCAAGACACTGCTCTACAGCACTTAACGCGCGCTTAAATACGCCTCAATCAGTTGCCTTCTTCTATTGTCACTGAACGTCCCCAGCCGCCGTTATAAGTTGCCGCTCATCCCATCCCACCGACTTCTGCGGAGACCATGATGTCGACGCTGGACAACCTCGACGAATGCATCATCAACGTGCAGGCGCCCGACGACTTCATCTTCAACACACCAATGGGCGAATACTGTGTATCCCCCGAGTCGACGTACGCCAGCACCAACGGTGCGGACCACTTCTAGTTCATATCTGGGCCCCATCTCATCCTGTTTCTGTTACAGAACTCTTTGGCTCTGGAGGCCAATTTGACATCTACAACTCCCCACGCCCCGCCACGCGTCGGTCGTCCGAGTCGGCATCAGCGTTCCACTCTCCGCAGTTCAGCGCCAGGGAACGCTCCTCATCCGTCACCAGTGGGTCCAGCGGCAACTACCAGCCCTCACCCAACACCTCACCCTACAACGGGCAAGTCGCGTTGCACTCGCCTCTGCGAGTCAACACCAAGATGGAGAACGTCTCCCCATATCTCTCGCCGATGAGCGGCAGCGCTTTTTTGGGCTCTCCCCGCGACGACTCTGTGTACCTCAGTCCTTACAACAATGACCCTTTCGGTACCTTGAGCGCCAGCGGCTCGTCCGCAGAGTCGTTGCTCCTGACCCCGGAGGACGCCACCAATATGCGCGGACGACCCCTCCAACGTGACGACTACATCGTGCCCATGCACGGCTCGCGTACCTCTAGCGTCGCCAGCATCACACGATTAGCGCCACCATTATCGGACGACTTCTCTCCCTCGTCCCCCTCCCCAAGCTTCTCCGGGGAAGAACTTAAAGCCCTGGGTCTGAGCAGTCCGAGCGACCTTCCTAAGCCGTTGGACCCTGGTGGATGCCTTGATCCACGCGTCGAGCTCGCTGGTTCGGACAGTGACTACAGCCCCACAATGCCCCAGCGGCGCATTAGTGGGCGCTCTACTCGCAAGAGCGTTGCGTCCGACGCTGTCAAAAAGGCAAGCGCGGATCGTCGAAAGCACCCCGCCCCTCACTGTTGCGATAAGTGCAACCAGACATTCACAGCCAAGCACAATCTGCTCAGTACGTTGTCCTTCTACCGTGCTGCATTTACTCTGCATTGAACCACTCTCTTCAGACCACATGAACTCTCACGCTGGTGTCAAACCGTTCCCTTGCCCGCATTGTCAGGCGACGTTCGGGACAAGTGGAGTGCTGGTGCGCCACATGAAGAAGCGTCACGAAGGCGCCACCTTGGAACACGAGTCTCCCTCCCCCAGGCGTGTCAGGCCGAGGCGGATTAAGAACCCGTAGATTCCCTTGCCCCGCTCCATCCCACTTCCTTATGCTATGACGAACATTCACTGAAGATGCTATCCATTAACAACTAATAGCTTTCTCGCTTTCGCAATCGTTATGTCGCGCTATGTTGTTACGCCCCCATCCCCACTGCCATTATCTCTCTTATCATATCATAGCTACAGTCACATCTAAAGCATCGCCCCATGTATCCCCTTAGCCATCTATTCTCATATTGTATAAAATAGCTATCTCCGTTCATTCATTGTTGCTCCCGCATATTCCACGAGGTGCAGCAGTGCGCGCTTAGCTGTAGCGCTTAGCTGTAAAGGCGGCCTGTACATGTGCACAGCGTCCATCGATAACATATCATTGATAGAATGTACCCCGCGTTTTCTCGGGGCACTTGCTGGTGCGACTTTGACCACACAAAGAGTCAGCACTACAAAAAGAAGGAGCTGCTACTCGGCATATGCGATAATATATGGAACGGGTAGAAGGCTAGGTCTTTTGCTACGCTAGTCATGCTCCTATTAACACCCAAAATGGGGGACCGAAGATGTACAAGTCAAAGACTCACGCCCCATTCAATTGCACCAAGACTCAACATTACGCGCGGGGATAAGTGCCGCAGGCAACAGCGGTGATTCTTATCAGCTCCTCAGACTCTCGGATTTGCTCAGGACCTTGTGAATGAATTGCGCCTCGAAGTTGATCGATTGACTGGTGTTCTGGCGACGCGACGCAGGTCTCCGCATCGCTGGGATCGATCGAGTCAGGCTTGGGAGCATCAAAGTCGAGTTCTGGAGCAGGTACGTCCGCTGCTCAAAGCCCCACCAGTCGCAGTGGTCAGTTGAGCAAAGGCCAGACCAAATTCGAGAGCATCATGATCTTGAGATCGAGGTGCTGGGACCGATGATTAGATCGATTACATGTCACCCGGGCATACAGTTCGCTGGAACGGGCTTGCGACCAGCGTCAAAAGTGCATATCAAGCAAGGTTCTAGTAGAACGTGCTAGGAGTTGACATACCAGGATCTTGACAGGTGGGCAATAAGATATACTAAGAAACACCGCCTTTAATAATCGTGACAAGGCGCGTGTTCTTTTCCAGTGTTCCACGTATCGCTTTCGTGAATGTCCGCGGGATGACGGCAGCTATGAAGGAACCCAATATGGCTTACCTCGAGAGAGTTTCTGCTTTGCTTACCCAAGTGGTAGGTTAAGGCTGAACGAAGCCTTGTTCAATCTCGACCTGCATTCAACGCCGCAGATCTTTGACTTACGGGATCTTTTCATCGGCGATCACAGGCTAATTCTTAAGGGCAGTTGGGTGCAGCGCCACACGCCCTGACATCACGGAGTAATTATCCATGGGAGGCGATGCAGCTGACATCAGTTGATGGTTTACCTGGCCCGGGTGCCAATGATTGGATGAACATCGGGTTGGCGCACTAACATCGCGCAATTCATCCATATACAGAAGGTGTTACTCCATTGGTTGATGCTTCCCACAGAAACCAATTCCAGAAAATAAACCGCGTCGAGAACATAGGGCCATGAAACCCGCTCATGACACCGACGTACACACGCACACCGCGTGTTGGCCGTTCATTCTGGAGAATGGAAGCACAAGTACGCTAGTCCGGTTCCTGTCTTATGTATGAAATGTCCCTGTCGCTGAGTCGCATACTCGCAGCTTAGTTCGTTACACCGCCGCGGGCTGTCTGTCACAATTCGGCGATCTCCTTGGACAAAAGTAGTTCAGTCGGTTGGTCCAGACATCCCAGACCACGGCCAGACGAATCACGCCAATCGGTGACAGTGATGAGATTCGAATCTTCGTACCTCAGCGCTGGGTTACTGTATCATCAAATCATAGGGTTACAGCAGCCAAAATACTAATAGGCCACCTTTGACGCGACTCCAGATTGAGGATCACGTGTAACGCGCAAAATCAAATTGGAGGGACTTACCTAACTTTTCCCGTTTTGCTATGTTCACCGTAAACTATGATGAGCGACCTATTCAATGCCCTTCGAGGGATGGGTATGTTTGACACTGACAGCACGTCCTCGCGCGCAGGACAGCGGCACGCCTTCGTGCAGCATGCGCCAAATGACGACGGCGCCAAAAGCTGGACGTGTTCTTTGAACGTATGTTTGTTCCTTGAGAGCTGCAATTGAATGACATTGAGATTCACAGTAAACCCCGATAACTACCGCAAACATGTCGCACCAGATGGGTACACCAGGTCGTGAGGATTCTACCCCGTAGGTTGCTCTTTTGGTAGCCGGAGATGTCTCGCTGACTATAGTACATCGAAGCGGGCTAAGTCGGAGCCGGCCACGAAGATATTGGTCTTTCGGCGCGTTTTCGACAAGTTAGTGGTAGTCGAATCTCGGCTCGGCGGAACATCACTATGCTGACGCGCGATTCACTTTGCAGATGCAGCATCAATTTACATATGCACCGCTCAATCATAAGACGACACTCAGAGGCCAGAACATCAATGCAAGCTCTCTTTGCGCGCAGGGTATGTGGCTTTTCTCGTCGGCATGCTGATTCAGAACTCATTTCGACACACCCAGAGAAATGTGAGCTGAAGTCTATCGACCTGGGCGACCTCACACGCCGCGACTTTGTTCTCAAGATATACATACCGTGAGCATCCTGCTATCATTTGTGCCAACCTAACTCGTAATTAGAGAGATCGAGAAGGAGAACGGCGCGCCACGTATCTGGAGACGATTTGTCGTCTCCGGCGGTGTCCTTAGACGTGTTCCCGGACAAGCTCTTAGCGCCTTTGATGGGTTGGTGCGTCCTCCGTCTATCAACTTTTGAACCCTCATGGCTAATCTTCAATCGCATCTCCGCAGGGTTCGCAATTTTCACGCACACATATTAACGGACTATCGCGATGGTATGCAGTTTGGGCATAAGGTACCCATATACGCTTGATCTTGGTCGAACCGAATTCAATTGATTTAGGATAGCCAAGTTGTAGATATGATGCACCTGTCCGATGTGCGTTCGACATACGTTTCTAGAGATCGTGGTTGAGCGGCTAAGGGCTTCGTACAGTCTGGACACGCTTTCTTATCGGAGGACGAATATTGTCTGGCACATGTCGTCTCTGAGGTGGGCGACGCCATTAAGTAGGAGTACAATTTGGGAGACCATTTTTGCCACGACATCGAGGTCGCCATGTCAGAAGGTAAACATCTTACTCGTTTGATCGACATGTTCGCTGATTGTGGTCAAGGGTCACTGGAGATCGACGCACAAGCAGGAGTGCGCACAGTTGAAGAGGAAAAGGGCATCACGCCAACGTTCTCAGTCACTTCATCGAGTAGTAGAGCCGCTCAACTGGGCCAATTTGAGTTCTGAAACTCAACTTCGGCATCGCGGGTTGGGGCTTTTGGGTCTTGAACTCTGTTCCCTTGATTGACTTGACGTGTCACTGTCACTTAGATCGATCCACACTCACACCTCCCTGTCAATCCATCCCCTTTGTCCGAACGAAGCAGAGATGGGAGAACAGATTCGGACGCAACCTCCGATACAAGTCAATTGCCATTTCGGTGTGTCCCTGCCATCTCACGAACGGATCCCAATTTCAACCATTTGCGTTTTTTGGGGCTGCTTAGCTGTCTTTTCGAATCCTGACGCTCCTAGTGTTGCCCGTGCTGCCCCGTGTACTCAAACCGTGTGATGGGTCTGCTCAATTCGGCCGTGTCCCCCAATCTCCCTTGCCATGTGAATAGATATCTGCACATTGCGTTGCAATGGACTTGGTTAAAGCAAGCTAAAGGAGATGGCTCTCACTGCTGTGAACTCGGCACCGCCTCTTATCTCGCCATTGAAAAACCACCTACACGCATTGTCGTCTGTACCAGCCACTTGCATTCCCCTGTACCGCACAGCTGCTATCATGGAACCAACCTTTTGCTTTCCCTACCATTCTTCGGGCGGTCATCTTGCATACCAGTCTCGTTGCGAGAATGAGATACCCGTTTTCGACCGCCGGGACGGTGGCATCATTCATCCATACGACGAAGAAGCAAGGAGCGCCTTTCAGATGAATGTGCAGCCACCAGACAGTGACGCTGCTCCCGTTCATTTCCTTCGTGTGCAGGACGAATCGGCCCTGCAAATTGCTATCCCAAGATCTTCCCCATTGCTTGCATTGCCGCGATGTGAGCTTGCCTTTCAATCACTCTTGCTTTCGTCATAGCTGATCAGAATCTTGCCAGCGGGGACCTTCGCGGTCGAGAACTCTCCGACGCAATCATCCTCGGGAGGATGTAAGCTTTTGTTCGTGCCCCATCGATGTCTGGTTGCTGATATCATTGGCTACTCCAGCGCCTGATTCGCCCTACGAATACGATTCATCAGACTTTGAATCTTCTTCCCCCCTCAATGTTGGCGCGCACTTCCACGGCCATCACCATGATCATCATCAAACGTCCTCTACCTCTGCTGGTCTCGTTCCATTGACGTCGTAATACGTATCATGATCCCGGAAATGGGTCAATTGACCCCATGTACCTCTCTAGCAGCAACTTTCTACCACTGACTGGCTATCTCCCGTATGGAAACTCCGAGTACTCGACCTCACAGACCTCCCTCTCCAGTGCCGGGGAATCTTCGACTGGATCTCAGTGTCAGGCGTACGCCCGAGATCCCTTTTCTCAGAAGCCTGAAGAAGGAAGCGTCTACCAGGGTCATGACCATGAACTGTCAAACATAGGTCGGTCCCTTCACATCTGACGTCTGGCCCCATCTGTAGCTGTTGATACCTTCTGAGTAGACATTCACTCGGTGTACGTCACCGAGGAAACGGACAGACGTAGAAGAGGGAGGAACAACCCTACCTCGATCTCAAGACAGGCGAAGAAGCTGGGAGCAGAGAAAATGAAGAAGTACCTTTGTACTCTGGATCTTTGCGCGCGAAAGGTGCCTCAGATAACGTTCTCAACGTTCTCACGTTTCAAGAGTATGCTTCATCCTTCCCCATCGGAATGAGTTTTGGTGACGATTAATGGTCAGGTCACCATGAAAGTGAACATGGCAACAAGACGTTTCGTTGCATCATCTGCGCCACGGTTTATCGACATTCAACGTCTCTAGATCGACACGCCAGAGCAAAGCATTCCCAGCGCTTTTAGGTGGGGTGGGATAATGAACATTGTAACGCTCCTCATGGCTACAACATCGTAACATGCTGGTAGACTTGTCTATCATTTTCGGATTATTTTGGATCAGATTTCTACAAACAAATTCATCGCCAGTCTCTGCAAATCTGGTCATCGGTGCTGGGACTGTACAGAATCGTGCAGCATCATGTAGCGCACCTTGAGAACGCTTCATGACCTACATACATGGGGAAAGCGTTCTTAAGTCGGCCATCATTGATATATTCATTCTCACAATTCCCTAACCCTAGCCCCACCTCTTTCGTCCAACCAGTTTGCGACCGTTATGCACGCGGACATGATGTTGTGCAACACTGGGCAATACCTGCTCATGTTTCCGCATGTCATCACAAGCAAGGCAACGGAGAAAGGAAGATTCCTGCGTTAGCTTTTCGGAAGCAAACTAGGTTTCGGCATGAGGCGCGGGTTCGCTGCTGTCACCAGCCTCAGACAGCATTCGATCTCACTGAACGTTGTGAAACAGACTACTGCTACAGATACCGACGCAGTGACGGGATGTGACTGCTTTTGTCAAATTGAGGCGTGGTATCTGGATGAACTGATCCCTTGGCCTCGTGCCCGAGCCCAAAGTGAGTACGTTCAAGAATGGTGACCATCTTATTCTCACCTCCCAGTGAGTAGGTTCCGTTCCCATCTAGCCGCGTATCACCGCCCTTGGACTTCGCGTGGCTGCGTTGTCCTATGTTTAGATTGTCAATTTTCAGCGTAAGTAGCGGTGCGCATTCCGAGTCTTGGTTGAAATCTGGGGCCATTGCTGCGATCTCGACAGCAACATGACATAGCCATAGAAGCAGGACGTCGACTATAAAGAGACTCTTGACCATTCCCAATCCTGCCCTTTTTTGAACATGTACGCAAAGCCCTCCTCACCCTTCGCGGCCATGTCTTACGAACATTCAGACGTTGGCCAGAGCAAAATGTCGCCCTTGTGGTCTCGCTCTCCAAACGGTCACCAGGTCTCTGACAACGGCAATTTGACCCTGATGCTCAACGATGTGGCGCTCGGCATGGGGAACGCGGTCGACGTACCCGACTTGTTGATCCCGTTTGAAAGGGAGACATTGCTCGATGAGTTTCCCTGGAACAATGAATATGGTATGCTGCTCGCCTGAGACACACGACTGAAGTCCTGACCCATGCTAGATGGTTTTGCTTACCCCCCTTTTGAAGGACTGGATGGCTTCCATTCCAGCCCTTCCCCTCCCCTTGGCCCTCAAAGTCATGGTATGTCACTATAGTCATGGCGCTGTCGGCCGCTGAAGATGCTTTGTGTACATAGTGCCACATTCTCTCTCTGGTCTTCAACACCCGCAGGACAACAACACGGTTTGCCCGGATTACCCCGCTCATGATGCTATCCCCGATAGTGCTCCCACACACAACAGCTGCGACAATTCTACCCTGGCACATCTGTCTCACGACGAATTTTCTCATCGCCGGACAGCTCCTGATCTCGGTTCACTGCCAACCCACCGTCGTGCCTCTGCGATGCCCAAGTTTGGACTGCGAGTGCCGCTCTGGGACTATGAGAATACAGCTATTAGTCCCACCTCTTCCCATTCCAGCTATTCTCCGTCGTCCCCTGGTGCCTCCGGTTGGCATTCGTCGTATGAGCTCTCTGAATCCCTGAGCCATGGGTCCACAACGTCAAACTACTCTCCTCCCTCCTCGCAGTATTCCGCCTCCCCGTCACCTTCGACACTCCACTCCTCTTCGTCGTTTCATCAAGTGTCGGCGTCACCGCACCTTCTGCCGTCGTCGCCGTACCCATCATCGGCACCACACCGCTGCACTACTGGGTCGTTCATTGACAATGACATGTTACTCAATGTCAATGGCTCTGTCCACGCTGAAGAAATTAGCCAAAGCATGGATGAACTTGCGATCTCGGGCGCGGTCGATAGCATTGCTCAAGGTATTGATTCTCTCTTCAAACTTTGCGCCATACTCATCTTCTCCGTGAAATGTAGACCAGCATGTTCAGACGCGTGTAGGGTCCTCTACCTTGTTTGCTACGTCTTCCACTGTGTCGAAGGTCACAGCACGCACCTCGCAAATCCAGAAAGCGCGCAAGGGGCCAGGAAGCCGAGGACGCAATGCGAACATCCGGCGCTCGAAGGACGCCAGATTTTCTTGCAACTATACAGACTGTTCCGCCGATTTCACAACTGCAGGTGCACTCAAGAGTAGGTATCTTTATTATGCATCCGAGTCAGGGCAGATCCGATGCTGATGTCTGTCTGCTTCTAGTTCATGTCCTCAGCGCGCACAAGCGCCTGACCCACAATTGTCCTCAGTGCGATAAGCATTTTGCGCATCGGAGCTCTCTTGGCCGTCATGTCAAGCAGAAACACCCTTGACTGAAGGAGATCAATGTGCAACTCCTCATTCTCTAGACAGCCCGCCCATCCTGACAATGTCCCCGCACCTTTGTAGTATACCCAATTTTGAACCATATGATACCCCATTCACAATCCTATACCTCAGTCACATATACCCCTGCTACCGTACTGCTGCTCTACTCGCATTTACCTGTCAAAGTTGCTGACCACTGTATGATATTATTGCTATTTCGCTTTCAAGTTCTTTGTATTGTTCGGCTGTCTGTCACAAGTAAGTTCCTCTCTGGAAAGTCTAGACATCATTCCACTTCATGCATGACCATCCTTCTCCGATTTTGCTCCGGGGACGTGCAGTCGTTGTTGCAAGCGCGCGAGCTGAAGCGACCGGTCCGACAATTTGAAATGACATGATCACTGAGTTTTCGATTTGCTTCGATCAATGCGTCATGATTTGCCACCCAGATCCCCTTCTAGCAGTGACTCGAGTGTTTCAAGGTATAATCAACTAAGTTATGTATGTAGTGTCCACGGCATCCAGGAAAAGAATGGAAGGACGCCATACGGCACGGTTTGCGCAAGAGAACCCGATGTCTATACATTCAACACATGTAATGATGGCAAATACAGCTGTGTCATCTCCAATGTATACACAGTTTTCTTTCACAATCTTTCCGCCTGAGCTTGTACCAGGCACATTTTCACTCTACAAGCCGACAATGGCGCATACTCAGCCTGCAGACAACAACTTGGGAGATGTCCTTCCCGCGGCATCGGTCCTCTGTCACAGACTGTCGGCAGGCCCGCGGCTTTTCCTCGTCTTACGCTCTGAAATTTGACGATAGCTACGACGTTGATAGCGCGCAGCTAGTCGAAGTTTATCCCTCCTAGGACTACAATTAGTGCGAGGACTGAACATCCGCACACCCTGAGTTCTTCAACGTGTATGTCGGGACGAGCACATGTTGTCGGGCTCTCTCGATACCCTGTCCCTTCTCCTTGACATACCCACACTTGTCGATCATAATTGCAACTGGCCAGATCGGACCTCTTTACAGAGCTGCCACTATTGCTTCAGCCCCCAAGCTCGGCGGTCATGAAAGACCCCTGCACTTGCCATGGTCTGTTTGTATCCGACTCATCGTTGCAAGACACTGGCCGGTCACTCGGTACTGGATTCTAGATGCCAAATCAAACGGAAGGGTGTAGTCTTTCTGTTGTGCTCTTGTGCGCAGTCCCAGACTGAAACGGACTGACTCCAGATCAAGTTACCAGTGAACTTGATCGAGTCTGCCCAGGGGAGACTAGACTGACGGGCCTGCGCAGTAGATAGCTTCGCACAAGGTTCACCGTCCACGCTAGTAGACTGCATTGGCGCCGATTTTGACAGAGCTTCCTCACTATGGACCCCAGACCGGGTGACAGTCACTCGGTTGGCGGGCGAAAGTCACTCGAGACCCGGTAGCCGAGTGGTGCCGGGTGAAAGCAAGTAGCCCGATAACCTGGCCTCCTTAGTATGAGCAGGACTCGATACAGAAGGCCAGGTAAATCTGAGTTTAAAATTGGCGTGAACATCTTTTGGCTCTGTTTGGCACGTGCGGAAGAATCGGTCCGAGTGTTTTATATACCATATACGGACGAGGCGTTTGAGGCTCGTCGTCCACGTCGCGTAGTACCGGTAGGACACAAAGAAACCCTAGTAAACAGGGAGCTACAGTGTTGTCATATCTAAGAGACTCATTTTTAGCCTTGTTTTGCTTCAGTGCGCCGCAACATTGGCCGCAAACCAGCCATTGATATGTTGGGATTGTACTGGGAGTCTCTGAGGTAGGGCACCAATGTCTACTTGTTAATAGGCAAGTACATGAGCTTGTACCTTTTGGATACCATCATGGCTCACTCAAAGGCCCGGGACACTTCACATTTTCATCTTGACACACTAATAAGTTTACTTCTCTGCCAGTTCTCTGAGCTGCAACAATCAGCTCCCAGTGCCCATCAAGTGTTATGGCATCAGCTGCAGACACAAGAGATACCAACAGAAAATGTCGTGCCACAGCTGTCCTCAAGATTCCCGGTTCCAAATGGAACACCTCAAGGAGCGTGTTAGGATGGATTGTGTAGAGGTGTGCTGTCAGAAATGGCGGTGAAAATCATCAATATAGCTTCTCAGATCGTTAGCTACTATTCACTGGTGTCAGTGAGTGTTGTATCATGCTGTGAGAGCTGTGGCGTAGAATATGTCTGTATATGGTATATAAAATATTCGGACCGTTTCATCCGCACGTGCCAAACAGAGCCAAAAGATGTTCACGCCAATTTTAAACTCAGATTTAGCTGGCCTTCTGTATCGAGTCCTGCTCATTACAGAAGGTCGGTTACCTGGCTAGAAAGCAAGGCGGGTGGCAATCACCCGGCACAGGTCCCGCTATAGTGAATCGCCCGGTTGACCGAAAAACATGACCAAGTCCATTTCAAAGTCCGCTCGGGCCGACTGCGAAATCGAACCACCTCCAAACACGAGTGACGTGCCTTGTCTCTTCCCAGCCATGGCCCACACGCACATCGTCGCCTGCTCCCTATCTGCCGTGCTGCGCTATGGAACTCTCTTTCTTTCGCGGACCCGACTTAAGAGGCAGCTGTGACCAAGCTACTGTAGCAGCTAGGACGAGGACTTGCGCAGGCGAGGACTCTCGGACGAGGACTCCTGCGGGCGACAGCGGACGAGCACTCTCGCGCACGAACACTCCTGCAAACGACAGTGGACGAGGACTCTCGTAGGCGACGACCTTCACAAAGCCTTACTGAGGATGGAATCATCGGACGAGGACGAGGACCTCGAGTGCAAGGACGAAACCACTGACCACGAGGACGAAGCCACTGACCGCGAGGACGAGGGCATACAGAGCAAGGCCATACAGAGCGAGGACGAGGCAAACAAGTGCTAGGACACCACGGACAGGTTATCGAGCACGGACGAGCATCGAGCCTGAGTAACTGCAGGACGACCATCAAGAATATCAGCTCTCCGGCAGCCACTATGACGACCTTGGGGATACCCCGTATTCACCGTGTGGTATGTTTTTGTACTGTTCCTCTGCAAATTTTGACATCTCCTATGACAATGGACTTAGACTCACCGGGATTGACTGCCTCAGGCCTCAGTAGGGTTTGTATGTTTCATATTCATTGCTTCCCGCTGTCAGTAGTCTACATCATGAATAGAATTTCATTGGTACCACAAATGTGCACCCACAAGTAAGCAATCCATAGTAGCTAGATATACGAGGAGAACTCCCCCGGTAAATGGTGCTCAATCACTCGGTAACCGGATTAAATGGACGACATTTCATCACCCGGTATTCGAGACCCCAAACCAAGTAATTCTACCCCGCCTACCAGGTGACAACAAACCGATGAGCGGGTGACTTTTCGGGGAACTTTCACCCGCCGTGCGTTTTGTAGTGCCTCGCTTAACATAACGGCACCCTCATCCCTGACGAAAGCTTGCAGGACCAAAGATCTCACGTACATACCGAAAAGAGACTCGACACTGGCTACTTCCATCGTCCAACTTCGTACCGAGTCCGATGCCTCGAATGGCAGCCTCACCCCTCACCCCAGCTGGTAGACTGGCCGCCAAAAAAGAACTTTCTCATTCAGATCGCCGGTTTCGTTAGAGTCTGCATAGGAAAAAGTGGGTCTCGATCTATCCTACCCTACATAAAACGTGGAATTAGGGCGCGTAAAATGCATGAAGATTAAACGCCCTCGTATGATCTTGACGCTGGATTCTCTGGCTAAACAGTTCTGACTACTCACCTCATTGTTATCAGGATGAGGTATGCCATATGCAAGTGCGACTGCCAGTGCGGAAAATCTTCAGAAGCACGTCACGGACTCTCTACGAGAGTAGAGCTCGTGTACGAGACCGAGGAGCGGGAGGAACGATGTCGATACATGTACAGACTGGAAATTTCGGAACAGACACGCAAAATTAATTCCGTTATCCTCAATGGACATGGGCGCACAGTACCATACTGCTTCCGGATGCGGTCTCTAGTAATGAATGTCCTGCCGCAGCCTCGGAGTGAGATCTGGTCGCCGTGGTCTTGGCCGTGTCACTCTGGTGAAGTGTGGAAGTTTAGCCATCATGAAGGTCCCGAGTATGAACAGAATAGAAAGGACATGGCAACAAGGCATCCGTTGCCTCAGCTGCCACGTTGATCGAGGTCCCTTGATCGCCACAATCGATCCTCAGGGCCTCAAAATCGTCTTGTGCATTCCCACGACAACTTCGCTTTGCTCACGTACATGCAGACGATAGCTATTTCCCTCGGTGGCACGGGTGGTTTGCATGACTCGGTTGGAACATAGGCAAGAAGATACCTGTTATGGAAGTAAATGAGATGGATCGTAAGGTGCCACGCTCTTCTTATTCGATCTCTCAATCGACTTCAATGCTGATCTATACTTTGTCTTGACCTAGAATCTCTAGATACCTCTCATCTGCAGGCTGCTGTCGTCAACAATGATTGGGCATTGCCTCCAATCCCATATGCAGTGTCTATCGTTGTTGCCAAAATGGAGTTCATCGGACCACCTCCTGCGAATCAGAGTGGTCGGATCTATCCTAAAATTGTCGAAGAGCATCATCGCCTGGCGCGTATGACCCCGTAACATCACCGTTTGACAGCAATGGCGTCCCATACAGCAATGGACCACGGCGCAAGCATCCGATCCCGATAAAGGCGAGCTGCAATCCTGACTTTTTTCTCACTCGAGTCTGTCATTTCTCCCGGTCTTCTGCGACGACCTTCATCACGTCTTTTCAGGGTGTACGGTGCATACGTTCAACATAGTCACAGTCCGATGCACAACTGCCTAGCAGCCGCTTTCCCAGCCAGCCATCAGGACGACAACAGCGGTGAAGGCCCATTCACCATACCCACCGACATTGCGGTGGCCGTCGTGCCAGTCAGCGCGTATACCCATCACCATCCAATTCCGAAGAACAGTCTTTCTTGTCTCGAGGAAGAGGAACATATCCCTGGCGGAAATGTTTACAGTACGGTCACCTTCTCCTCTACCATTTCTACGTGTTGAATCATGCTAGATGATTGCTTTTACTCTTCTGTCTCCGTTGGCTTCGAAACACCCACACTTCTTGTACATGAACGTTACGACAACGGTGTGTTTTCTCGGTCGTCACATCACCACTTCTCCTGATGTTTCGTTTGCGTAGCGGCACCGTCCATTCTTTTTCCACAGCACTGCACTGAGCCGGCGCCCTTCATGGTATTGCCTTCCGATGCGGCTCCAGTAACCCCAACCGCCGCTACTGCAGGCCTATACCTGGCGGCCCCTCAGTGGAATCATACGATAGCCCATGATGCGAATTCGTCTTTCGGATTCTCCAGCCCTCAGATTAGCTATGGGAGCTCATTGTTCCCCGGCTCGTCTGCTCGTGGGTCTCCCGACTTGAATTTCACTTCCTCGCCGCACCCCGCGTCACCATCGTACGAGTATTCCTTGCCATTACACGATCTCGTCTCGCCGTCTTCCCACCAAGGGTCCCCGTCACCGCACGTCGTTCCAACGTTGCCACTTCCTCCGACATCACACCAAGGCTCTTATCCGACCTCCTCTTCACCTAACGTGTCGCCTATCCTCAACGATGACACTTCTGCTGAGGAGTCAGATCTGCTCAACCAACATCTGATCAATCTTTTCCTGTCGGATATGGTCTATACTCCTGATAAAGCCCAAGGTATGCATCCTGAGCGCGAGTGGTCAATCTCATTCATTTTCTTATTTGTCAGTATCCAGTACGCAAGGAACGCTCACGTCTCTAGCTTACAACACACGGCCAAAGAAGGGGCTAGTCCGACGTGGTCGCAATGGGAATATCTGGCGCCTCAAGGATGCCAAATTTGTCTGTGACTTCACGGATTGTGGTCTCAACTTTACTACTCGGGGTGCCCTGAAAAGTACGTTTCGCGAGTTTTCCGTTCCTGCTAGATCTGAAGCATTCACATCAAGTTCATGTCTGCAGCAAGCATGATGGCGTCACTCACCAGTGTAGTCACTGTGGCAAATATTACGCTCACAAGAGCTCTCTTGGTCGTCATATAGGGCTGCACCATCGCTCTTTGGAGATCTCGGTACTACGCCGAGCGAACTAGGATAGCCGCATTTCAAGATCTTATACCTTACTTCACCCAGCCTTGTCTTGCATATATACCCTTGTATACCCCTGCATCTGTTGCCGCAATTCTTGCATTACTGCTCTCGACTGTATCTCGCTACTTCGCCTTCATGTTCGCATTCGTGCTCTGTAGCTTTGTGTGTGTGTATCTCGTCGGGTGTCTTTTTGTTTTGTTTTGACAACAGTAACTTTCTCGTAAGCAAGCTTGTCGTTCAACGTGAACTTGAATCACGGAGGACATCGGTCCGGCAATTGGAAACTGCTCGGGTCGACCCTGGGTCGACCTCCGGCTTTCAGAGATTCAACGATGTCGATGCGTCATAGCCTCGAGTCCAATGAACTCGACTCAGTCCATCTCGACCCGCGGAGGGTCGAGTCAACCCCTGCCCCCAGCTCGACAATCCATCTGGCAGCAGCGCTAAACTATACCTTCGTTCGGCAGCAATTCTGGGAAATCCGATGCCACATTGAGCGCCCTACCAGCTCCTACTAGATCAATTGTGCCTCGGGCGGAATTCACGGAACTACATGCGCAAGTTCATTTCACGCTTGATGCGAGAGGTTAGCTGCAGACTCCACTGGTTCCAGGCCTGTCTTCTGAAGCCCACGTAGCACTCCGTCTGACCTTTGACACGGTCCTGCCTTGATGGATCTGGACAGAGTCAGAACACCCATGGACGTCCTTACGGCTCTTGCCTACATAACTGATGCCTCCGGGGTGGTCGCGGATGTGCATCGATCATTGAAGTGTCTCCGCGTACGCGAGAACTGGACGTCATTGTCCCAAGGGGTATTCAATGAGAGGCTAGAGCGCGTACGCTCTAAAATTATCCAGGAGAGATTTTCCCGAGCCCGAATGATGATCTTACGCGACCAGAGGTCATCGACATCGCTTACAGGTACTTACGTCTCTCTTCTTGATCCTGTGCTCTGCGGGATTTGCTCAATGATCCTAGCAGCGCGTCCGATGCTGGACGTAGTAAACTGGTATCTCCGGTGCCTAGCCGTTGACATAGGCTCAGTCGGTCCAGGCTTATCTTCTTCGCTTCAGCAGGAGTCGGCGATCCGGCTTGCCAACACCACCCGCCTCATTTCCATATCTAGAATGCGTAGACACTGGAACAACGATGCGACCAGATGTGTGCTTTGCCCGCAGTGCATGGTGCCGTACGTGTCTGTAACTTGATCCCCTCAAAAGTCCTGTTTGTGACTCAAACAAGCTATGTCCCACTGCAGGCGGGGATGACAGCAAGCAGGCATAATGAAAAGTTAAACAATCAAATGTAGCGTTCAATGAGTCAGGGACTTTCCTGATCACTACAAGCTGCGGCCTATGCAAACTTCAGCCTTGCATTCACCAGCACAACTCAGAATCCGGATGATATACCTACAGCGCATACATAGACCGCAAGGACTGCGACGGTAGCATCACGCATGGACGGCTCCTGAACGCCAACATCGCGTATCGTTGCTGCTCTTCGGTCTCTTCTGTGTATGTGCGGTGCTAAGTTTGAGCAGAGCGCGTACCCGGAATACGACTATTGTAGCTCGGTATGTAATCATACTACTGTCAATGCTACTGATACCATACTACTTGTTGCAACATGTAAGCCAGGCTGCCAGGCCCTCTGCATGTTCGAGTAGGTCCGTATCATTATGGTGTGTACTTACGCTGTAGCAGTAGACAACTGGACAGCATGTCACCAGTAGTATATGAGACGTTGATGCCAGAGAAAGCCATTTCCGTTGAAAAGTCCGCACGGGAGTGCGAGGAGGCACCTGATACTGGTGGTTCACTTCAAGTCCTTGTCTACCGAACTGAATAGCACTTACTTCTCTATTGGCGCTGGCGTCCAATGGTCAGTCTGGGCTGCCCCCAAGTTTAGCGCTCTCCTAAACCAAATGCCGGACTTGCGCATAGTAGTCGTGCAACACAGGACTGATGATAGCATTTCACTCACCCGAAAGCTGGTTGTGCTATATATTGGCAACAAAATCTCGCCAAGTTCCTGCCAAACACAAGCCTAGATCAGAGACTCCACAAGTGTCGCTCTTTCTTTCATCGGTCGCGCCTTCATACCATTTGCTGACCTCGCGGTGATGCAACCAAGCCGCCGTGAGTACTCAACTGCCACGCCAACGCTGACAAGTCCGATTTGAAGGGACATAGCGGCGGCGGCGGTCCTCGGGCACTCAAGATTTAGCTGGCAATGGCCTCGAGTGGGCTACGCACAATGGAGAACTTGAAGAATGTTCCACTAGTACCAGTTGCAGACTCTGAGGGATGGCAATATCAATGTCATGCCAGTGCCGGTTCCCGTGCCATCAGCATATGTTCCATAGTAGGTAGACTCGAGAAACAGACCGCACAGAATCAAGAGCCTCCGAGTGAGACCGTTCAAATCAGTCAAGCACTCCACTAAACAAAATTGAGAGTTGCAACAGCTTTCGGTCATAACGTCAAGTTGAGAGAGACAAGAAATAACACAAACCGGTGACCGCTTGCCATGCCCGCCGCTCTGCGTCGGGCAGAGCGGCGGGTCTATGAGATTGTTTGATAGTCATTCGGACCGGTCTGCTATCAGACTTTACTTCCGCCTCTCTAAGGTTGCTCCGTGCTTTGCGCTAGGCACCGGAGATACCAGTTTACTATCGACTCCCGTCCGATGATTGGCTCGAACACCACTTCTGCTGCAGACCTGATTAGGATACTAAGATCACACGTCTCAGGACGCCACATACTCATTGCACGGACCCATACGTGTGCCCTGGTGTTCAAGATCCCGGATATCACCATGACACGATCCATACGGGGTGTGCCGTCGCGCATGCATTTGATCCCGGAAGCGACCAAGATACGCGTCTTGTTCCCGGATCCAAATCGAGCTGATTCTGTACTACGAGAACACCTAAACTGCTGCTCCGATGCTCGACCGCGCTATCCCCATTGCATACGAGGCTGCAAAGTGTTTAAGTCAAAATCAACTCGAAAAAAGGCCAAAAAGGTATCTGGGGTTTCTAGAAAAACATTGAGGACATCGATCGCATTATAATTGCTTCGTCTGAGCGTGGGCGGCATAGGCCGCATAGCTGCAATACTCATAAGATCTTCATCTAGCTCCAACAGTCGGACCATCTCTCTGTTTTCTTGTGCAACTTGCTGGACGCCCGACACATGCACTCTGTTTACGGGGACCCGCGTTTGAGTGGACACTACGGCGGTCCGTCATATGCCATATCATGATTAGGTATACACCTTCCAGATGATCTCGCTTTGCTGTCTTCAGCATAGCACCTCTTCAACCGGGGATGATTAGACGAGGCGCTCTTCAGAAAGCCCAGTCTGCTGCCTAGGCCTAGAAGACGAACGTCACCACCCTGTAAAGCATCGCCTCCGAATCCCAAGTTGACTCCCCAAATCAAGGAATCGGCAAGGAAGCTCGCGCCTTTCCTTGAGGCCCATGCGACCCCTCGCTAACTCACATGGGGATACCGACGTCTCCGTCAAGTCTTCCGTACGTCAAATCAGGATATGAGAGCCTAATTCCTTCCAGGAGACAGGCGTGTTGCCGAAGGGCACGATGCGTTCTTATCCCTCTGACGGGCCATTCCGACGTCGTCTTCGTGGGACGACCACGGTGCTGGACAACCCTCTCCGTATCGATCTGTAACTCGTCAGCTGCACCTCCTGGTACCCCGATCCTGCTCACGCAACACCGAAAATGAACTTGACTGACATCGACGCGCTGTATCTGGATCTTCCGCTGGGTACGTGATAGTATTCACGTTACACACTCTCTCTCTATCGGTGATGATTGTGTACAGCGTTCGATGGCGGACCATATCACCAAACAGTTCTGACCCCACCTGCCGTTACCAAATCACGTTCAGCGCCACAGCTCTCTCTATCTTCTCGCAGTGGCAACTATTGTCCGTTCTGTGACCACTGACTCGGACATTGACTCCGTTTCAAGGGACATCTTCACATTCGGAAGACTAGGAAGCTCTCGTCAACGCGTCGGTGTATTGTGTACACTGCTCGTCGATACGACGAACGCCATTCTTGTTCTAGTCTCTGTATGTCATTAGTATACCCCATCTTCCCAACCAGTGAACGGTGAGAGTCCGAGAGAGCGCGATCTTGAATATTCCCGGGAGACATCTGGGAGACATTGTCACTGTTTGTCTTAAGGTTCATTAGGCGAGATCCTTCGCCTGAACACCTCCTCGGAACATCTTCCTGACAATTCTCCTGCCGCGTTTCTGCTAAACGCTTGGAAACATGGAGTCTTTGTGTTCAGGGCGGAAAGAAGCGAATTGCCGTACTACGCCATGTCATATCGAGGAAGGAACTCTATGAGCAGAATCGTTCCCTGATATCCCAATTCAGCACAACATTGACAGGTACAAGTGCGTCTGAGTGCCTTTTACATGCGTAATTCGCACTCTATTCGCTCCTTGCAAGTTTGTGCAATTCCCGTCATACACTCTCTTGTACAAAGGGCATGTTATGGTACGGTAAGAAGAGTGTCCAGAGTGGTAACATTATTGCGGTCTCCACACTGAAGAACGAGTTGGCCGAGTGTTGGCCGTCGATGTCCAATTTTGGAATGCAATTACAAATTCGAACAAGCCCTCTTCTGTTCCGTCATCCCGACGCCCACTCCGGCCCAACCTGGTTGAAAAATCATTCAGGTTCATTTGCTGCTTGCAGCCGGTCACCGGCCACGGAATCACTGACAGGCACGATAGTTCTGTGGTTGCTCCCCGGTCATACACGAGGACCAGCAGGGTACTCCCGCATCTACCAGACACCCTTTGTTCGCTCTCCATCACTATGGACATGTCAGTTGGAGCCTGGAGGCTTTGTGATCACGATTCTTACCATCGCGTAAGCACCCCATGTTGACTCTCGGAACAGTCAGCGGCTTTCTCCCTACCTTCGCCTGCCAGCTTCCTGAGCCGGACTGAAAGATGTGCCCCAGAGCGATCAGCAGTACCGCGGCCTGTGCCATAGACCCGACCTGCATATCGGTCGGCAGGCGTAAACGCGGCGTCCTTCCAGCCACCCTCCGCCGATACACGTGTGCAGCCCCGCTTTACAGCTATCCAGGATCCAGGACGGATTAGGCCCGGAACCTTTCGCCCAGGGTATATACCTACGAACGGCCTGCCAAGTCGTCTCATCTCTCTTTCCATCTCTTATTCACGACCTCGGTTCATTGGTCCTCGTCAACATGGTTTTTCCTTCTTTCGCGACACCCTTGAACCCACACGACCCTCATGATTCCTTCCCTCCCAACGTCTTCGTTCTCTCCCCTAGCGGCGATCGTCGCCAGCTCCATGGATCCGCCCAAGGAACTAACGAGGGATTTCTTGATGCCTTGGATATATCGTTGTCGACGTTTGATAGCCTGTCAGGTCTTCACGCACAGGTAAGGGACAGCAGTCCAGCGTCATGCATACTTGCTGACCGTCATTCCCAAAGGCCGACAATGAGAGTGTATCCTGGATCGGCGACAGGAATTACAGAGGCGTGTGCACTATCCTCACAGATTGACGCATCGCCTGACCACTGTGACTCCTTAGACCCCGTCCATCGGAGTCCTTACAACTCCCCGCCGTCCCCTCAAGATCGCTTCTTGATGCCTCGTGGGTACACTGTAGCCCACTTTCATCATCGACACTGACGCATACCACAGTGCTCGCCGATGAGAATGATAGTGGAGGCCAGACGTCACTCACGTACGCACACAACGGTCTTGCGACTCCTCCTTCTCCCTCGCGCTCTTTCCCGCCCCCTGCGTCATACTATTCCAACATCCCACAACCATACTCGCCCACCTGGGCCTTCAATAATCTCACTATCTCTCCCCCAAACTACCACACCAATGGGCAATATCTCTGGACACCTGGGCCTAACGCTCAACCCCTCTCACCTCCCAACGAGCAATACCTGACGATCTACGATTCACCAGTCACATCACCGCGTCAATCTGAGATTGGCAGCTCCCCGGATACGTCGTCTTCCGTTCTCGCTCCGGACTCTCCATATAGGAGAGGACGAGAACAAGATTCGGTCGTTGCGCGACGCACGACCAAGCGGCTGGGCATCTATGTGTGCGATTGCTCAGCTGACTTTACCACCAAGGGCGCTTATTCTGGTGAGTTCTCTACGACGTGGGTTTTCGCTTCTCTCAACCATCACCTAGCCCACAGGAAGTCAAAGCATTCGGGCAATAACCTCAGATACTACTGCAAGTATTCTGGCTGCTCCAAGCACTACGCCGATCTGTCGTCCGTGGGGCGTCATGAAATCGACAAACACGGCCGTCTCGCCAAGAAGAAAGGTGGCAAACCTGCTTGAGGTAAACCCTTTACTCGTAACATTCATTCTGTCTTTCCTCTTTGTCATCTTTATTCGTTCAGCTATCGCATACTGTTTACAATGTTTTCATATCGCATTGCTCTCTCGTCATTCGTCGTGCAGGTACACCAATCAAGTAGATGTAAAATCTAGAGTTTCTATTCTCGCAAGTCGGACCTACTAGCATTCGCATCACATTAGCACTTCCTGTACTTAGTAGTATTTTTTCTCACCACCCCAAGCTCTTGATATAATTGTGCGTCAGTAACGGTATTCAATTCGCTTCGACTTGGACCTTGTGAAGGTTCCATGCAGTGCTGAGTCAGAGTCATTTTCCCTTGCGTCCATACTTACGGCTTGAACACTCATGTGTCTGATTGCTCCGCGAGGTGAAGCTTTGAAGCGATGGCCGTTCACATGACGGATCTGTCGTCGACAGTCACTGACAGTGACAATGGAGCGGATCTGTCGTTGACAGTCACTGACAATGGAGCGATGTCGGACAGTATTACAAGGTTATCTGTCACTGTTGGGCAAGAGAAATATGCGGGATTAGCCAGGTAACCGACCTTCTGTAATGAGCAGGACTCGATACAGAAACAGCCTTGAGTAGTATCGCACATGGACGTCCGTGATGTTCGGAGGCTGGTTGAATCCATACGGTAATGGTTTGTGATTGGTACTCTTTGATGCTTCTTCCCTTACTCTTCACTGATCACTCCGCCAGACCTACCTTTCCGCTCGCAAGCCTCTTTTGCCCCGATGGAGGACGTCAAACCGAATCAAACCAAACGCTCAGGCCAGGGTAGGTCTTCCCATGAGTGAGTCGCGCCGCCGCCGAGTGGCCTACAGCTAATTCACAGCTCCCAGGAACTGTTATATACGACAATGCTACGCACTCTGTTCCGCCTTACACCTATCTCTCCCCACATCCATCTCCCGTAATCTAAGATCTTCTGCTTGATTTCTGCGGATCGTCGTGGCTCAACCATGGAGTCGACCGCCTATACCTCCCTGACTGTAAACCAGCGGGGCATGCATGCTCCAGTCATACAGACATCGCACTGGGACTTGATTAGCTCGTACGTTCATTTCGTCGGCGTCGACTCCCCGCGTGCTGAGAACGATCGTCAACAGTGGCCCAACAGACATCTTGTCGCAAGATTCAGACACAGCGAGTCTGGGTGTCGCACCTTCCGACTCCTGGACAGATTATCGCCGGGCATCTGACAGTAATTTGTTCCGCACACCACCTCTGTCCACACTCTCACCTTTGATACCATAGGCTCCAATAGTGACTTCGAAGAGCGCGAACATTGGCAGTGGTCCCGCAATTATACAAGCGCCTCACTTCCGAGTCCTTGTGCGTAGCGTGCTGTCCTTGCTGTGAATTTGGCGCTCACTATGCTCTTTAGTCGACGATGAAGACCAGGAGCCATTCACACCCAACTGGCCCTCGCCGATGAACTCGCTGTCTCCTGATACCTCCTCTCCGGGATATGCTCGTTATCGAAGCGTGTCCAACCCTCGCACTTCCTCCACCCAACCACAAACTCGCGCTGCTTTCTCCAATCACGACATTGCCGTCGCCTCGTTCCAGCCTCCACCTCAAGCCCACACATTTCGTCGCCATTCCGACGTTGGGATCATTGTCCCATCTGTTGCCGATCAGTCACGGCCCACCCATCATCGACACAGCACGGAATCCGGCGTATTGGATGAGCTCAGGTCGCTGCACATCGAATTCGTCTCATCGTCCGACTCTTATTCACTCTCGGACGAATTGTCCTCAGTCTCTGGCTATACATCTTCTGTCGAGGAAACTACCTCCGCAATACATCTTCATCCCTACGCGGGAGTGCATGACACAATGGCACGTCGCTTTTCCGACTCAGCCGCCAATTCAGCAGAAGCTAGGAAACTCATGCTGCGCCCGCTCGAGTCCCCGAACGTCACGGTTGGGAGCACGTCTGGGACGTATGATATTGTCAACGATTTCGAGATGCAAGATGTCTCTGCTCTTCAAGTTAGCATTGCTCAGGCTCCGCTTGAGGGGCTGTCGTTTCCAACACCTGAAATACCATCATATCCCGGTGTTGTGAAGGGTATTCGGAGGACCAAGTCTGTCAATTTCTTGGACATGGGACGCGTTCCGCAGGATGTACAGTTCTCCCCTCTTCATGGTCAAGAGTCGCTTCCAGTGTTCTTGACTAGTCAAGGTCTGCCCAAGGGACCTCCCCTTGCAGAGATGAACACTCTGGGAGGGTCATTCAGCCGGAAACCGGAGAAGTTCGCCCAGACTCTCATCATGTTTGGCTTGCCAGAGGCGACGATTGGACGGTCTGCACCGACTACTGACTCTGCGTCGCCATACGCCATGCCCGAACCTCTGCTGGTGTCGCCCATGTCGCCTGCCACTTCGCCTGGCAGTCTTGACGGTTCGGCAGTCTCTAGTCCTCTCACAATCGATTCTGAAGACTCGCCACTTTTTCGAACCAACTCAACCGGGCGGAGTCCTCGAGGGCGGGATAACAAGGCTGTCGAGAAAATGCGCAAAGGATGGTCCGCGAAGAATCGGAGTCTGTTTGTCTGTGAACATTGCGGTCCAGACACCCATTTCACTAGCGCAGGCTCACATAGGCGTAAGAGCACTCAATCGTGATACTCTTTTCTGTCGCTGACCGAATTTTTTGATAGGTCATCTCAAGGATAAACACGCCGTTGGTGGGGTATCAAAGCTGAATTGCGATGATTGCCCCCTTACGTATCGTGATACTAGCTCACTTCAGCGACACATCAGGCAGAAGCACAGTGGCCAGTGGACCTCTACCACCAATGCTCGGTACGAGGGTGTCTGACCTGTGACCCGGAGCAATAAGCGTACACTTACAGGACTGTCAAACGATAGCACGAACTCTATACCCACACACGGTACTTCATTATATACCTCTACTTTACGCATGGATAAGCTAAATAGGTGGATTGAGTCTTCACTTGAATTAATACAAAGGTTTTTCATGAACACCTTGCTCTTCGAATAAGATTCTGACGCGGAAGTCGGTCAACAGATTTGCCAGCCTCAGTGTCAAAAGACGACGTTGGTATCGACCAAGTATCTTGCAGAAGGATCCTTGTCGGATCACTGTTGATGAAGAAAAGAACCAATACATTTTGCATGTCTTGTACTCGGAGCGTCGGTTCGTGGCTGATCCGTGGCGAGTGACGCGAATAGTCAAATGCAGCATTGTGCAGGTTAGTGTCTCGCAAATCACATCCCTGATCCGCTTTCATTGACAGAAGATAGCTGGGACACACCGCCCCAGCCCAGCAGCTATGATACTCGGTAGGGAGCAGGGCTTCGGTCTACGTGGCGAGCTGGTAGCTGCCACTGGACTGGCAACACGTACAGCCTGCTCTTTCGAGGCATTCTGACTGGACCGGCTTGTCAAATATTACCTTATTTATCTCGATCGCGTTTCGGCCGGCGGCCTACGCGTACATAATTCGTGTCTCATCAGCGGACGCCGTGAAGGACGCCTGTTTCCCAAGACGAACCATGACCCCGCCATTGCGCTCGTCCTCCCGGGCATCCAGTCAGGACGACGACTCCATTTCTGCCTCCGACGAGAGCATTCTTCCCCCTTCTATCTCTGCTATCTACCATGACGCTGAAGCGTACGACAAGGTCCTTGCTGACCCGGGCCACGGCGCATATCGCACTGGGACTGAAGAGGAAGACATCCCCGTTCACCGCACTGGCTACACTGGTCTTGTCAGCAGCGATCTCACGCCATCTGAGCGCGCCGACGTACGCCAGGCCACGAAACTCAGTGTGACGGGCACCACTTGGACTCCAGAGAGTCTCACCGACGAACCTGAATCGTATGAATTAGAACCCAGCTCTGGTGTGCCCTCGCAGGAAAAGTCGGCTGTCAAGGGCGATGCTCCTGTACCTGCCGTCTACCGCCCAGCAACTTCGATAGGCGATTCATGGAAACTGGAGCCTGACGAAATAACACGTCTCTTGATCTCGGAATTCGGATCCTTAGCAGCAGACGGTGAACAGCCCGAAAAGCTGTTACTTGAAGCTGATGGCTGTCTGTTTAACAATGTTCTCATTCTCGTCAGTGCCACACTCTCAACATGCCACTTTTACTGACTACATGTGCTCTTCCATTCTCTCAGGGAGTCCTCCATGTGACGACCCATCGATTGGCCTTCCATGCATCTCTACTGTCTCCGGACCGGTCCCCAACTGAGGCCAGCCAGAAGGTTATCAGGGCGGGACCCATCACGATCCACCGGAAAGGATTGCGCTCCAAGTTACGCGTCTGGCTGGAACTATACCCCGATATGCTTGTTACCTGCTCATCCAGCAGCGAGGAAGATCGACTGCGCCCATTGAGAACTGTACTTTGTGCGTCATGCTACACCCTTGCGTCTCCGTCAGCTAAAGTAGTACACAAGTGTCACATGTCAAAGACATTGTCCCGCACAACGAAACCAACCCGTGTACTTTTCACATTGTTTTCAATCGAGTTCCGGAATACTCTTCGTCCAACTACGCTGAGTTTGACACACCGGAGGCCGCTCAGGATTGGCGGCGCGAGATACTAGGTAAGCAGATGATGCAGTCTGCTTCTAGTTCATTTCACAAACATGTGTAGGTGCCCTTTTCCTGTATAGACACCGTCGACGTGAACTACTGGACGGGAGCCTCTCCGATCCCGGTCGCGATGATGGCATCCGTCTGAGCTGTCCTCTCGATCGCATCACGAAGTTCGTGTCGCGGAAGCAAGGCGTACGCGCATTCTCCACTTTTCATGTTGCGGCCTCTAGTTCTCAGCACAGTGAAGCTGGGGATCACGTTCTTCATCTGACTCCTGTGGAGCAGAACGTTCCAGTTTGGGCGCGAATGGAGGAGTACATTGCTGCAGCAAAGGCTCGTCAACAAAGCCCACCTTCGCCCACAGATTCGCCCGTTGTTGTGAACTTTGGACCTTTGAGTGCCCTCGAAAACAGGCTCGGCGACCCCGTCTTTGCCGACGAAAGGGAGATGAAGATCAAGGATGCTTTGGGTCTTGGTGAAGAAACCGACATGTGGAGTAAGTCGCCGGGGTTGCACTCAGACTAGTAACAACATCTGACGCCCTCTGCTTCAGTCGTTCAAGCCCGGCTCTTCCGTACCATTTCGTGTTCAGGCGTCTTCGTGATCACCTCGCGCTTCATTGGCTACTGGAGCAAGTCCTTCCCATGCGGCGATGTGAAGTACCGCCTTCCGCTCAACAAAGTACGCTCCGCCCAAGATTTCCGTACCTTCCCCGTTAAATCTCCAAGCATTGCCCTGGAGCTCGTCGGACACCCCGAGCTCAGGTTCCAATTCAAGTCGAACCACATCCGGGATGAGGTCGTGACGCGCGTCAACAAAGCGATTGCGTTGTACTCCTCTGAGAAGCTCCCTTCGACCATGCGTCCCAAACAGGCTAGCATGGTGGAAATTCTCTCTCCACCGGCTCGTACGCTGGCCGTAGCACGCCAGAGTACAATACCCTTCGAGCTACTCGCTACGCTGCCCAAAGTCATCAACATCGATCGCGAGATCGTGACTGCTCGGCCTGGGATGCATTTTGTGTGTCTGACAATTGGCAGCCGCGGTGATGTGCAGCCATATATCGCGTTGGGCAAAGGTTTGATGAAGGAGGGTCACCGTGTCACCATTGTCACCCACGAGGAGTACAAGGAATGGATAGAGAGCTTTGGTATCGGGCATAAGCAAGCTGGGGGTGATCCTGGTGCGCTGATGAAGCTCAGCGTGGAGAACAAGATGTTCTCGCCGGAATTCTTCAAGGAGAGTCTGCAAAATTTCCGTCCTTGGCTCGATCAGTGTCAGTTCTAGGACTCATTTCATCCGCCGAGCTGTCTCTCATGAGTATGCTAGTGCTTCTTGATTCATGGGAATCGTGCCAAGGCGCCGATGTGCTCCTCGAAAGCCCTTCGGCCATGTCCGGCGTTCACATTGCAGAAGCCCTTAGTGAGTGACGCTACGCATTCGACTCTTCTCTGGTTTTCAGTCTGTCTGCCATAGATATCCCCTACTTCCGGACCTTCACCATGCCTTGGACAAAGTACGCGTCTAGCAAGGCGTTCAACGTCCATCCACTCATGTAATTCAGGACTGCTGAATTCCCACACGCCTTCCTGTCTCCTCCAGTTGAATCTTCGACATTCAACAGCGCGTCGTAAGTCGGATATGTTCTTGATACGAGCTGACTAGTCTTACGCACGTCGGATAGATACGTCCTCTTCAGCAATGTCATGTGGACTGCAACGTCTGGGCAGATCAACAGATGGCGTAGGAATACACTGAAGCTTGGTAACACTGACATGGGACATCTGGCACAATCCAACATCCCTTTCATCTACAACTTTTCGCAGGTATTGTTGTTTCTTTTCGACTCGAAGATACTTCACTGACATGCTTTCCCTACCAGGCGGTCGTACCCAAGCCTCTAGATTGGACTGATATCATCTGCATTTCTGGCTAGTACGTCTAGTTTGGTGTTCCGAATGTCGGAGCGTTGATTCACCTCTCCTTGCGTTTCGCAGCTGGTTCCTCGATAACCCCGATCAAACCTGGACGCCGCCCGAGTCTCTTTTGACTTGGATGGCGAAAGCTCGTGCAGACGGCAGACCGATTGTATACATTGGCTTCGGGAGTATCACCGTCCCTCATCCGAATCGCGTCACGAAGCGTATCATTGAGGCGGTTCTCGAAAGTATGTTATGTATCTACTTCATCTCAAATATCTCAAATCTAACTTCATGCTCATTCCCAGGCGACGTGAGGGCGATCGTCTCGAAAGGTTGGTCCGCCCGCATGAGCAATGCAGGAGACGATGGTCCCGAGCCCGAATATCCTTCGGAATGTTACCCTCTGGACAAGATTCCACATGATTGGCTGTTCCCCCGTATCGACGCCGCTTTGCACCATGGGGGTGCTGGTACGACTGGAGCAAGTTTGAGGGCAGGTATTCCGACGTTGATCAAGCCGTGGTTTGGAGACCAGTTCTTCTGGGCCTCGAGGGTGCAGAAGCTCGGAGTGCGTTCTTGTCTTCTTTTTATCTGCTGGTTGAATGGATGTTGACGTGTACATCCAGGCCGGTTTGAAGGTTCCGAGTCTGCATGTGCATGGCTTGGCAGACGCGCTGACCAAGGCAACAAATAGCCGTGTGATGAAGGAGAAGGCTGCTGCTATCGGCGAGAAGATTCGCGCAGTAAGTAATGGCAATGCAGAACCTGCAGTCGTATTGACCACTATTCCTTCCAGGAGGACGGAGTGCGTACAGCGATCCATACCATCTACACATATCTTTCTCGAGCTGGCCAAGATCGACGGACGCTTCAAAAGGGTCATTCGTGTTGAAACACATTGGCTCCAACGATATAGATTAGCAGAGTCCGTTGCACGCGTCAGATGCGAATCAAGAGTAGCCCATTGTTGCCTAAGCTGTTGTGACATGATAATGAGTTCCCTTTTCACTTCTAATCGTTTAGTCCGACCGGTGTTCCTTGCGTACCTAAAACGTAGTATTTCTCTTTCCTTGCCATGATGCTGTACATCACGCTGTATCAGTACCGCCGCATAACTTTGTAACCATTTACCCGCAATCAGGCAAGGAAACATCTGAGTGCTGGGAGGAAGACATGGCAAGTGCATCAGCGGGAAAGGGTAGTTCTCGCATGTATCGTCCGCTACGCTAGCGTGGGCGATGGCTACATAGTACAGAAGATGAGCAAATAGCAAAACCGGTATAGCGAGAGTTGACTACGTATCCAATGGCGTCAAAGACCGCCAACGCAAGATTTCCGAAATAATGGCTTCGATGTACGGGAGGTGGGGTTGATCATTGAAGTCGAGGAGTCTAGCCCTGCCGAGCTTGTCCGGTTCGTCTTGAGCGGCTGGGGAGCGAGAGCTCTATAGACTGCACCGCTGTGACTGTTGCCCACGAAAATTCATGTATTGCTTCTGTTGCTACATGGGTGGCTGCTCCAATGGTGAAGAGAGATCAACACTAGTATGATCCTAGTAGGTGCTGTACGCCATTTGCGCTCATCTGGCCACGAGAGCCACCCCATTCTTAGCAAGCGTGGGCACAAGAAATGCTGCCATTGCCACCACGCAAAGAGGCTCGAACCGAAGGATGGAGCTGTAGGTCGCGCTCGGAAGGGCAAGGTGAGAAAAAGGATGTGATTATTTTGTCCGACAAGACCACCATCTGGTCGGGCGCCCCGTGTGAGAGACAAGCGTGTTATCTCGATTCGAGGCGGGGAAGATTCCAAGTGTCGAGCATTTCATTACCACGGCCGTGATAGGTCGTGGTCTGTCGTGGTGAGAGGAAAGCTGCAAGATTCAGGGTCCGGAGTTTGGACCGCCAGAAGCGGTTAGCGCGGGCCGCGGAATGCCGCCGCCTGCGGCCTTTGCTCTCAGTCTCCAACAACTTCAAGCACGACGTTGCAGCACTGGCAGTTGTTAATGCTGCTGTGCATCTCCTTGAAGAAGTGTTCTGTCAAGCTGATTGAGTATTTGGACCCAAGGAGCCAGACACGCCACAGTCATTTACATTCTCATAGACACCGTAGACCACTAGAGGTGCTGTGCACATGTCGGTTTCCACGCTCAATTACCAGTGAGCCTCGTCGCCGTATGGCCCGTATCGTTCCAAGTGATCCGGTTCGAGTGACGAACTTGATGAACATGCACGTCAAACCACATTGATATTTGCAGATGACGAGTAGATACTCAGATGAGTTCGATCTGTTATAATGAGCAAGCCTCTATGACATGATGTTACTCTTTATTCGTAAGATTATGACTGTTTACTATAGGTATCCTGCGAAGTATCTTAAGCGGCAGAAGAGGAGCTTGGGGGAGCAGAGAAAGAGCCAGAAGGAGCAGAGAAAGAGCCGGAAGGAGGTCCACCACTTCCGCCTCCGCCACCACTGCTAGAGTCATCAGCCACACCGCCGTCTTCGGTCAATGTAGCTGCCGGGCTGACAGTATACGCGCTGGAGACATCAATACCAATAGACGCCCATGCCATCACACCGTCCGAGACATCGTCGCCGAGGTAGACATATTCGAGGAAGGGATCGATCTCATCCGCCTCCTCGGCCAAGATAGTGTCGTCCGCATTCTCAGTCAGGTCCTGAGTATTGTTGGCGTATGGCTCCGTCTTCTCGACCACGGTAATGAGATCCTGGTCGAAGAAGAGCTGCCCAACATGCGACACGGTATCGCTGGTGAATGTGCCATTGTCGAAGACGGTCCCGTTCTGGTGGGCGACAATGTGGATGTGTGTAGCGCGAGAGGTGTAGTGACCGGGGAAGATGGTGAGCCACTGTGCGACACCGTCGTCGTCAGTGGGCTGAATACCGCGCAGGAATGTAGTGTTCTGCAGATCGCCAAACTATCAGTGCTGATCTTCGGATGTAGGTCTGTTGCTTACGATGTTGGTAGCATCGCTGCTGTCTCCGTTTCCATTGGCAACTATTCCAGAGTACACACCAGTCGCGTTGGCTGGATGGTAGTATGAGCACTCAGAGATCTAGAAGAAGCAAAGAAATAAGACTGACCATGCCAGAAGTCGATGTAGGCGTTGGAAACCGGTTCGCAAGTACTGACATCGATCAGTTGGACGTCAACGTAGGTGTCGACTCCCTCTTGGGCGTCGCGGATATCCCAGCGAACATACTCGCCATCAACGTCTAGAGTGCGGAATAAGAAGTCTGAATAATCAAGCTCGCGTATCAGGCTTACAATAAGGTCCTTGAGTGACCTCAGGAGCCAAGACGCAGGAGCTATTTCCGGCAAATAGCGTAGCAGCGTCAGTGTTGTTGGTGACACCAGTCAAGTTCGACTGATGGTCAGAGTCCAGGTCGCGCCTGTAAGGACGATTGGCCTCTGAAAATGCGATGAGCATTGCGAATTGATTAATCAAGGAAGAGAACACTGACCGAGTGACCGAGTGCGCCGAGCCATCTTGGCAAACTCCTCGCGGCGCAGCCGGGAGCGCTCATAAAGACCACCACGCTTCGAAAGCTGGTCTTGACATTTTGCCAAAGAGCTACGCGCTTTCAGCTGGAACAGGGCGCGTTTGGTGTACTCGATGCTTCCGGGCTGGAGGTGGGGATGTGCTGAGACAGAAAGTGCCAGCGAGGCAACAGTCACCGCAACAGGTAGGAAATGGGTAAGCATGGTGTGAGAGGGCGAAATGTGGTAGACGATTTGAATGTCGGAAACCCCTTCGAGAGACTGTCTTATATGGCATCCTCAGCGAGCGCAGTTCGAGCACGGTGGATACGAGCGCAGCGAGAAGCAACTAATTGGAAGAAAAATTCGCGCAATATGCGTCGCATCGGCTGGCTGCGCGCCCCAGGGTTGCTTGGCGAGGCAGTGCCGAT
The DNA here is from genome assembly GCA_019915105.1 of Strobilurus luchuensis. NCBI lineage: Eukaryota > Fungi > Basidiomycota > Agaricomycetes > Agaricales > Physalacriaceae > Strobilurus > Strobilurus luchuensis. Next base: position 1,280,266 of record JAHLMJ010000010.1, on the reverse strand, counting down.
CCATTTGATGACCCAATAGTTGTGCTCGGTTTGCAACAGCCTGACAGGTTGCAACTGGTTGCAACCGCGGAGGCTAATTCGAAGGCGATGAAGCGAACATGACCAGATATGACCGTGATAGGAGGATGCGAACCCGGGATCAAGCATGAGTCGCTTGTCTGCCAAGGCAATATAGTATAAGTCGTCCTTGAGACTCGCGCTATGTCCGTGAGCGATCAGTGAGAGCGGCGCGTGAGCTCTGAAATAAACTTACATTGGCGGGTTGACCGAGAAATAGGAAGGCATGACGATACTTTTTGGATGATCACGAAAGCCCAGTACAGAGGATATTGATATGAACACTTGTAGAGGGCTTTCTTTGATAGGCGACGGCCGCATTGAACGTTGTTGTAGGCCACCGACGTGATCATTGACCCAGTCATAAGACGACAGAGTGATTAGTTCGAAAGACTGCCAAGAACTCCGCAGCCCCTTTGAAAGAGGTGGCGCCGGAGACGCATGTTACAGTTGAACCATATTCAGGCAATGGGGCGACAGCAGCAATCGTCGAGAAAGTGAATTATGAATCTGCTTCACAACATGCCAGCAGAAGACAATGGTGCAGGACGACCATATGACGACGACAAACATAAAAACCTGACTAGCCGAGTCAGATGACGGTACTGTACTCGAGTGAATGGTAACAACCATCACGTGCACCGTAACGCCCCCGACTTCAACAACGGGGCCAGCGTTGCGCGTTACGCACTCCAAAATTAGAAACGGCGGCCGTGCGGCGCCAAATTGCTCGATAAGATTAGATGGCCGCCTGCGCCCAAATTAGTAACTTTACTGAGTAAACATGATGCGGACAATTTTGCAAGCGTGTTTTCCACCCTTGCCAGCCCTTGCCATGTCTCTGGCAAAGGCGACGAAAGCGCCGGGCCCACCTCGAGAACTCATCTCTCGCATCACTTATCTTAAAACTCTTCTTGAAAATCTTCCCACCCATCTTCCAGACCATCCCACACAGTCCAACTACGAGTTCCGGCTCAGAGACAGCGTTCTCGAAGATGGCGGCCCTTTCCCTGCCCTGTCGCAATGCCTAGAAGTTGCCTTCAAAACTTACCTCACGCCAGGGACAGATATCATTGTGTTCACAGAACGAGGCACTCGCCTTACGAGAGACTTGATTTCTGTTATCGACACAGCTGTCCGGCTCATGAAGACAGACCAGGACCGCGATGCATTCAAATCAGCCTGGCTCGAGCGACTCATCAAGTCTGCAAAGCAGCTTGGTGCTACCATCCCCCGACGGAAACAAACAAACAAAGCAGCATCTCCTTCGCCAAGCACGGCACCTCCCAATCCACTTCCCCATTCGAAAAGACACCCTCCACGTGAATCACCCGATGATCTGGAATCCTCGAGCTTCCTAGGGCCTGCCTCTAAGAAGCAGAAGCGTCAGGTTGTCGAGATTCATGACACAGATTCGGAAGATGACAGTGCTCCCACCGCGTCCTCAGCCAGGCCTCCCGAGAATCTATCACAGTCTGTATCCCTCACAGTTCCCACTCCCGCTTCCTTCCCCATGCGCCATGAGAAGCAAATGACACTTGGTGCAACGTGGAAGAAGTTGACGCCCCAGGAGAAGAGAGACGCCTCGGTCAAGACAGCCAAGGAAAGTGCTGAACGGGCTGCAAGGGATCGAGAGCGAGCCGAGAGACTAAAGCAAGAGAAGTTGAACAAGAAGCGGGCGCAGGGTGCGGCACGCTCAAGGAAACTTCGCGAGAAGAGGAAGAACGCGGCAGATTCGGCTGAGAAGGGACCCCAGTTAGCAAGGAAAGATCTTGGCGAGGCGAACGTGAGCAGTGCAATGGCCAATGGTGGTGTAGCAGCAGTCAGCCGCTCTGGAAAGGAGGCCTGGCGAAAGTCGAGAAGTGGTCAGAAGGGAGGCATCGTCGCAGGGAAAGCGAAGCGCACCAATTGGTTTCATCACTTTCTCTGGGTTCTCATCGATACCACCATGCGAAAACACGACTGGAGCCCGACGAGCACTGTTAAGCACCTTCACAGAGAGTTTCCGATCTTGTTCTTGCGCCTACAAAAGGGCACTGTGGCACATTGGAAGATTCCTGGCGAGCGGCAGTGGAAGGCGGGCACTTTGGCAAAGGTGGAGAAGGGTAAAGCATTAGACGCGTCTGGGCGTGCTGGCGTGCTGAGCAAGCATCCCGAGTTGGTTGCTGAAATCGTTTTGACGTTGAAGGGCTATCGAGAGAGTGGTTTGTCCGTCAACGTTCGGATTGGACGATCAACGATTCTTGCAGTGATCCGTGCTCGGCAACCTGTACTGCTCGAGAAATTCAAGGCCTCCGAACGCTGGATCTATGACTTCTATCGAAGCATGCTGAACTGGTCGCCTCGTCAGGCGACTCGTGCAGCTAAGCATATTCCGGATAATGCAAATGAACTCATCACTCGTTCGTTCTTTCGCCTGGTTTACACGATGAAGTGGCACAATATACCACCTAAGGTAAGCCTTTTTCTCAATCAGTACGAGCATTGTTCTCACAACCTTCAGCTTCTCATCAACGCCGACCAACAAGGCATATACATTCTACCCAGCAATAGCATGACTTACCATGATTGCGGGGCCAAACAAGTCGACGTCGTTGCAAAGGATGAGAAGCGTGCATTCACGTTGATGGTCACGAGCGCTGCAGATGGGACTCTCCTCCCATTCCAGCACGTTTGGAGTGGCTCGACTGCAAGGTCTCTTCCCTCTGCCACGGCTGAGGGGATGCAAGAGGCCATTCAGTGTGGTTTCAACTTCGCATTTGCCTCAAGCAAAAAGCGGACCAGTCACTTCAGCACGTTGAAGACAATGAAGGAGTGGGTCGAAGAGATTGTCATTCCTTACGTTGACACGGTCCTCAAAGACGACTCATCCCTTCCCTCGAATCAAAAGTTCATCATTTACCTCGATATCTACCCCGTTCACACAGGCGTTGAGTTCCGGACCTACATCTTCGACAAACATCCTCGCTGCATCCTGCTCTTCATTCCGGGTAACTGCACTGGTCTTGCTCAACCAGCTGACGTTGGCCTCCAACGTATCATCAAGCATCAGCTGAAGCAGGCACTACTCGACTGGCTTGTCCAAGAGCAGCAGAAACAGGTCGTGAATGGCATCAATCCCAAGGACGTCCAACATGTCATGTCATACCCAGCACTCCGAGACGCATCCGTTCGTGGCACTGTTGACTGTTATGATCTCATGGTGGGATCCGAGGGGCGCAGGATCGTGCAGAAGGCTTGGGAGAGGTGTATCGTTGGGGACTGGAATTTCTCAGCAGAGTGTCTCACAAGCACGCGTGCCCACGAGGCATTGGAGTTGTATCTATCCACGGACGACATTCTTGCTGATGAGATCAGGAAGCGAACAGGACAGGTGTTCGGGCTGGACGATGGCGACGCAGAGGCAGAGGACGATGACGAAGAAGCGGATGATACGTCAATCCCACTTGGCGATATCATTCACGACCATCTCGGTATCACAGTGAGCTTGGATGCTAACTCAAGCGAGTTTTCGGTTCAAGACCTTCATCGGGATGCAAAGACGGGGGAATTGATTCCGGCAGGAGCAGAGGAGAACATATGGGCATATAATATGGCAGGGGAGCGCTTCGACGAGGTGGGACCTGATACTCACGACGGAAATGTTCACGCGGATGGTACCGATGGGGAGGACACCCAGGGTGAGGAAACAGACGACGTAATTGATGAACAAGACGAGGAGGAAGATAATTAGACTGCTTTAGACCGAAAATTTGAGCTTTCCAGCCCGTACAAGAGTAACGCCCCCGACCTCAACAACGCAGCCTGCGTTGCGCGTTACGCAACGCAAAATTAGAAACACAACGGCCCCTGTGTTACGCGTTACGTTGTTACCATTCACTCGAGTACAGTACATGGATTGAGAAGGGCACAGGACGTTATGTCTTGAAGGGGGCAATGGTTTGCGGGACTGTCGGTCTGTGAGGCTCTCGAAATACGCCGACAGTAAAAGTTCCCTCGGAGACGCGGAATCCCTAAGATAACAAGGTCCAACATCGTTTGGACAAGCTGACATGATGGATGGTCCCACAGACTGTCAGAAATGTAATGTTAATTTAGATTTTCAACGTACGCCGGCGCGTAGCAGGCGACCTGCGAGGGACTAATTCAAGGACATATGACTTCTTCTGCCGTTGTGCAGCCATCCGGTCGAATGCTTGCTTGCGTTAATGGATCACGGCATTCTCTGGCGTATAAAGTACGCTCACCTGAAAGCATCGAACGACATCCGCAACAAAGATGGCATACGCTCAATGGGTTATCATCCTCATCACCAACGTCGGCAACAAGCCCTTCATGCTGAAGAACCTTCAGCTTGAGTGGGGAAAGCTGTACGCTGACGGTCAGTTGCGTCTTCTGGTCATATAAGACGCATCGCTCACAAAAACCTATTTGCTGCAGGCGACAAAGACCATGAGGTCTCAGCCGACGATTACAACAACAAAGTCATCGAGGCGGGAGACGTCCTCGAAATCAACGCATGCGGGCGGGATGCGTCGTCGGGCACCACTGGGTCATTCGACCTCGTCGACTCGAATAACTCAAACAAGCTGATTCGTTCGTTCTACTGGGATTGCCCCTGGGGTAGCAAGACCAACGTGTGGACCGTCACTGGGTCGAACACCAAGTGGATGGTCGAGTACAAGGGCCAGAACTTGTATAGCGGGGCGCTGGGGACAATCTCCGTTGATGTGTTTGGGAAGAACTAGGTTGGGATGTGAGCAGAGGTGAAGCACTATACTCCGTTGGCGTGTTCGGAGGTGGGCGTGGCACAGACACGTACCAAACTGGAAGTACCGTCAATCTTGTGTATCCAATTTGAATTCTCGGCTCATCGACGTGAGCGAACGGCAGATGACAATGAGTAACGTGCGATTGAAGGCAAGTATCACGACCGGCAGTGGTGCCGTCTGCGTTTTGACGCGAGAAGTTCTCTATGGAGCGCCGGTTGGATCATTTGAGAAGAATGGCTGGCAGCAGTGGAGGCGAACCTGCTGTCTATATTGAATTTCGGACTACGCGTCCATTGCCGTTGGTACTCGCGCTGACACGGCACGCCTTCAAGCTGTATCCCTTCCAATCTCTATGTCCCGCTGTGTGCGCCAACGTGTCCACCGTTCCACGTTGAGCTTTCCGAGTCCAAAGTAACGCAGTCCATGTCGTGCTGACTATCGCGCCGAAGAGTTGCGGAACTAGATCTGGACAGACAAGCACCAAAAGCAAGAGAGGTCTTGTTATGGTCTCCTGGATGTTCGGTTGTGCACGAGCCCGTTATGTTGCGTTGTAGATCAAGGTGTCGATGTGACCTTTTGCGTTCTCGATGACCGCCGCTGCAGCAGCTACGGAGTTGAGTGAGGTCACGTTCAGTTGGACTGCTTGATTTCGGAGGCCATCAGCTTTGAGCTTGGCCTGAGCCGTCGCTCCCAACATGGGGTTGCGCGCTGCGAGGTAGGCGCGGTGGCCGTGGTGGCAGGAGGAAAAAATGGTGGTCGGACGATCGGGCCGGTCTTCATTCTTTTTTGGTTGCACTCTCGTTGTCAACGATTTCGAACGTCGAATCCGTTTGCTCTTGCTTGATGCTGCATCAATTCAGGCCTGTCGCGAGTTGAAGCGCCCAGAGTGATAAGACAGAACGCGAAGCTTACGTGGGTTGGGATATCTTTCGAATCCCACCTCGTGATATGTACTTGTGGCTCTTTCGTCAACGCCGTCATCTCTTTTACTAGAGCCTATTTGCAGCCGCTTCTGTCTCGATTTCGTCTCGAAATCATGAGTTTAGGCACGTGAGGATGTCACGTACTCCGACTTCTCCCGGACCTCCGACCCGCCGCCGACCCGACATGAGTCCTCCATCCCGCCCATGCTATTGCTACATCCCCTCCCTCCCCGCCACCTTCTCGTGTCCACTTCCGTTGTCCGCCGCATACATCACGCCGCCCGCCCGTCATCCGCATCCCACCAATGCTGATGACTTAGTGCGAGTCCCGCCCTTGTCAATGAGGTAGGGCGGGAACCACTACTGGATATGAAACCAGGAGCGGGATGAGGTCGGGGGCCATGGGAATCAGAGGGGCGGGCCTCGGTGGCAAATCGAAAGGTAGCGGGACTAGGGGAGCTTGACTCAGGAGAGGGAAGGCGCATGGGGCGGGATGACGGCTGTCTGAGATCTCGGATCACGAGATGCGTCTCGATTCCGTCTCAGTGTTACCTGTCACGGTTCAACCGGCTGCAAATAGGCTCTACTGACACCACTGTTCTTGCTGGGCTCTTTGTAGATCGTGACCTCGAGAAGCCAGAGCAGTCTAAATCCAGCGCGATATTGACATTCATCATCAGCTTGGACGTTGACATGGTCTCGCCTCTCCCCATCGAAATCATATATCAAATAACTTCTCATGTACGTCTCTTGGTGAGCTACTGAGCGTCAAATGTTTCTTCACTAAGGAGTTGCTTAGCTACAGATGACACGCTCTGTAGCGGAGACGGATTTGGAATACGAAGCAGGCTGGAATGCCCTGAAAGCTCTACGACAAACGTGCAAAGCGTATTGCGCCATTGCGAGTCCTTCTTTGTTTGTCCGTCTCAACATTGGAGCAGGAGGGCGGTTATCACACCTGCGCTTTTTGGAGGCGATTGCAAAAGGCAAGACCGAGCTTGGCGGGTATGTCCAGGAGCTCCGTATCGAGTTTCCTATCAATCACACTGCTGGTCGTCCTTCCGACCGCTGGAGAAACCGCGCGGCTTTGCTTCAATACAAGTTGGGCTTGAAGCAAAGCGTCACAACTACATTTCACGAGAGAAGGTCAGTGGATCGAGCGAGCGGTGCTGCGGCTCGTGTCTCTCAAGAGAATACAGTGCGTCTATCTCATTCCCCAGTTTGCCTACTCAGACTGAACCAATGAAGCTTGCGGTGGCTCCATAATGATGCCTGTCATTGCCCGCGAGGACCTTCTGCATTACACACACAATCCGTCTCCAGGCTTCTGCGAAAACTGGACGACCTCTGCAAGATAGAAGACCTCTATCTCGACCTTTCTGGGACGTTTGACCTCCAACTTCCTTTTGTAGCATCTTCGAACCCTTTGCGTCACTGAACCGATATACTGTACTCGAGTGAATGGTAACAACGTAACGCGTAACACAGGGGCCATTGTGTTTCTAATTTTGCGTTGCGTAACGCGCAACGCAGGCTGCGTTGTTGAGGTCGGGGGCGTTACTCTTGTACGGGCTGGAAAGCTCAAATTTTCGGTCTAAAGCAGTCTAATTATCTTCCTCCTCGTCTTGTTCATCAATTACGTCGTCTGTTTCCTCACCCTGGGTGTCCTCCCCATCGGTACCATCCGCGTGAACATTTCCGTCGTGAGTATCAGGTCCCACCTCGTCGAAGCGCTCCCCTGCCATATTATATGCCCATATGTTCTCCTCTGCTCCTGCCGGAATCAATTCCCCCGTCTTTGCATCCCGATGAAGGTCTTGAACCGAAAACTCGCTTGAGTTAGCATCCAAGCTCACTGTGATACCGAGATGGTCGTGAATGATATCGCCAAGTGGGATTGACGTATCATCCGCTTCTTCGTCATCGTCCTCTGCCTCTGCGTCGCCATCGTCCAGCCCGAACACCTGTCCTGTTCGCTTCCTGATCTCATCAGCAAGAATGTCGTCCGTGGATAGATACAACTCCAATGCCTCGTGGGCACGCGTGCTTGTGAGACACTCTGCTGAGAAATTCCAGTCCCCAACGATACACCTCTCCCAAGCCTTCTGCACGATCCTGCGCCCCTCGGATCCCACCATGAGATCATAACAGTCAACAGTGCCACGAACGGATGCGTCTCGGAGTGCTGGGTATGACATGACATGTTGGACGTCCTTGGGATTGATGCCATTCACGACCTGTTTCTGCTGCTCTTGGACAAGCCAGTCGAGTAGTGCCTGCTTCAGCTGATGCTTGATGATACGTTGGAGGCCAACGTCAGCTGGTTGAGCAAGACCAGTGCAGTTACCCGGAATGAAGAGCAGGATGCAGCGAGGATGTTTGTCGAAGATGTAGGTCCGGAACTCAACGCCTGTGTGAACGGGGTAGATATCGAGGTAAATGATGAACTTTTGATTCGAGGGAAGGGATGAGTCGTCTTTGAGGACCGTGTCAACGTAAGGAATGACAATCTCTTCGACCCACTCCTTCATTGTCTTCAACGTGCTGAAGTGACTGGTCCGCTTTTTGCTTGAGGCAAATGCGAAGTTGAAACCACACTGAATGGCCTCTTGCATCCCCTCAGCCGTGGCAGAGGGAAGAGACCTTGCAGTCGAGCCACTCCAAACGTGCTGGAATGGGAGGAGAGTCCCATCTGCAGCGCTCGTGACCATCAACGTGAATGCACGCTTCTCATCCTTTGCAACGACGTCGACTTGTTTGGCCCCGCAATCATGGTAAGTCATGCTATTGCTGGGTAGAATGTATATGCCTTGTTGGTCGGCGTTGATGAGAAGCTGAAGGTTGTGAGAACAATGCTCGTACTGATTGAGAAAAAGGCTTACCTTAGGTGGTATATTGTGCCACTTCATCGTGTAAACCAGGCGAAAGAACGAACGAGTGATGAGTTCATTTGCATTATCCGGAATATGCTTAGCTGCACGAGTCGCCTGACGAGGCGACCAGTTCAGCATGCTTCGATAGAAGTCATAGATCCAGCGTTCGGAGGCCTTGAATTTCTCGAGCAGTACAGGTTGCCGAGCACGGATCACTGCAAGAATCGTTGATCGTCCAATCCGAACGTTGACGGACAAACCACTCTCTCGATAGCCCTTCAACGTCAAAACGATTTCAGCAACCAACTCGGGATGCTTGCTCAGCACGCCAGCACGCCCAGACGCGTCTAATGCTTTACCCTTCTCCACCTTTGCCAAAGTGCCCGCCTTCCACTGCCGCTCGCCAGGAATCTTCCAATGTGCCACAGTGCCCTTTTGTAGGCGCAAGAACAAGATCGGAAACTCTCTGTGAAGGTGCTTAACAGTGCTCGTCGGGCTCCAGTCGTGTTTTCGCATGGTGGTATCGATGAGAACCCAGAGAAAGTGATGAAACCAATTGGTGCGCTTCGCTTTTCCTGCGACGATGCCTCCCTTCTGACCACTTCTCGACTTTCGCCAGGCCTCCTTTCCAGAGCGGCTGACTGCTGCTACACCACCATTGGCCATTGCACTGCTCACGTTCGCCTCGCCAAGATCTTTCCTTGCTAACTGGGGTCCCTTCTCAGCCGAATCTGCCGCGTTCTTCCTCTTCTCGCGAAGTTTCCTTGAGCGTGCCGCACCCTGCGCCCGCTTCTTGTTCAACTTCTCTTGCTTTAGTCTCTCGGCTCGCTCTCGATCCCTTGCAGCCCGTTCAGCACTTTCCTTGGCTGTCTTGACCGAGGCGTCTCTCTTCTCCTGGGGCGTCAACTTCTTCCACGTTGCACCAAGTGTCATTTGCTTCTCATGGCGCATGGGGAAGGAAGCGGGAGTGGGAACTGTGAGGGATACAGACTGTGATAGATTCTCGGGAGGCCTGGCTGAGGACGCGGTGGGAGCACTGTCATCTTCCGAATCTGTGTCATGAATCTCGACAACCTGACGCTTCTGCTTCTTAGAGGCAGGCCCTAGGAAGCTCGAGGATTCCAGATCATCGGGTGATTCACGTGGAGGGTGTCTTTTCGAATGGGGAAGTGGATTGGGAGGTGCCGTGCTTGGCGAAGGAGATGCTGCTTTGTTTGTTTGTTTCCGTCGGGGGATGGTAGCACCAAGCTGCTTTGCAGACTTGATGAGTCGCTCGAGCCAGGCTGATTTGAATGCATCGCGGTCCTGGTCTGTCTTCATGAGCCGGACAGCTGTGTCGATAACAGAAATCAAGTCTCTCGTAAGGCGAGTGCCTCGTTCTGTGAACACAATGATATCTGTCCCTGGCGTGAGGTAAGTTTTGAAGGCAACTTCTAGGCATTGCGACAGGGCAGGGAAAGGGCCGCCATCTTCGAGAACGCTGTCTCTGAGCCGGAACTCGTAGTTGGACTGTGTGGGATGGTCTGGAAGATGGGTGGGAAGATTTTCAAGAAGAGTTTTAAGATAAGTGATGCGAGAGATGAGTTCTCGAGGTGGGCCCGGCGCTTTCGTCGCCTTTGCCAGAGACATGGCAAGGGCTGGCAAGGGTGGAAAACACGCTTGCAAAATTGTCCGCATCATGTTTACTCAGTAAAGTTACTAATTTGGGCGCAGGCGGCCATCTAATCTTATCGAGCAATTTGGCGCCGCACGGCCGCCGTTTCTAATTTTGGAGTGCGTAACGCGCAACGCTGGCCCCGTTGTTGAAGTCGGGGGCGTTACGGTGCACGTGATGGTTGTTACCATTCACTCGAGTACAGTACACTACACGATTCACCCAGGCTAGACGAGCGCCAAAATATTCAGGAATGTTCATCGAACATGTGGAGAGACTCTGCAAATATGCACTTGACCTCGTGGCACGAGAAAAATACATGTAACATAGGTCAAGCAAGTACTTGTGTAACGGCACCGTTCGTAGATTGTGTCAGCTCGTAATGGAAAATCAAATTATCCCACTTACTTTCGCGCTTGGCACAGGTGAATGATTCGGCGAAAGTTCGCATGCGACACACGACTGTAAGCATATCAAGTCCGGAACGACTGCGAGAGATGAAGCTTGCATACACCAAGTGTGACGCAGCCTGACCCAAGTCTAGATGCAAGATCATCTCGGGGTGTACGGAGTCATCAGCATATGGGAAACTCACCAAACATCAGTACGCAAGGTCACCGCCCCCGCCATGGTATTCATAGTTTGGTTGTGTCCAGATCTTGCCGGAAGTGGAAAGTCCTTCGAGTGACACACCGTCCTTCCTTACCACACCACTGATTGATTTCAATGCCCTTGACGCGCAATTGAAACGCGAAACGCTTGTTGTTGTTCTGCCACGCGCGGACGTAGCTCTTGTACATGTCTTTGTGTCCGCACGCTCGCAGACTGGAATGCGCTTTTTCCCATGCCGCTTGATGTCGAGCGCGGAGGGCAGGGTGGCTGCATGGTCGTCGGCCGAAACCCGACAGTCAGCGGCGAGTCAACTCACTGTGGCATAAGGTCGGCACGTAGATCGCACAACGCACGACTACAGTCCATCTCGACCCCGATGTAGCCGTTATTGGAGAAGGCCTGCATCGCTGGGATAATCGTTACAGCCTTCTGCGTCACCGCAATATCCTCCAAAATGTCATAAAGCTGCTGGGGATTCTTGATTCGCAAGTGAGCGAATAGAGCGACGTGGAAGCTGTCGCAAAGCGGATTGAATATACTGTTGATGATGGACTGCGTCTGGTCGTCGTGGTCGTCGAACTCGAGGACTATATTGAAGGGTACCATGGCGGGGGCGATAAGAGATGACAAAGGAAGCCATCGTTCCATAAGACCATTGTGGCGTGGGGAGACAAAAGCACCTGGTGACTATCGTTGCCGTACCATGGCCTTTCAGAAAGGTGATAAGCTTCTAGTCTGGAGTTGTCGATGCGCCGCCCACTCAGACTGTTGAGATGAGCCCGCTCAATTGTTGATTACACCGACGTTGCGGGGAAGACCTCCGTAGACCTTGTCAATTCGAGCGCTGCGAAAGACATCATTGGTCACCAACGTCGTGTCATGCCAGTGAGCGGAGTCCAGAAGACAAGATATATGGTTCTGTACCGATACTGGGGGTGACACGGATGTGATTATGATGCCAGTATTGGGCCCTGGGCGCCCGGCAAAGAGTCGTGTAATCGATAAGAGGTGTTCCCCCACGGCAAGAACTGAGCCAGAATTCAGTCTTACAGACTGAAGCATTGAACTTGAGTATAGCGATCGTAGTTAGAAGCGGCGCGTATTAATCTGGTATTTCCGCGGTACAAAAACATCGGTGATAGTACATCGGTGAGGTACTTGCAAAAGAGTCAAACATGGAACGAGCGGTTGGGAATACAACAACTGACTTATCAATAGTAAACTGCCACGATAGTTCGGAAGTGTATCACAGCCGGCAGCGTTATACATCGGAATGGGGGTCTTTCCGTCTGGGAGACTCGTTTGTTCGGTTGTCTGTGGAACTCAGGTTTTGCACATGATTCTGCACGGTCATTAAGGTTAGAACGAAGCAAAGGAAAAGTACGACGTACGACATTTCCACGCCCCGGGAGTTCCGGCATACTCTTTGTCGGGTCTCCCCGTGTGAGCTGATCTATTGTTGTTAGGTCGTGGTTGAAGTCTACAGAATGTCAACGTCTGTTTATTAATGAGCGCGTGAGATGTACGTACGCAAGGGACTGAGAACGACAGGTTCGGTGATGAGGTCAAGGCGTGGTGTTGTGAACGTCGTGCTCCTATCCCGAAGGTTTGTGCTCTCCTTGAGCAACATCAGGTTCAGCAGAACGGTCACACTATATATTCGTCCTAAGATCGAGAACATCAAGGAAAACCCTGGAGGAGAATTTCATGATTGGTCGTTGATGATAGAAGGTTCGACTGACCTTGGACACTCGTGAACAAGAATATTACCATCAGAGCAGTGGACACGGCTGTGGTAAGCCCGCATGTCACGGAATAGGACGTTATGCGACGGAGAAGGCTGGGCGCGGGTCGGTTATGAGAATGAGAGAGATACGAAGGGGCCTCACCTTTTCGTGGCCAAGTAATGCGTCTGTATCTGATTGAGCCTCCAAGCAAGCGACAAAGCGACAAAAACATCTGTCGAAACACAGAGAGACGCTGCCGCGCTTTGCAGACGTTGCAGATAAGCAGCTGGGTATGAAGTGGTGCAGGACAACTCACATGGACCATTTCAAACCCGTAGTCTCATCCTCGATGACAGGGTGCTTCATCATGTCGACAACGATGCCAATGGCACATGCGTACTGTGATGCTCAGAGGCTGGGTTCTCGCAAGGGGAAATGGTACCGACGTGTGCAACGATGAGAAATATGATGACGCATGTAACTCGTATATCTCGCGATCTGAAAAGCGTTCGTCTGATGGTGCACTACTGAGTGAAAAAAATCGCCTACATTGTCCAATAGCGATATGTGAGGAAGCCTTGCTCGAGAGCCGCGGACATATATGTCAACAATATGATTGTAGGTGCCATCCACGGTTGGACGGATAAGAATTCCCCTGAAACGGTATTTCTAGTTGAGACCTTTCTTGCACCACTGAAGGACGCGAAGGGCTGACCGGAATGTGTCACTAAGAACTGGAGGCGTCGACCGATTGAGTGTCAAGTTTCGCATCGGTCCAAAAAGGACTCACAAAATACTCGTTTGCAATCACCACGAAAGAACATACTCCGTCAATCGTCATGGAAGCAGATATCCCACCCATGAAGACGGAATGCAGTCTGTAGCGCTTCAAGGCCCATATCGAAAGGCCGAGCTGAACCATGTAGAGCATCGTGTTCAGGTGTGCCGCGGGAATGAGTATCCTCTCGCCGACGTCAGTGCTCTTGACCCGCGGCAATGCAGAGACAGCACTTACCCTACATAGGACTGGTGAGAATCGGATATGACCATGATCTCGTCCCAGACGGCGGGAGGAGGTAGAAAGAAGAAATAAGAGAGGGTGGTTATCAAGAACTTGACATGGACACAGTGGAAGAGTCTGGGAAGACTCTTTCGGAAAGTTGGAAACTTCCTCCGCCTGGAATTTGAAAGTGTCAGGAAAAGTCACGAGATCAAAGAATTTGGGGTATCAATATTTTGACAGGCTGCGCAAGTTCCCAAATAGATATTTTCACGGTGAATAATGCACAGCAAGTCCGCAGAGCGTGAGTGAATACTTTGTCTTTCTTCGTATGGACGTGGGCATTGGGCGTCGTCTGTACTGCCGTCGTGAGTAGAGACAAGAGTAGACTCGTCTGGACTCCGAGCCATTAAAGACTCAGGCACCTCTGTCCCTGAGTTTCAATTCCCACCGAGTGTTGCCAGGCACGTGGTCGCTGGTGGCTGTGTTAGGAGTCGCTCTATCACACCTTACTACACCAGCTTTCAAACTTTGACTGGCTCTCCAATTTGACCTCCTTCACAACAAGCTTGCCTGTCACATTGAGCTCCTTCAAGTTCCAGTTCCTGTCGACGTCCCGTGTCATTCCTTGTAAGCGGCGCACTGTGTGGACGTCCAAACTCAACATATCTACAGTTTGCAGGAGTGCTACACGGTCTCAGACCGGGAAAGTTCTGGTCGGCTTTCCGATTGATAGATACACTGGAGAGCTCGCCGAAACCGAGATAACCAGGTTCCACGTGTCTGTGTACTCTGTGGCACGGCCCGGGCTCCCGTAATCTACTCGCTTCAGAACCACTACTGGCCACGACTGTCCTCACATTGAGCTTGTTTCACTACCGTCTGAAATCGTACCAGCACCAGTGGATGACTGGCACAGCAGTTCGAAATCAGCAAGGGTGGTGCAAGATGGGTCTCTACTAGAATGGCGATGGTGAGCTTCAGCACCCTCATTTTTCGGCGTACCTTTGACTTGATCGCCAGCGGAAATTCGACTGACTCTCATCCAGTTGGCCTTATTTCGCCCCAATCACGGAGGTAATAGGAACCCTTGATGAGATTTGTCAGCGTCATTATGTAGTAACATTACTCTGCAAGTCCCGCCGCTTGAGCCCGCCTCCCCGCCCCAGAAATACTATTCCCCACCCCCCTAACCCTGACCAACCCGAACCTTTCTAACCTAACCGGAGCTTAGGGCGAGCCCTAAGCTCCACCCTAACCGTCTAACCCAAACTTAGGGCAAGCTATGCTTGCCCTAAGTCTCCAAACCTCCACCCAAAAAGACTTAGGGCAAGCAAAGCTTGCCCTAAGTCCAATAAGATAGACTCACTGCACTGGTCAGTGGTGCCTGCGCTCGGCGCTCTCTCGAGAAATGATTTCTCGCAACAAAAAGAATCAACCATCCGGGATTGAACCCAGCTCCGGCCAACTAGCGGCATCCGCCTATACCAGTTAGCCACCGTGCCATTTCCTGACTTGTTCTGACGCTCTGAGATTGGTTTGGAACGGCCCGCCATGCCCAGGCACGGGACATCCATAAGGAGCAGTCTTATTGCGCCCGTGATTGGGGCGAAACAACAAAAATGCTCTCATCCAGGTCTCATCAGCAACGATGATGGTGGCGCGCACAACCAGGAACGCAGGGTGGACAAGAGGTGGAAACCATTAACCAATGTCAGCGGATGAAGGCGGATGAAGGCGGATGCGTAGGAACTCGATCACTATGATACACGTACTTACAGAGGGACAGACATTATTTATTCAGTGACCACGATGCTTCAAGTTGGACGGCCTGTCAGCCTTATGTATACATATTCTAGTAGAGCAGGCACCGACATGAGTGCCACACGACATAGGGTAAAGACACCGTGCTTCGAGCGTATGGCGAGAATGCGCGCGCGATAACAGTTATCCTCTATACCGCTCCGCCACCGCCGCGTAATCATAATATCATCTCGCATTCTCATTCCCAGAATATCATACATGTTACTTACTTGAGTCCTACACAATCCCCCTACACAATAGATTTATAGATACAGTCATGCGAGGTGCGTCAATTGTCAGCATCAGCCTCAGTGATTACACCAATCTCAGCGCTCGGCATCATCGTCAACAACCCAAATGTTGAGATAGTTGTATGCTGTTGATTGTTGTTTCTATGAATTTGCCTTGTGGCAAGTCTAGAGTTCAGACTGGTACCATCCACATGAGTGTTGGCTCGCATCATGAACGAGGGAATACCCGCCTGGAAAGCAACATATTTGTGTAGGCTATCATCGTTGTGGTGAGTGATAGGATCAGACGGTCAGGAGCCCGCCTACCTCTGCCAGTCAAGAATGTCAAGGTCAATCCTATTATCGGAAGTGGGAACACCAGCATAGTGATCAGCACAGCTGTCGCCGTTGCGCTCACGAGGAAACCATTGTTCACCGTCAACAAGACGATTCGGTTCACCAGGCTCCTTGTCTTGTCATTGTCCTTGAGCCATGTTTTCCCGCGAAGTAGGAAGAAACATAGAGAAGACGTGATGAGTAAGTCTATGCCTGCAAAGAGCGCGAAAGATGCTGGAATCAAGGCGGCCTACGATGCGTGAGTGATAGATCACAAGAGTGTATAACTTGGCACACTTCGAAACCTTTCGGGTGGCTCCCGAATAGGAATGACCGTATTGCGTCGACTAGCTTCATATCAGCAGGATAATCCAGACAAAGAACAGTGGTAACGCACACAATGCCACAACTACGACCCATGTGTGAGTACTACGTTGAGGAGGATAGCCGGGCGCCTTACCCAGAGAAGTGACAGACAACAGAACCTTTTGGGGCTAGATCAGAGGCGTGAATGCCCAACTGTAAGGTGGCGTACGATCACACCAAAGAGCAAGTTGCTCCGTCCGCTCACTGATGGTTGATGAGGGAGTGTGTAACGGCGTGGATCGGACTACCCACAGATGTACACCTTGTATCCAAAGAATCTAGGCACAGTATGAGCACGAGTGAACGCTCAAAACAAGCTTCTCACATTTGAACAATCGTAGCCTCCAGACCCTATTCATAGCGATGTTAGTTGATACACTTCCCACGCAAAAGAACGCGACTAACAGTGGATGCTGCGGGAGCCTGCACTGCAATAAGTTGTCTACAATTTCACCAGGAAGCGCAGAAAACATACTGTAAAACTCCTACAATCCTCGATTAGTGTATGATCTGGCACCGGAAGAGTGGAAATCACCAAATGATTACTGTCAACGACCTGACGTCGGCTTGCTTCAGGATCAGATAGTGGTACAACGCATGCGAATTGAAGACTTGAGTCGCTGTGTCTAGCATCCTGTTTTAAAGTCAGTAACTGCTGCTTGGTGTGAGAGTCTGGCGCCTCACATGATAGTAGCTACCTATTTCACAAGAGAATCAACGCGAAGGCCGCAGAGTGGATGAATACGGCCTACAATGACCTTCAAGCCCAAGTGGTCAGTACGCCAGAAGCGAGAGTAGTACTGCCATGCTTGATAACAGACAACACCATAGAGACTACAGTTGTAGATTGATGAGACAGTATGCGGACTGTGGTCGAGAAACCTACGGCGTAGAGATCATGAAACCGACCAGAAGTATACCAAAGGTTGACTGTGGCGGTCCACCTGGTGGTCCTGGTGGCGATACATGAGCAGGATTTGAATCCATCGCTTCGATAGCAGGTCAAACAATAGGAGGGAATGAAATGTTTGGCTCGCTCGAAGTCGTTAACTGTAGACTATATACACAACTTGATGTATTGCGCATAATCGGAACGTCAGAAGATACACTACAGGCTGAGTCGAGTTCGTACCTCTGCATCAGTGGAACATTGATGTTGGTTGACTTGAACTGTCCACAACAGACAGATGGCTTGGATGGGCGGCGGTGCGACGCGACATTTGAAGGACGATAGCCCTACGGAAAACGAGTTTTCTCAGGTCGACTCGCATAATACTCAGTGTCTCTGACGCCTGGACTGACAGCGTCTTCATACTGAATTTCTTGTCGGATGTACCTCGTGTCTCCTAATAACAAGGGCGCCACCTCCTGCAACGTGAACACATGCCTGGAACTGGATGAATGGCACTACTGAATGAACACGGGTGTTGCATCAGTCAAAGACGCTTATCATGAGAGACACTACAACGGTGGCGCAGTGAAGCTGCAACGTGACGCGGTGCAATCTCATTTTCGATATGTCTAAGTAACAGCAAGAGACAAGAAGGACAGTGATATCAGGCATGAACGCACTGAACTGACGGCATTACCGTGTCTGTATCGGAAGCCTCAAAGGGGCTGGAGAGGGAAAGAGAAACTGTCAAGGCGCGGTTTAAGTACCGTTTTGAGCTGGATCGGAGAACGCCGCACGTGATCGGTGTTGCGCTTCTTTCCTCGCACCGTCATCTTCATCCGGGAGCTCTGGAGAGATTGTCTAGCACATTATGATTGACTCGCCAGTCTCGAATCTTGCTGTTTTGTGGCTTCTGGATGACACTCGACACTTGGCGGACACGTCCTCGACATCGCAATGAACCATGGTCGGTTGTCACGGAATTTGTGCCTGCAAGGCGCCTGGCAGCTGGCGATGACGACTACGGTTCTATCGAGCCCGCCTTACGCCGTGGAGGAAATGGGCAGCGACGCGGCCGTTGTGCTTTGAGCAGTTCATCGAGGAGGATGCGAACGAGCTTGCTTGCCAGTGCGTATCAACCGCACGGTTCTATATCATTGCCAGATTGAACTAACCGTCTATGGTAGCAAACTCCGCTCTATGGACTTGACGATACATAAACTTTCAGCTTTGCTTGTGGCCCGGCCCCAGCTTGCCATGCTCCTCAAGATCGCAATTCTCATGTCCACAGCGCTATCGGCCCAGGTTTCCTTGATGCCGCCGAACAAGCCCCCGCCTGCACAGGAACAGTACAAGCCCCTGGCTGGCGGTTTCCTCGAAACCTGCGAGATCATCGCTTGGTGGTATTCAGAGACGGGGGCACAGAAGTATTACAAGGTACCTCTGATTTATCACATACCTTCGACAAGTGGTACTCAATCCTTCGCCTATTCCTAGTATTTGTTCTGGTTCACAGCGACGCTTGAATCGCTGCATGTCTTGTATCAGCCGTCGTATCTCCCACCGACGCCAACTTCGCCGTCGTCACTCGAGATATGCTTCGCCGTACTGTCGATACTCGGTGCATGCCTGAGAGCGCACTGCTACGCCACCCTTGGGCGTTTCTTTACGTATCATATCTCCAAACAGGCAGAACACCAACTCGTCGTAACCGGTGCATACGCGTATGTTCGGCACCCGTCCTACGCTGGGCATGCTCTGACCTTCCTCGGCGTGTTGCCGATGTATTTGCCGTGGTTGGCATCGATGATTGAGTGGTGGGCTTTGGGTTGGGTTGGTTGGTTGGCGGTTGCAATCTGGTACGGCGGCGTGATGGTGTTGGATATTGCTCTTCTGGCGCGCGTGGTTACTGAGGACGCATTCTTGGAGAAGGAGTTCGGGGATGAATGGCGCAGATGGAGAATGGAAGTACCATGGCGATTACTTCCGGGAGTGTTCTAATCGCTGCTTAGAACTTTAGATGAGTCTATAGAAGGCTGACAGTTTTCCGTAAGCAGAGTATCGTGCTGGTGTTGAGTCATGGTACCGACGAGTAGTATGTGATAGACCCAGAAGACTTTGTTTGAATTGTGCCCTTCAAAACCGTTTGTAGACTCCCGTTAGCTGAGGTGAGCATTGTAGAACTCAAAACTTGTGCGCGACTCAACAAGCCGGTAAATTGTTTCTCTGATTTATCGAAGGCTCCGGACTGCCCGATCGGAACGACGAGACTCATATTCAACTAGTCAAAGTTCAGTAATTAGTTGGACAACTTCGAGAGCATGATGAGTCCATAATTTTCGCTTCCGCCACGTGAAGACTCAAGAGCGCCGCCAGACTTGGCTCATGGGTCTATTACCAGCTCTACCTGCTCTCAAATCAGCCAAGCACATACGGGGAATAAAGATGAAAATGCTTGCCTTCTTGAGTGCATCAGTGATGTCTTTCGTCAGTCCCTTCTTGAACGTCTCCAGTGTAGGAAAGGAAACAGTCGCGTTGTGTTGAGAACAACGTATGGCACCAGGAGCCACATTCAAAGCTTCTTTACTGTCCATCAGACTCATGATGAGGGTTGAGTCTTGTATGACTGAAGGGTGCGGCGATGTTCGAAGAGCATTTGCAATGGAGGCCACAAAGTTGTACAACCATTGATTAATGTGCCTCGAACAGCCTGATTCGAAGGGACAGGTACATCCGCTTGGGTCGAACTCGTATTTGACTGGTGAATTCTTGATGGCGACCAGCTTCGTGGCGACCTGAGTGCAAGCGGAACGGTACTGAATCAGCCTCACGAGGGCGATGGACGGCAAGCGCAAACTCCAGAGCTCCCAGTCGCCCCAAGGGTCCCTGTCCTTCAGAGTGCGCCACGCAGCGGATCGCAACAGATCAGCGCCCCACGTATTTCGCCCCCGTACGCCAGACAGTAGACTTCTTGAGGATTGGACTCCAGATGCCCCCAAAGTTCGCGGCCTACACGCCGCGCAGTGGAACCCATATCATATTTGTCGCACATCTCCAGCAAGCAAGCCAGGCGCTCGAGGGGCAACCTATGCAAGACCTCTCCTCGAGGATCGCACCAATCCAACATCAATCTGACATCCTCGCTCGGCTCGGCCAGGTCCACCACTGGGACCGACTGCTCTTCACTGTGCGCGACATTTCCGATTGCGACCATGTCCCGGAAGACGACAGAAACCATGGACATGACGAGCTTATGCACGTAAAAAGCGACGCCATCAGAAGAGCGGAGGATGAGGTCTGCGCTCAAATCGTCGTACGGTGGGGGTGCAATGAGTTCTGCGCGGTCGCTGGAGAACTCAGTGAGTTGCGTGTCCATGACGGGGGTGGATAACGCAGACAGACACGAGGCTGGGTGTGGGAAGAAGACACGAGAGGCACCTGCTAACTGGACCAATTCGGGAGGCAAAAGAACGATTTCCGGGGACAGGACAGAGATAGCGTCGAACGGGCCCAACAAATTGAGTTCACATAGTTTGTGGGCCTTTCCTTCACCTCCTCTTCATTCCGTCGACTCTCTGTATAGGCGCGACCGTCATTCCCGCACCAATGCCAGAGAGCGTACTTTGACCACATCCATTCCGCCTGTACCACTCCTCTTGGGTTGACACCAATGTCTTCCATTACCTAGATACATCTGTTCAAACTTTGCATCGCTCTGTCCATTCCTTCCAGCACAATCCTTGCCAAAGCCCACTTCGAGCCGCAACCACGATGTCGCAATACAATCCCTCCCTTTGAGAAATGCGCCGGAGGTCTGTACGGATAAGGGCAAGACAAGCCCGACGGCGTTCGGCAAAAAGAGCGAGGATGAACCAATTTTACATGGTCAGGAAATGCATGGATGGAGACTGTAGGTGGGGGAAGGGCTCTGGCAGACGCAAGAAATATGGGCGAGTCAATGAATGTCGCAGGAGACGTTGGGTTGACGTTCACGGAGGATAAGCATCGAGCTCGCGGGTCATGGACATGAGAACGTCCGAGCAGCACATGCCTGCCTGACACGCTTAAGGTCGTCGGCGCTGTGCTTCAAATGCGCCGCGAAGAGATTCGACCCAGTTTGATGGCGAGCCAGGCTCTGGGTACTCGCACATGAGTACGTCGAGAATGGTAGTAAGGCCTTTCGGCGAAGGCGGAAGGGTACGGGTCTTCAGAGGACTCCTCTTCTTCACCAGCAGCTCCCTCGCCTCGGATCCAATGCTCATCGAGACCTCATTCAAAGCGGCGCGTCGCCACGGAGTGGGCTCAGAGGCAACCCTCGAAGGTAAAAGCTATCATCCATTTGTGATAAGATTGCGCGCGGAACCTTCGACAAAATCAAGGACGTCTGCTCGTCCGCGAAGCAGTCCATCGTGTTCCTCCGACCCTCCAGATTCGAAGCGCATCAGCTCTGAAGGTACGCTCGGAAGGTCCTGTATTCGACGGGTGTGTAGAGTGCCAACGGTGGCATGGAGAGAAGTCTCCGCGCCATGTCGACGCCTCCAGGTTGAATAAAGCAAGGCAAGGCGATTTCGCCGCAGGTACCGACGGCTGCAAGTGTTTGAGTTACTTGCGAGTTGGAGGCAGAGAGCTGAAAGAGCAAGGCGACGCGATGGTGGTTGCAGAGCAAGGTGGATTAGTGCCGCCCACGGCATGATCTGTACCTTGACTCCCACCACCACGAGCTCTGCCATCGAAAGAAAAGGCGTGCAAAACTACTGCTTTGGCCATTGAATACCCCTTCAAATTGCAGACACGACTCATGAAATGGCCGAGAATCCTGCATGCACACATTCGCCGCCTTGCAGCGCCTCGCTGTCCGTTCTCCAAACAGTCTCACTTTGCCGCAGGCCTCCGTGATCTTTCTCGCGTCGAGTTCGATGGCTACTCGCCCAATTTTGTCGACGTACAGCGGCCATTGAGCCCGGCCGATCCATATCCCACTGCCACCTTCTGACACTCAAGTGTCGCTGCACCCGCATGCCTCGATGCTCATCACTGCCGCCGCTTCAATCGCTCTTCCTGAGGACGCATATGCCAAGATATTGCGTACGATGCATTGGACCACTTGGGGGCAGCACAACATAGAGCTATAGCAAACGCCGAGCAAGCGTTCGCTTACTAGGGGTCTGTTCCCCGTTTTGCTAGACCGAGTCTGCTTTGACCCATCGCCAGACCCTTGGACTCTCAGACGTGTCCGATTACCCCGAAAGACCGCGCCACAGGTATGCTCTTTGACGTCTAGGAAACAATCTATCTATTTACGCTTTACATGTCAGACAAGGCCCCAGACGGTGTAACCGAGTGTCATTGCAAACAGTACGCCTGCAGGACCTTCGTCAAAAGACGCACAGCTTCATTGGCATCGAAGCTTCACACTCGACGAGGGTTTCCGACTGGTGAAAACTTGATGCCCGTACCTTGCCAGGTTCTCTCCCGGCCGATTTAGCTATGAGACCATACGACGACGACAGGCATCTCTCAGCCACAGTGTCAATCTTGACGGCGACCCCCCGATGACGCGCACAGTGTTCAATTTGAACTTGGCCAGCTCGATGAATGTCATCTACGTACCGCGGTCATGCTTCCAATTTATCAGCCATCCGCAACCCCTCGTGCTGTAGGAACATACGGGACACGACCCATGGTGAGCATTGTCTATCTATTTCGATGGATATCCGATCCTTAACTTGCATTAAGACTCATCCTTTCGACACTCCAAGATATTTACCATCTTCCATGACTCGGTCCGTCCACGATCATGATCAGGCTCTGCCTGGTATATAAGCTGTAGTGTTGTGGCTCTCGACCTCCAGTGCAGCATTGTACTCTCTTCTTTACTCCCAATCCTGACAAGAATGAGCTTGCTCCGCTATGTCTCTGCAGCGCTCGCTGCTTTGGCTGCGGTCAAAGCAAGTGCGGTGTCGAAACGTTCATCTGTCGTCGCCAAAAGGGATTGTCAGTCAACTACCTTTTCTCGACGAGGATCCACTGACACGGAATACTCTAGTGGGTGCGACATTCAACAACAATCAATCCTCAGGCAAGATAGGCGGCAACACTACGGGTGTGACGTCCGCCGACGTCGAACCCTTCACTTGCAGCTCCTCCGTCACCGACGCCTCCGCCCAACTCGAGTACTTCTCCACCTACGATTGGCAGCTTGACTACGTCCAATGGACAGGCGCCGGTCTCGCGGAGTGCACCATCGTCATGCTGTCCATCGAGTTCAATCTCGACGCCATCGACCCCGTTGGCGGGACGAACACAATCGCCTCAGGGAGCTGCTTTGGATGCGAGTCTGTCGATGCCGTGAATACGGACTATCGATGCACGCAGGACCCCAACGCGGGAGGATGCGACGGAGAATGGCAGCTCTCTGCCTCGGTCGTCTTCGAGGCCCCTCCGGGCGTTATCTTCACGTCGGGGACGGCGGGGTGCGTCATCGACGGCTCGCTGTTGACGTGCACGGAGACGGTCGTCGCTGGGACCGCGCCGCGATGGAACGTCAACCTCCCGGAGGGCGTGCCTATGGCCGTGCTCAGTGCTTCGTCGATTGCCGGCATTCGCGCCAACCACTTCCCTGGTGGGTCGGCTATCGACTCATCGAAGGGATTGTTCTTGGCTAGCATCACCAATGCACAGCTGGAGACGATCTTTGAGACGGGTATGCTGAGCTCGGTTGCGTGGGTGGCCGCGACAGCCCCGTCGTATTTGCAGAAGACGTTCCCGATAACTGGAGTTGGAACATCCTCGCCAGCTTCGGGTGGCGGACCGTCTACGTCAGTGACTTTGGTTATCAGCCGGTTTGGAGACGTGGATGATAGGGCGGATGTGATAACCATGTATCCAAACTAAGTGTCTGCCGCCTCTTTTCCTCTTTCTTCGAGTCGTATGGGACATTCGCATAACATCACTTCTTGTACCTAGCTGAAGTCTACCTCTCATACGATTGTTTTTCCAAGTCAGCGTTCATAGTCTAATCGTACACAAGTGTAAGCCTTACACTCAATTTCGCTCTCGTCATTTTCAGTTTGCCCAGAGGTTCCAACTTTCCAAGTTCCAGACTGACGGGCCGAAATTTTGGAATTTGTCATCTATCTTCCCACGGGTGTTGTCTCTCTCTCTAACCACTGCTGCACCGACCAGTCACCGACTATGCTTACGGCCAGGGAACCCAATCCGGACTCAGCTGTCACCCTCAAGCCTCACCAGGTCGAGCGCTACCTGCTTCAGTCGGTCTCACGCGCGGAACTCTTTGGTCCTTGGATTCTGGACCTTTTCGACAATTCCATGCAAGTCGGTGTGGCGTAGCGCAACTGTGAAGGAAGGACGACGAAACTACGGCAATACTAATAATTGTTCTTGGTCCCTCGAATGTGGAGCGACCGTTTTGCGTAGGAGTCAATTCTTCCGCGATGCCGATGTGATACATCTCTTTGCACAGTTAATTTTGGACTTTGTATGGACTGATTCCATCAATAGGTCACGCACATTTGTGAGCACCGAATGCCAATCAAGCCTTCTGGACTACCAACGGCGCCAACTGTTTCTTATATGACGTGACCATTCTCGCTGTGCATGCGTTGAGCGCTGTTGATGGTCATCGATTATGCAAAGGCAAGGAAGGATAGTGTATATCACAAACTTGCCAAGGGTCGAGTCTCCTCAGTCTAGCTCTGTCAATACATTTTGGTGATCTGACATGACTCTCACTCGGACGAAAGGCTTTCTTAGTTTCTGATATGTCATCGACCAGCGCCTAACTGACATATCTAAACTTGTGCGAGGCACTCACCCATATGAAATCAAGATGCAGACCCGCCACGAGGCTGTAGTATTGTATGAATAGCCTTGCTGGTGATTCAATAGAGGTCAGTGGGAAGTACTTACACACGCTTTCCCTTACGCTCAAACGGCCACCTTGCTTCTAGCTATGCCTCGAGAGAACAGCTTCTCTGACTCCGACGGACGCTCCCTGACTCCGGACCTCAGCGAAGAAGAGGAGGTCCTTCCTGTCTCCCCTACGTACTCGTCGACGAGGCATGCACAACCGACCTCTGTCGCGGCAGAGCAACAGTCACGCACATCGTTGTCAGGCCGCTCAGCACGCTCTGCTGCTTCACACAAACTGGAGCGCATGGTAGCCGGGCAGGTTCCCAATGCGCGGTTTCGCGCTGCTGTGCGCAAGGTGATGTACATGAGGAGAGGTACGCGGCACATGATGCGGGGCCTTCCAGGCGCAGAGCCCGGCGTGGATCCTCGACGGGCCTCTGCAGATATACATTACGGAAACATCAGGCAGAACTGCATCATTGAAGTCTTTGACTACTCGGTGACTTGAATTTCAGACTTGACAGACTTCTTGCTCACTTTATATCTCAGTCGGTCAGCTGTAGCTACGGACGCATGACGAACAACGAGTTCGTAGATCTCATGTCTGACAAGCGGGCAAGTGAACCCGAGCCATGGGTCAAAGTACGATGGATCAATATCTGCGGCATTAGCTGGGATGTCATCAAAGCTGTTTCGTTCAAGTACAGTATGTGATTTGCTCTATATATTCTGAGGGACAGTAGTCACAATGACGTTGCAACGCATAGACATTCATCCCCTGGCTCTCGAGGACGTTTTCCACGCTCGCACGCAGACACGATCCAAAGCCGATTATTACGCACAACATCTCTTCCTTCGTGTCATGGTACATCAACTCGAAGAATCAGGACAGCCTCTTGAGGTCAGCTCACAAGGACATCCATCTTCTTTGCCTAGCGTTCCCAGGACGGCGTCGCCTCTGCCGTTCACAGAAGACGACAAGAAAGCTTTGGCCATGGAGGAGCATGTCGCCGGAGATAATCGCACCCTATATGGCAGTCTTCCCTCGCAGAACAAGTTTTCCCTTCGTCGACGTTCAAAGCCAATCTCGTCTACTACGATGCCTAATTCATCCTCAGATGGTCGTGTTTTCGAATCCAACGCGTCAGCTTCGACGAAGGAACGGGAGGACAAAGTCACCATCTCTACTCTGAAGCTTAACGAAGATGGTGTCAATGTCAAGACTTATCCCATGTTTATCTTCTTGTTCCGCAATGGGACGGTCATTTCGTTGAATAATAATACCGCATGCCACATCACTCAGCCCATCACGCACCGCCTTCACCGTCCTGACGCAGGACTACGTTCTTCGGCGGATCCTTCGCTCTTGGTCCATGCTTTGTTGGATCTCAGTAAGCTGCATCTGAGGATGCATCATGACCTCGGTACTGATTTTGCTGATGTAGTTGTCGACAAGGCCCTGGAGGTCATCGATGCATATCAGTGCGTCTCAATTGCCCTGCTTCACGATGAGAATGCTAATGCTGATTGCGCTTCAGACGTAAGATTCAAAAGTTTGAGCGCACTGTTCTGGTTCGCCCCAAAATTGGAACCGTCCGTGCCCGTACGTGTTCTCTTCTCGGGCTGTATTCTGTACCTAATATGCGGACCTCAGTGCACATACTGAACGGCGATCTCATTCTTCACAAGCGAACGATGGAGCCTATCAAAACTTTGATCTACGGCCTTCGTCGCTATGACCTTGACCGGTGTGCCGCCCTCGTTCCCGGTGACGACCAGTCAAAGGTTTTGGGTTACATGTCCCATAAGACAAAGATATATCTCGTGAGTGAATTTTGTGTCTTAGTTGTGCTGCTTAGCCTGACCGTGACGGTCTCAAGGCCGACGTTCATGACCACGCCGAGTACATGCTCAGTAGTTTAGATATGTTTGCTGAGATTAGTGGCAATCTCATCGACTATATGTTCAACGTAGGTGCGGACTTCGTAGGTCTGGCAGTGCTGATGGAAATTCCCAGATGACCTCGAATGACATGAACCAAGATATGTACGGCCGTTGAGCAACCTCAGACTCCCACACTCACTAGCAACAGGCGAAAACTCGCTCTGTCAACTGTCCTACTTCTCCCACTCACTTTTCTTACGGGCTACTTCGTGCGTCGATATCCGTGTTGAGACATTCGAGTCCTTTCCCTCAATTTCAGTCAGGGAATGAACTTCGATCCTATGTGGTCTGTGCATCATAACTCTGATCTTTTGTGAGAAATTTCTGAGCCTTTCCTGTTGTCGGTCGTTCGATCTGAACATATTCATAGCTTCTGGAAGATTGCGCTACCAATCATGGCCGTCGTGACCCCGATGTTCTTGTGGGCGGACATTGGGCGTTACCTCCACTATCTCCAGAAAAGGAAGCTACTACGGTGCGTAGGTACTGCAGGCTGTGGCGACCTGTTGATGATTTACTTCTTTTCTCTTTCTCAAGGGACATCAAACGGGTCTAGTCTGTGAAACGACAACTCAAAAGGATACAGGAAGGAACCCAGGTGGCATCATCGATTGTGATCACTGTGGTTCTGTTCGCTGCGAGAAGGTGTCCACGTCTCAAGTACGCCCCAAAAGTCATATCTCGAGTGGCAAGGACAAGTACGAAAAAATATGCAAGTACAGGATATATGAAGTCCATGATACGATTGTCCGATTGGAAGTGGGAAATGCAGGAAGCAGTACGTGAGTGACAGAGCGAACGACGAAGCCAGACGGTAGGTTTCGCCAGTGTCTGAGCCTAATGGAAGATGGTAGTGAGACGGGTAGCAAAGTATCAGTTCAGAGCCGTCCGTGCAATTCCTGCAAGGGCTGTGAGTGATTTCTAGGGCTTAGAGGAGTCCACTCACAAGATATCTTACTGCGAAGTCCTCCAAGTCACTGTTTGCTTTGCGATAGATGATCCAGTCGTAACTAGGATCCTTGTGAGGCTCGATTTCATATTCCACAGTCCAATAAGTCGGATGATTGTCGATATAAGGGCTGATGTCAACAATATATCTGCATGGGAAAATGCATGAGTTCTGGTACGAGAGAGGATATCCCAAGATGTGGCGTACGCCTCAAGTTTGGAGATGATTTTGTCAAATTCTTCGCGACCATGTATATATTGTGGGTGCTGTCTGATCTCTGCTTGGAAGCAATGGGCGAGCTGTACTAGCTGGTCCCACATATCACCAGATGGCGACCATTGCACATCAGAACTCGACCAAAACACATCACACGGCGCCCACCGTGCAGCAGGCGGGGACCCCTGAACGACAGACGACAGCCACTGCACGATGGACGAGCCTTTGTCCTGATCTGATTCCGACATTAGTGAGGAATGATGCGAGGATGGTTAGGCGGGAAAGGAGGAGGTGTAGAGCAGAATAACAAGAAACAAGGACGCAGCGCCCTTCTATACCTATCTGTTCGCGTTGCATGGAAACCTTGAGAGTGACCGAAGACACAATAATGGGCTGATGGCGGACAACACAAAGCAAAGCGGGAAGACGTCGTGCCGGAAAACAAGAGATTGAGGCGGCGATCAATCGTCGAACTTAAACAAACGTAGCATAGTGACCTGGCCCACCCAATGTCCTTGGGTCTGTCCTAGAGGTATACGTCCAGGCGTACGCGTCGATCTTGTCCAGGCATCATGAATGCCCTTGAGCTCATGACAGCATCGGTGATCATGAGTGGTCAGAGCAGAAATTCGCGTGAGAAGGCAGGCATAAATGACTTGACTCGAAGAACGACTCGAAAGTGGGACGCTTAGATATCTGAGCGTTGGGATGATTCTTGTCGCTTCGGTCTGCTGGCGACTCCTGCGACAATGGGGTTGCAAGTCCCCACAGCAAACGACTGTGACTGTCTTCGCTTTTAGAGCCGAGTTTCCAGGCTGAGTCCCCATGCCTCAGTGCAAACTGGAAGGATAACATAACATCCTCGACTAGCAAGGTTTGGAATAAGAAGAGTTCAGGCAAGTACAGGGTATAGTTATAATACAAAAGTCCCCTGTTGATGTGATAGAAGAGCGGGAATACAGAGAGAAAGCAAGCGCGTAGTACAGGTCCAGACAACGATGATGTCGCATGGTAGGTTCCTGCGACGACATGAAGTCAGATGACAATGAAAAAGCGGGTTGCAGGAGACCGCACTCACGAGGTTCTACCATGCCCACTGCGCATACATTGCAAGCCTCAGGCCTAACTACAAGGGTTCTCGGTGCTCTGTAAGTTGTTGAGAGGAACGGAACCAACGTACGTCTTTGCTCTGTTTGAGCTGGTCCAATTGGCCGACATATGCCTGATACAGCTGCGAGTCGTGTATGGGATCATATGCAGAATCAGATCCTTGATATGCCGCGTCCCTC
Organism: Strobilurus luchuensis; assembly: GCA_019915105.1. NCBI lineage: Eukaryota > Fungi > Basidiomycota > Agaricomycetes > Agaricales > Physalacriaceae > Strobilurus > Strobilurus luchuensis. The sequence continues at coordinate 1,250,751 of JAHLMJ010000010.1, read as the reverse complement.
GCAAATTGCCTCGGATCGTAGCGAATAAGCTGGATAATGTCATGGATGAACCTGCGATGGAAAGGTTAGATTACAAGTGGCGAAAATGAATGTGGCGTACTGGTCGAGTCCAGGAATGACGCTGCGGACGTGCTGGTGATCACGCACATGTTGCGGCTGCTGTGCGATCTCTGTTTTGTAGTTTCGCGCCCGCGTTATCAGGTCGTTCCATTGCGTGACAGACGGCGACGACTGCGCGACAGCCGGCGATCCGTTGCGCCGTTCTATTCGAGAAGCCCTGGGCATAATCGATGAGGAGGTAAGAGAATATGTGAACTTGGAGTGTGTAGTTGGAAAGAGGCGACTTGTGGAGAGAGCGACGGAGAATAGCCCGTCTTTTAAAGCACGCAAAGAACAGGATTGAACAGCACTCCGTTGCTTGGTGACATCGACAGTATAAGCCCCAAGCCATAAACACAATAATGAACTGATGGTGGATGTTATAGCGCGCCGATGTGGGAAGGACGCGCACGAAGACAAGAGATTGAGGCGCCGATCAGTGATTGGGCGTCAATGTGTCCCTCAGTCATACATGAGAAGGGCCAAACACCCTGGGCTTGTCGAGAGCCTCAAGCTGATGGACGAGCATGGCTTCGCCGCCTTGCTAAGCAAGATGATGCACTGGGTCGCATGGGATGGATAGCCATCGAAGAGCGGGCGCACGAGAAGACGGACCCCATTGAGGCAGTGCACGTAGAAGCCACGGATGACAGAATGCTACAGCGAGATAGACAATGTCTGTCGACCCCTGAGTGCTCCTGGCGGTGGATGATGGAGGAGGAGGAGGAGGATAAACCTAAGGTGATGGATAACCAATAGGTGTTTGCGTCACGCGTGGCCCAATCACGCGCTCGCCGGCCCGCTGCCCACTCACCATGAACAGTATCGTCTCCCCCCGTAGACCGACCTCTCACGGGCGACACAGCGGGCAAGATTAATACAGGGCATTGCCTATCCCCAGACAACGCCCCGGGCAGCCAGTGAAACGTCACTGACACCAGCAACTTATCATGTCTCGATAACCACAAACATACATTGCTGGACATGCTACGTACATGTATGAGAAACCTAAGTACCTGGCTCATATAACGGGAAACACTCAAAGCGAGCGAAGACCTCCGCGACAAACTTCGCAAACCTGACCATGACACCCTCATCAAAGAATAACGCCGCCAAGGTCTTCGTACTACCCATCGGCCACGACTTGATGCTCCGCTTCGCGGTTGGGTAGTATCGCCAGACATCGGCATAGAAGTCCTCACGCAGGTCCACGATCGTTTCGTCGTTCTCACAGCATAGAAGCGCATGCACGTCATCCTCAGCTACACCACACCCAAATCTACACCGACGCTCCGACCGAGGGACGGGTATCGGCTGAGCCCTCGAAGCTCGTCTCAGAACTTCCACCGCCAGTCTGTGGTCACTGAATGCCAGACGCGTCAATGCGAGTCTGTGAACGGGCGAGTGCAGACGAAGGTATGACTGCAACTGAATGACATTTAGCCTGTGAGGCCTTGGTAACGCCACCCTCGCCGTCAAGAGGTGACATTTTGAGTTCTGAGCGGCCATCCGTAAGGCAGACTCAGCAGATCTTTGCACCGCAGTCACTGTCTTTTCGCACTAGGCAGCCGTTGCCAATACCTGGCACTCCCACTCCGACACCAGGACCGGAATGGGCAGGTCCGCCAGAACGCTTCGCAGATCGGCCAGCCAGGAGTACGGGGAGGCCATCGCTCCCTGGGCATCCACCATACAGGCGCGAGGAATTGCGATGTTTGATTTGAGAAGGGTCTTGTGACAAAACTTGACCGCGGCAATAACCCGAGCATAGCGAATGGGAAGGATGCCTGTCTCCAAGTATAATGCGAAGGAGGGTGTGTGGATGGACAGGCGAAGAGCCCGACGCAGGTGATAGTTCTGGGCCACCTGCAGCATATGGTAATGACCTTTGACGACGTCCAGTACGACATCCGCCCCGAACAGCAAGTGTGGTTCCACCACGGCCCTGTAGACGTTGAGACCATCGACAGGTGCCACAACGCCGACAAATTGCTGCAGAGTTGTTGAGACAGCCGTGACCGCCTTCGCCTGCTTCGCCTGCTTTCGATAATAACGGCGGAAAGTGGAACCAGGCCCAGACGCAAAGAGCATTCCGATGAACTTGTACTGATCCACCTTCAGCAGCGCCTTCTCATCGACTCGCAACACCTCGCCGGGCGCGGACGACCCATTAAAGACCATCCACTGACTTTTAGCCACTGACATGATCATGAAGTTAGTTTTGCACCACTCGTAGAACGCGTCAACCTTCCTCTGCAACGCCTCGATGCTTGTGGACCACATGGCCACATCATCAGCATGCTCTACGTTTCCAACTCGGTGCGTCCCGAAGACAATGTCGTCGTCCGTTCCAGGAATCATCCCGCTGACGTCCGCGAAGTAGAGGTTCCACAAGAAGGGCGAGAGGGTGTCTCCCGTGAGCACCCCAATGATGGAGCCCGTGCTGCTGAAAGTCATAGACGACCGATGCTGGCTATGGGTATCGCGGCGAAACCCCATGCGAAGCTAGCTACAAATGGTCTCAACTTCGATTGGTGCTCCGTTTCCTTGTACTCGAGCCATCGTTTGAACGAGCCACACTACCAAAGATATGTTGTGCCGCCAACGCGTGAGACCCCTGATAGTTCGGTCAATGCCCCCGCCCGACAGGTCGACGGGGAAGCACCACTGGTACCCCAAGGTTATGTCCGAGCTACTATTGATTCGTCATTGACTACGTCGAAGAGAGTGTAAGGTTGACTGACATCGCTTTGCTGGATAGACCTGGCCTGGACCTGGCGAGCGCATGATTGCAATGGAACCAGAGGCGGCGAGTCGAGTGGAGCGTTTTCCGTTGTCCGTGCCCCGCGTCTGATCCGGATGGTGGAGGAAAGTAGACATGAGTTATTGATACTGCTAGGCATCCCAGAAGTCGATCAACGATTCTGTGCATGGACCTTTGGCGGCAATGTGCATATTGCTACACTGTGAGATAGCATGGGCATGACAATCGACAGCAGAAAGGAAGGTTCGCTCTCACCGATGCTCGATGATGATGATGATGGGGGAAGAGTGTCTACAGAATACCATTGCCGGTACCCATAGTTCCGCACAAGTGTGATCCGGCAAGTCACACCCGCGGCGGGTCTCCTTCCTATACTATCAGTCACCTCGGCATGAATAATCACCTAGAAGTGGGTAATCGTCCAGGAACAGTCGTCCATCGCCCCAGGGCTCACCGATTTTTGCATGAAGCCGTACTATACATCGAATTACATGTCTGAACGAAAGGAATTCTGGGTACTGCAACGGACAAGCTATAGAGTTGCGAGACAAAATCTGACATGGATTATGTCAGCATCAAACTTTCGTTGCATACTCAGACTGCATTACTGCCTTGAGTCTCATGAAACTTGCATTGAGAGGTGTGTTTCAGTGTATACTACTCATTCTATGCCACTTTGAAGGGTGTGAGGGAGCGACAATCAAAATATAGCAGAATTATTCATTACTAGGTGACTATTCAGACCCGGGTGACTGATAGTAGTACTTACGAACGACAAAGCTAGTTGCCGCCTCCGCCGTATAGGTTAGACCATACAGTTCCTCACCCACTCTCCAGGGCTTAACCGTTTTTAAAGCCGGCATTTCTAGAGGTCACTTATGAAGTTCTAAACTGCCTACAGTATGCTGATTCGGTCTATGTGATTCGTAACTTGAATTTAGTCATCGATGTTACCGATCCGGCCCGAACGTCGTCCGGGACAGTCCGCTCAGCGCTCTGTCGCTCTCTGCTCCAAGAGCAATTACTCCTTCGTGGCCACGATACCACCGATGAACGCGCCAGCCAGGCGCCAGCACAGCTACGTTGACGTCCCTCCTCGTGCCTGCAAGGAACAGAAAATTGTCTGCATGTTATAAGCGATGCAGACTGTCCGAACGTTATCCGTCCGCATCCAGCCCAAATCAGATTCACAGAGCTCCCGGCCGCACCACAGCAGACGAAGGTGCCATCGCGGCCCCGTTGACGCCTCTGCCCGCGCCTGCTCTCATGATGAGGATGTGCAACACGATCTCATCACTGTCTGCATCAAGCGACCGTGAGGTTCGACAGGCTTGTCTTTTCTCGTACCCATCTGACATCACTGACTGGACTGGACTGGCCGGTGACAACCTCATACTCGGTGTTCCGCCAAACGTGGACCTCAATCATGTCGGATATCTGTATTGCAGGCTGATGACGGGTTTGAAGGAGCCGCGGGAGACGAAAATAGTCTTTGATTACGAGGTCTTTCGCGGGTCTTCGAGGAGCATTCCGGAGTCGGTGGGTTGGGAAGGTGTAGGAAAGAGGATCAGGCTTGTTTCCGTCATGATTCGAGTCCAGTTCGAGCTTTGACAAGGACTCGCGTGATGGCAGTGGAAGGAAGGATGCAAACTTACCGGGGTAAGCACGACCGGCCAAGCGACACGGTCATCTGATCCGCACAACCAGACTCCAATCCGATACCCTGGGCTTGCTACCGTCACTGTCAGAAATTGCTAGAAACAATGCCAAATGGCTTCAACGTCGTTTATTATTCAGTTCTTATCACGTTCAGCGCATACCGGTAATCTGGTTCGGCCGGAGACCGAGATTTCTCAGTCAGCTCGTTGAGCGCTTGATAAGCAAGCAATTCCAGTCCATATATCAAATCAAGATGACAGGTCCTTTCCTACAATCACCCATGTCGTCTCCCCCTAAACTCTTCCAGCCTTTCAAATTGGGCCGATATACGCTCCAGAATCGCGTTGTTCTTGCCCCGTTGACGCGATTTCGAGCGACTCAAGAGCATGTACCTCTTTCAAAACTTGTCGCGGAGTACTACGCCCAGCGATCTCATGCGCCTGGTACATTGCTGGTAACTGAAGCCACCTTCATCACTGCAAAAGCGGGTGGCTATCGGAATGTCCCAGGCATATGGAAACAAGAGCAAATTGATGCTTGGAAGGAAGTGCGTACTGCTATGCTATTCGTCGAACACTGGCACCAATCTATCATCAGGTGACTGCAGCCGTTCACGATAAAGGCTCGTTCATCTTTCTGCAACTCTGGGCTCTTGGTCGCGCGGCGGATCCCAAGATACTCGAAGAGGAGGACCCGTCATTCCCATATGTCTCCGCGTCGGATGTCACAATGCCTGGGCGCGACAAAGCACCGCGTCCTCTGACCGTCGACGAAATCAAGGAATATGTGAAATCATACGCACAGGCCGCGAAGAATGCGATCGAGGCTGGATTTGATGGAGGTGAGTTGCAGTCATGTTACGCCTCAGATACAGCTTATAGTAGTCGTGCAGTCGAGATACACGGCGCCAACGGATACCTACTCGATCAATTCAGCCGCGCATGCTCGAATAAGCGAACAGACGCTTATGGTGGAAGCGTTGAGAATCAGATCAGATTCCCTCTCGAGGTACTCGATGCCGTAGTCCAAGCTGTTGGTGCGGACCGGACTGGATATCGTCTGAGTCCGTGGAATAGCGGTCAAGGTCTGTGCAAATCATGCTTTGGCTGGCTGGTCCCATCCTCTGATACTTTCATTCAGGGATGGACACGACCGATCCCAAGCCTGTATTCTCCGCTTTCGCAACTGAAGTCAAGAAACGACACCCCGACCTTGCTTACATTCACGTCGTTGAGCCCCGCGTCCTGGCTCTACGCGACCGACCAGACGAAGACATTCGTCCCGAGGAAGAAAACGAATTTCTCCGCAAGATAGTCGCGCCTATTCCTGTCATCTCCGCGGGAGGATACAACCTCCAAAACGCAATACCTGCCGCCGAAGACAAGTTCGATCTCATCGCATTTGGGCGGTTCTTCATATCCAATGTGAGTACAAAGCGTCTCCCTAGCTTCCTTGACCTAACTGTTATCCTCAGCCGGACATCGTATACCGGATACGAAAGCAACTGCCGTTTGCGCCATACGACAGGTCAACTTTTTATAACAAAGAGTCGCCGAAGGGCTATATTGACTATCCTTTCTATGAGGACTCGCCTAGCAAGCTGGCAAGCTTGTAACTCCTCGTATGTATATGGACACTGTATGGTCAAGTACGGTGGATCTGGCACGTCCAGAGTCCAACCTCAATCAGAAGAAAATACTCGGTTCGCCACACAAATCAGGACTTGTTACCAATTGCCGATGCTATCCGCGCGGCCCGTCTGAAGCAGGGATCCCTTTCTTCTAGTCAAACCCAGAGCTTGCTGCTCTAGACTCCATTTTCGCCATCACGAGGTCATTGTTCGTACCAGAAGTTGATGCTGTGTTCAGCTGATATGAGCAAAGTTTCGATGAAGATGGAGTGCTCCAGTTCCTCGACGCATGGAATGTGCGAGAAGCGTGTTAGCACCACAGCACGCCAGCACTATTCGAAAATGAGTCAAACATGTAGTCCTGCTAAGACTACCTTGGGGGTCCCGCGGGTATGAAACACATTTCACTGACTCCGATCCATGGCCATGGTGTTTTTGTATTGAGCGGGAACTTAGCGCAGCACGTTCTTGCACGCTAGAATGATTGCGAGCTCCGCCTAAGGATCCATGGCCTCTTGCCGCCGTTCGGTAGAACGTCCACTACGAAATTTCCGTATCGGACCACGGCGTCCTTTGGCGTATAGGTATGCTCACCTTGAGGGCAGAAAGACATCCACAACAAGGATGGCATACGCTCAATGGGTTATCATTCTCATCGAAAATGTCGGCACCAAGGCCTTCACGATAAAGAACCTTCAAATCGAGTGGGGAAAGCTGTACACTGACGGTCAGTTGTATCACTTCATGAACGACATGGCGCTCACAACGATACTTACTGCAGGGGACAAGGACCATGAGGTCTCAGCCGACGACTACAACAACACAGTCATCGAGGGGGGAGACGTCCTCCAGCTGAACGCGTGCGGACGCTCGGACGCGTCCTCGGGCACCACTGGGTCGTTTGACCTCGTCGATCCTGGCAACGCGAACAAACTCATCCGTTCGTTCTATTGGGACTGCCCATGGGGTAGCACGACCAACACGTGGAACGTCACCGGGGCGAACAACAAGTGGATGGTCGAGTATAAGGGCCAGAACTTGGATAGCGGGGCGCTTGGGACGATCCAGGTTGACGTGTTTGGAAAAGGGGCTTAGGTCAAGGCATATGAAGCGGAGATGGTGAACTATAGTTTGTGGTCTAGGGAGGCGATGGGCATGGGATAGATCAAGCTGGAAGCACCCTCAATTTTGTGTATCCAATCTATATCTCATCTCATCCCCGTGAGTGAGCGTCAGACAAGCAGCCCAAGGATGCGCGCACTGCGCGCTATGAAGATGAGTATCACGGCTCAGGGCAGCGCGGTCTGCGACAAAGACTGACTGAAGTCGCGGGAAGTGTTACCTGTCAGGTCATAAGACTGAAAACGCTCGAAGCAATGGAGATGTACCTGCTGCCTATGTACACCAAGTCTCGCAGATGCTGTAGTGCGGTTGACATCGCTGCTCGCGCCAAGTTTGCCACGCCGACATGGCACACCTTCACTTTGGAACTCACACCCCTTGGAGGAGACTACCTAGTACCTTTAGAAGACCACCATATACCAGCCATGCTCTGATTCGGCCCACGGACTTAGTCATGTAAACCGACTTTTTTGGATTGCTTTGTTGTAAGTTACTATTAGGAAGACGATCGTTAGCGATCGTTCCTTACCACGGACTGTCACTTTGCCAAGACAATTCGGAGTCCGGACGATTCTGCCCTGATTCTGCCTGTTTGTTCACAGTTCGATTGATACTAGAACCAGAAATGACTTGGCCTGAGTGGGAGACACCTGAATGACTGAGAATGACTGAGCACGCTGTACCGAGGAACTTACAGTACGCGTAGGCTATGTCTTTGAGGTAAGCAAGTCTGACTGTCGTTGGAAGATCTCACCCGATACTGGGGGGGTCATGCATGACCCATTGCTATAGCATGACACGCCGTCATACATCCAGCCTTGCTATAGCAAGGTCAGGTCATGCATGGACCAAGGACTCCCAGCAGCGGCTGCTTGGTAATCCATTGACGTTCGATTAGATAGAGTCCCCCAAGATAAGATATCGTGATCAAGAAAGTGGCATAGGATGATGTGGCGTAATAGTAATGTACAAAAAAACCGTTCAAGAACCCCATTTCAGACTCCTTCAACAACTCTGCGAGGAGCCTGTCTCCCAAGCCAGCTCCTCTTCCGCTTGCTCCCGACTTCGGCGATCCATGGCTCGCAATGCTTTCTCTTCCTGCCGGCGAAGATATTCTAGAGGACGGTGGTGATCAGTGACGTTATTGGCATGGGCGTGAATACTTACCTTCAGATGCAAGGACAGCGAGAACGGCGGCATAAACGCCAAGAATGACGACACAAACTGTCACTGTTTGATAGCAGATCCAGGCTAGCAGAGAATTCAGATTGACGACAAAAAAAAATCAGACTGCGTACCGAGAAGAAAAATGCCTGATCCCTCTGCCGCAGTCCTGGGGATGTCCAGCTTGAAGCAGAGGGAAAGACTTCCCGCCCATTCTCCTACAACTTCGGGGTCCAAGTCTTTTTCGCCGCCCTCGAGCCATCCGCGCCGCCACTGCGCGGCAGCCCATCCGACGCCTGAGAGTCCCCACGAGATTTCGAGGAGCTTAAGAGTCCAGTGCTGAACGCCGCCAACGACAGCGATGGCTGCCCAAAGGGCGCCAATGGTCGCGACACCCAAGGGCTCGGGGAGAATGGATTTCCACGGTTCCGTGAGGTATACGACGTCCGAATTTGTGCGGCAGGATCTCAGGGAACGTTGCATTCGGAGACCTGGGAGGGCGGACCAGCGGAATGGCATTTCTGAGATGCTGTGGTGGTGGTCGTGGTGATCGTACGTATTTGGAAGTGTTGATCCGCCCAGAACGATGCCAAACAGTACAGCTGTTCGGCGTACACAGTGGGCGGGACAGCTGGGCATCTTGGGGCGGGGCATTCGAGAACATAACTGACGATGTGGGCGTGGCGGGCGCTGACGGAGGCTGACGGAGGCTGACGGAGGCTGACGGAGGCTGACGGAGGCTGACGGACGCTGACGGAGGCTGACGGACGCTGACGGACTAGGTTCCATTCTGGGTAAGCGCTCTTTGTTGAGAGCAAGGCCGAGAAGAAGAGTGACCATATGAGTCCAATGGTCTGCCGCATAATGTTCTCGCAGACTGGAGACCGATTGCCGAAGAAAGTCATCGCGCGTCCTGAAGTGTCCCTTCGCGAATGAGCTCATGATCTTGGAGATGCTGTGACGATCCTCTCTTTTCGCCAGTCCCCCAATACGCTCCGCATACCTCGCCAACTGTTCGTCTACGCCAGTCTTGTCCGCGGTCATGGCATTGAGGAACCACGGCAAGGACACGACATACAAGTCCCGTACCCGTCCTTCTGTGGGGTCGATCAGGGTGCCGTCATCAAATCGAGTTAGAGTCTGAAGTATTTCCATGGTTCTGGCAGAAGTCGTCGAGGAACGAAGGCCAGTGAGCATTGGGGGTTGCATGCAAGCAGGACCTGTCCAATCTTTGGGTCGGTGAGTCAGGAATAACACAACGGTATCGGCATCGTCAAGATTGACGGAAGTTAGAAGCGTTGTGATGATTGATAATGCATGCGTGAATTCCTTCTCGAGAGGGGTCGACAAGGCGGCGCAGGTACACCAAAACATCTGAGGCGTAAAGGAGGGATCAAAGTTGACGTGAGCGACGAGTGCGTCAAAGGTGAGAAGGATTTCGGACGAGAACGATTGCATTCCCTCCTCCGGTGCAGCTACAGTAGTGGAAAGGCGGCCAAGGAGATTTGCAAGGTCACTCTTGACTATCCGAGGCATCAGTGCCCGGAAAGTCTGCAGAGAGCGAAAGGCTAGAAGCCGGAAAGAGCACTGCGTACTCCATGACAACGCGAGTGAGCCCCATGACTCCCTCAAGCCAGGGCATAGCGGTTGAAGCAAGTCGATGATTGAACCGCACATCCATGTCATCTTTGGCTCACACTCCGACCGCGTCTCATCCTCAGACCAATACATGTTCTCCGCCTCTGCTGCCAAAGTCATGATAGCACTTTTGACTGCAAAATGACTGGGATATAGGGAACGGTCTGGAAGTTCCTCATATCCAGGAGCCCACGCTCTGATCAGCTGGAAAATCATATACCGTGCACGCTGGCGCACATACGAGGAGCGATTGTCGATGTGGATGAACGAGGCATGCAGCAGGATAGGTAGCTGGCTTCGAAGCTCCCAATACCGATGTAGAGCAACGTCTGCGAGGAAAAGCCAGGCGAACTGGGCAGATCCAAGGGAGAGACGAGGCTGCTTGTCCGCGAAGAGCGCGTCAAGATCAGACCATAGTTCCATGTCCTGCTCGTTCGGGAACGTCAACTTGTGATCGATGGTCGGCAGTATCCGCAGAGGCTCGATGACAGAGCACAAGTCTTGAAAAACATCTGTACCAATTGCAGTCTGACCGATAGAGGCGACGATGTTGGATCCGCAATTGACGAAGGCGATGCTCGCGACCTTCGGGGATTGTTCAACAAGGAAGCGAACAGTGGCATGTCCATTTGACTGATTCGGTGGCTCTACCAGCTTTGCCCATATGGCTCCAATCTGCTCGGTGTGGGTTCTCCCGCAACGCAACGATAGCAACGCAACGATAGAGTCAGGAGATGGAAGAGGGATCTATGCCCGTCACTGGAGAGCCCAGTTCGGTCTTCTGTCATGAGCTCGATATTGGGGATCCAGAACTCTAGACTTTGCAGCAGAAGGAGTGTCGTCATGTGGGACGACGGAGAATCGGGCATGGCAGGGAGCCAAGTAGAGAGGTGAGCAAGGAACTGGGCAGCTTCGTCAGGATGTGCACCTGCCAGGAACTCCGAGACAAGAGCGTGAGCTTGGACATGTGAAGCGGCCGCACTACTTTCGACTGTCGCTTCGAGCTGAGACATATGTAGAAGCCCGCTGGTCTGTTCGTGGATGGTCTCGAGTAGATGAAAAGCGTTACGACGTATGTCTTTCCGAGGGTAAGCAAGATTAGAAAGCCCCAGACATATAACTTGGGCGAAAGTGAAGCCATGCCCGTCGTTCTCGTCGATTACTCGCGTTATCACTTCAAGGAAACGAGTATGCCCACTTTCATCTTCGTCAGAGGAGACATATGAACGTCTCACAGCCCCTCCGAGCAGTTCGGGATCGTTTGAATTAGCCACAAGTAGGACGATAAGAGCACGCCTGGGGGACACTTTATCAGTCAATTAGAACGCAACAGCACAATCAACACTGACTTTCCACGTTCCTGTGATGGCTGGTGGTCCGAAGAAAGTATGAGCATCAATTTCTCGATAATGGCAGTCGCCGACAAGGGCTTGGGGTTTTCTGCCGCGGAACGATCAACAGGAGAACCTGTTGACGCGCCGAGAGGAGCGTACGCCTTCGCCTATGGCACCGTCAGCTAGAGCTTTTCACACCACGATGGTTGACCTACACATAACGACGACAATGCACCGACTGCTGCATGGGATAAGAGCTGACTCTCGGCTTTGAAAGCCTCCATCGCACCGGAAACCTCTGACTGAGATGCCTCCATAACCGCCGCCCGTTGCATGGTGATAAGACGCTGCCGGGATGCGTCCGTCTGTGGCCCCAGTGTGCACCATTCCTCGTACAATCGATACAAGGCCAAGTGCATATTACCAGGAATGAATCGTTCCGACCCTTCCAGCGCAGAAAGTCCATCGAGAACGCGCTCCACGATACCGCAGAAGTACCGCCGAAGTCGATGATAAGTATGGTTATCACGATTCTCGGAAGAACCCAGAAAGGATTGTGTGTTGCGTACGTACTTGAGGACGTTCGCTAGCGCAGCTTGCCGTCCCATAGACCGCTGCTGTGGGAGATAATGAGCCGTAAGATAGTAAATTCGCGCCACCGCGGAATGAAGTCGCTCCTGGCGACGACTGCGGTCCACAACAAGAGATCCGCCCATCTTCGTCCTAGTGTTCATGTCAGGAGACAAGATACCCAAGTTCTGCTCCACTGGACCCGCCAACCCTGATTTGGTGCGTGGATCATCATAAATTGACGGCCTGCCAGCAGACTGAGATCCTCAAGTAGCTGAGGATAAGCACTTGAAGGAAAGGAGCTGATGCAGAGCACGGCTGCATCACGGAAAGCGGTGTACTCGGAGTCGAGGAAAGGAGTGAGATATCTGAACAATCCGCGTGTCGATGTGAGTCTTTCGCGTTCGAAGTTGACATCAGAAGGAGCTCGAGAGTGTTCTCGACCGAGCTGGGTGAGTGCAGGGCGCGAGGTCTCCGAGAAGGATGCCGTGGAACAAAGGACTTTGACCCACAGATACCATTGATCAATGAACGCTTTGTTGTCCTTGACTTTTCGGAACCCATCTGGAGGACGTCCAGATTGTCCGGCAGGCGACCTGTTGCTGATTCCAGTCAGACCCGCGAGATGTGAGATAGTGGAATGATAACGCGAGGCGGCAAAAACGACAATATCGCGGAAAGTAGTCAGACTTGGACCCGTATCCACGCATGTTGCGATGAAGGACGGGTAGATAAACCTCCACAGCTTTCGGTCCCTGTCGTTTCCACTCTCCACCATCTTCAGGAATCGTTCAGGCAATCTCGACTCCTTCCATTGACGCAGGCGCTCCCTGTCTCCCTCATCCAAGAGCTCGTCATAGCCAATCTGCGGAGGATGGATAGTCACTTGTCGGCACAGGAGAGAAGAAGTCGCTGGTGGAGGGCCATGTAGGTGCAACCGCCTCGGTCTCAATGAGTCTGAACGACAGCATGATGGCCTGAATGGCAATCGTCATTCTCTCCGAAGCTAGTACATTGGCGACGTTGCCTCCTGACACGCTTGCCGCATTGATTGCGGATTCCTGCATGAGCTCGAAGCAGAGGTCGCTCCCGTACTCGAAATGTCGTGGATATGTGATCGACAACTTCACGAAGAGCCTGGTCAGTGAAGGTCTTCGAGATACGGCTGGGATTGACAGCCATCATGGCGTAGTTGGAGCGATTCTCCGAGTCACGCTCGACAGCGCGTTAGAAAACGACATCGACAAGAGAAGAGATGGGGAAGATGTCTGCCATAGCCGCCAACGCCGCATACTCGCCCAAAGAGTGGCCCGCGAATGCGCAGTCGCGCTGAATATAACCCTTGGAGCGGAGATCCTCGAATGCAGCCTTCTCCGTCACGACAAGAGCGATTTGGGCGAACTGCGTGGCAAAGAGAAGGCCAGTCGGGTGAGTGAACGTGTACTTGGGCGTTCGGACGTCGATATCCGAGAAGAGAGGTAGAGTCCGAACGTTACCGTCCTTGCCAATGGTGTCAAATGTCATGTCCATGTAGCGCTGGCGAATGGCTTGGCCCTTGATACCACCAAAGTGGATGGTCTTGTCCTTTGGGTTGTTCTTGACGATGTCGATGATGGAGAAGCCATAAACAGCATTCAAGTGAGTGTCAGCCCCATCCCAAACAGCACGCGCGGCTGGGGAAGAGTTGTAAAGATCCATGCCCATACCGGGCTCCTGGGAGCCTTGTCCAGTGAAGGCGTAGACAGTGGTCGGCTGAGCGACATCAGCGGTACCGTCGAGGACCTTCTCGCCGCTAGAGTTGAAGGTCTCAACTTTGACGACCATGTTCCCGTCGCGCATGCCAATGTGGCGAAGGCTGACATTGAGCTTGTCTCCGGGAATGACCATACCAACGAATGACACGTTGTACCTGTGAAGGTTGGTGAATACGGCGAAGGATGATAAGAATGGGAGTAGACACACGAGTTCACGCGTTCAGGGTGACCTTGAGCGACAACACTCTCAACCCAGGACCTAGTTGCAGCACTGCTCCAAAGGCCATGAGTGATCGTGGCAGGAAGAGACGCGTAGCAAGAGAAGTAAGGATTGATGTGAATGGGGTTGAAGTCACCGGAGATCATGGAGTACGGCTCGTTGGTCAAAGGAGCGTTGAAGGCGACCTCACCCTTGGTCATAGAGTAACCTTCGTTGGGCAGAGGGTACATAGGATCATCAGCCTTGCCGTGGCGTTGCACGTAGGAAAGGACAGAATTGCCATGGCAGTTCTCCTGCTGGAACTTCACAGAGCCAACCTTGATGAGCTGCTCGAGGTGATTGCGGATGAAAATGTCGCCATTTACGGAGAGCTCGCGGAAGGTCGATCAATCTTTGAAGGAGACCAGTGTCTGGAACTGGAACACCAACGAAGTGCCAGCGACAAGAGGCTTAGATTCGTCGCCCCACTCGAACCACTCCTTGGACTGCAAAACACCGACATCGGCATCGGTAGGAAGATGGACGACGTAGTCCGGCTCGTCCGTCTTCTCGAAGGTGTTTTCGAAGTCGTTGAAACGGCCGCGGTACAGGAAGGCGGACGTCACTTCGACCACGGGCTTGCCATCACGATAGACATGACCCTTGACTTTGACAGTCTTGCCTTCGGGGGCGTTGACGACGGAGACGATCTGAGCAGACGCCTTGCAGATATCGCCGACAGTGAGAGGACGAGCACCGTGGATCATGCGGAAGCCATTCGAGAGATGAACGAGCCTCAGGAGATCACCGTCAATGGCAGAAGGGAAGATGGACTTCATGATAGACTAAAAGACGATGTTAGCAGCAAGAATGTTTGGAAACGCAATGACATACTTCCAGCCAGTGACAATGGCGAAATCCATGGGCGCGGTGATCTTGTCGGTCCTAGCAGTCTTGAAGGCCTCCGCCTGGTTGCCTACGACGGCGCAGAACTGTTCAACTGCAGCGGCTTCGATGACGACCTCGGGGCCTTCGAACACCTCAGACACGGCGAGAGCGGGCATCTTGCTGTCGTCACCATACCACAACTTCCAATAGAAGTCCTTGATGCGGTTGTTCCTCCCCTCCGAGACTTCGTGGATGGGTTGGCGCCCTGGGAAGGAACGTAGCGGAACTGGAGAGGAAGACCAATCGATGATCCATGGCGCTCCTCAAAGATGGTAACGGTAATGGTGCTAGAGGAAGCTTCGTAGACAATTCCGACGGCCTTGAAGTCGGGGATGTGCTCGCCAAAGGAGCGGGCGGCACCGTACATGGTAACAGACGACGCTGTGACGCTGACCTTCTGGTTGGGGCGAGCAATGAGGAGACAGCGCAGAGGGTTGTCAATGTAGGCGGTGCCCTGGACGATAGTGCGCGACATAACGAGAGCCCTCAGCCAGCTCAGCTGAGGACCGCCAAAGTCTCGAGCCATTTGTCTTGAGGAGGGATAGTCGTGCCGATCTCAAAGACGGTAGCCTCTCCAGACTTTGAAACAGCGACCTTGGGGCAAGCAGTGGGAGCAGCAGGGCGAGCAGCAAGGTAATCTGCGGTTGGAACCTTGGAGGCGTCACCGCCATACTTGGTCTCCAAAAGACGCTTGATAAGCTGGTCGTTGACACCACCGAAGATGTCCTTGATGAGCTCGCCCTTGACCTTGCAGTGGCGAACAGCCATGGGGCCTTGGAGGATACAGACACGCTGAGGGTCCTGGTCGAAGACGGCATCGATGTCCTCAGCAGCCCAGAGGGAGTCCTAGAGATATTTGACAAATGATCAGTCTACGCAACTACAAGAAATCAGAGAGGCTTACCTTCTTGAACCAGACCTCGAATGAAGGAAGCATTTTGTAGGGGTTTACGACGACGAGGTTTATCGCGCCCGCACCTGTGTAGGGCAGGTCGGCGCGGAACCGCGCCTGTAGGACGCTGAGAATGGCGTTGTCCGCCGGGTAGATGGTCGCGGAGACACGAGGTCGACCAGGTTGCCGCTTGCGATGGCCGAGATGGTGGTGGACGCCATGTGCGGCAGATAAAATGGTGCGTGCTCGCAGTCAACGACGATGACGAAGGAAAAGTAAAGTGGGAGAGCCAGGGCACAAGTTGAAGTCCCCTCTACGGTTACCACGTGGGTTGACAAATCAGCGTTTCCCGAACAATCAATAATTAATTACACGGCACGGAACGGTGCGAAACCTGGGCTTTCTTGGTTACGTTGATACTCTGCCGTCCCTCCGAGCGCTCGTGCCCGCTTGACTATTGTTTGGCACCGTATTTTGATCTATCCACGTCTTTCAATCCAACCACCACCAACAAATGTCACCCGCCTCTACCCCAGCCGAAGCCATCCTTGATAAGGGTGAGCGCATTGCGGAATCGAATTTTGACTCCATTCTCTTTCTCGCGTACGTATATCTGGCCATCGTGGAGGCGCATCAACTCATACGCAGTCTTCAGAATCGACGCAAACTTCCGTCTCAAGAAGATTCCGGGTTCCAATCATGGTCGTGGCATTCCAATGTGAGTAGGGCTTGCTTGGGATACTCTGCGCATCTGCTCACTCTCTTGTAGCTCGGATTGTGCCGTGGACTGGAAAAAGCAGAACCTCGCC
This sequence comes from Strobilurus luchuensis, assembly GCA_019915105.1. Taxonomy (NCBI): domain Eukaryota; kingdom Fungi; phylum Basidiomycota; class Agaricomycetes; order Agaricales; family Physalacriaceae; genus Strobilurus; species Strobilurus luchuensis. The sequence goes on along the minus strand of JAHLMJ010000010.1, from coordinate 1,234,169 downwards.
GACATCGTTTCATACGATCACACCTGTCAATGTGGCTGCCCTGGGTACTATGTTGGGCCCGACGCCGATGTGGAGAATCTCTAAAATACTTGCCTCCCCACTGTTGTAATCCGCGTAAATTTGTCTGTTGATTCCGACAGCGGCCCTCTCTACGTTGATTCCGACAGCGGGCCGTCAACGAATGCGGCATCTGTGAGTTGTTGGAGGATCAACTCAGTCCTTGTGCGTGTGCAACGCTGTCGTTCAGAAGGCCTAACTGCGCGTCAATTGCGAAGTGATGGTGAGAGTGCTACTTTGGTCCAACGAGTTGACTCGAATAGAAGGTCATGACTCACAGATGGTGCTAAATGGGCTGTAATCGGCCCAGGATGTAGGTAGACTTCTCGCTAGTAGCAAGTCGGATGTAGGTAGCGTACCCGTGTACGCGTATCCGTGAGTCGAGCGACTACCGTAGGTAGTCGCGATACGAGTCGGTTAGCCTGTAACTCTGGCGAAAGAGACGATGTGACCCGTCGTCGGGGAGCGGTGTCAGGAGCGCTCAGCCGGCGCGGCAGGATTCAAGTAAGCATGCAGCAAGAAACGAAGTTGACAGTAATAATACAAGTGCTTACGGGGCGCGGTAATCTACGTATAAGGGAGTAACCCTAACCTAATATACTACCCCACGTCACAGAGCCCCCCAGGTTAGATTACTTCCGCATGGCACGCGGTCCCGTAGGCGGTGGACGAAGAAATGCTGACGATGTGGACGCCGACGTAGAAGAAGAAGGCTCCCCCAAGCGGTTCATCAGAGAAGGGGCCGGCCCGATACGATTCTCGAGTGGCCGAACCGAGGGAAGATGAGCGGTCGCTTGAGTCCGTAACGGTTGCGAATAGGACCCGGATGCGTAAGGTAACCCGTACTCCCTCGCCTGACGAACTTTCTTCCCTGATCGAATACCTCTATGTGATGGGGCGTCCTCGTAGTGCAAGATCACCGGTGGGACGAAAAGTGACTGCCATTCTTTCACGCGGAACCTGCACTCCTGAGCGAGTGGCGAATCAGGTGCGGTAATTGCCGCCTTCGCCGCTTCGCTCGCAGGCAGATGACGGATCCGCTCCTCGTTCCTAAACTCCTCAGGGCAAGATCGCCAAGTTTCCTCGAAGTGCTGAGGGGTGATCCAAGAGGCAGTCACCACGTACCGACTACCAGGTATTCCATCACCCACATACCCGCTCAGGAGGCCTCGTAGCAAGGTCGTATTTCCAGTGCCTGCGCCCTCAACGTACGCAACTGGCGCGGATAGTAGAGTGCCATCCTCGGCGCGTAGGGCTGATAGGCAAACTCTCTTGGTAGAAAATTTCACGTCGGCTAGCGATGCACAGTGTGTTAAGATCGCCAGGATGTCTTCAACTCGCGTTGCCGCAGTCAACGAAGGGACCGTGAACAGACGCAGGACTGAAGTGGGATCTGCGGACTGGCCTACTCTCGTGCGATCGTGATTCCACAGAGCATCGTCGGGGAGGTTGTAGTTCGCCCCATCCTCGAAGAAGACCGCTTTATCCTTTGGACGGTACCCATAAACTGGCTTCGTCTCAACGTCGACGGTCTTCCTGCGTTTACGCCGTTGACAGGTTGAATCGTACGCGGACTCCACCGCACGACGTGAGTTCTTGAGGACCTCGTTAAGGTCGGGCGATGGTACATCCAATAGCGTAGAGCCTGGCCCCTCCTCTAAGTCATCCGAAGATCTCTTCTGACTTGCCTCGACAACGGCTTCCGTTTCGTCTTCTGTGACTTCTTGACTTGTCACGGCGCATTCAGCAGCCATTGGGATTTCGGGGTCGTTCATGGTGACATCCACCTCCTCTTCCACGTCCCATCCGATGCGGCTGTAGTCCACCACACCCATTTCCTCGTCCGCGGACCCTTCCTCAACATCCGGTTCCGTACCTCCTATCAAGGGAGCATCATCCCAGTCCAGAAGATCTTCGTCTTCGCTCGAAGCCCGCGGTCTTTCATACTTGAGGGGCAGGCTATCACTGGTGGGCTCTTCCATCAGGGTGCCGGCCGGAAACTCCTTCGTAGGGCCCTCCGTGAAGTAAACCCAGAGTGAAGGAGACGCTTTCTTGCGTTTATGTACTGGAGGCGGACTGAATCCAGGCCATAGTTTGAAGAACTCCCATTCCGGCGGGACTGGGAATCCGAAGTGCCGTTCCTGTAAGACGCCCCTGGAAATAGGTGCAGATTCTCTCAGGCCGATGCGTCGTCCATTCTTCCTGTCGAACAGAAGAATAAGATTCTGCTGCCCCTTGCGACTCTTCATAATCTCCTCGAAGCAATTGTCATCATCCTCGTCCTGATTCCAGTACGTGAGTTTAGACGGGAAACGATCAGCAATGGGTGGTGGAATTATCCAGGGCACTCGTAGAGGATCTAACGCAACCGATTGAGGAATGCGAGCAGGGTCCGTGGCCAATCTCTCATCCCATCGCCGACGCGCCTCGGATAACTCCTCGAGTAGGATGCGAGTGTGTGTATCCTCCTCGCCGTAGTGCTCCAGATTAAGGAAGTGGGGCGGTAAGAATCGCTCCCGGACGTTGGAATCGACGGGCATAGGGTACTTCGTCTCCGCGACGAACACGTTGTTCGAGGGGTGTTCATCGGCTTGAAACCCTGCTAGACCGTACGCGTCCCGGTGAACCGTCTCTCCCGCTGGGCTCTCTTCCAGACTTTCCACGACGAAGGCCGGTGTCCGCGCAATAGTTATGAGATACAGACCAACGTCTCCCGGACAATCATGTAGCCAAAGTCCGATGAGACGTGAATCTGCGGCAGGTAACTCTCTAAAACGAGGCCAGGTCTCTGGAGGAGACACATCCGAGTCACCGACCATCTCCTTGAAATAGTGCGCGGGTGCTAGCTGAGCGAACAAGCACCATGCAGCCTTGATTTTTAAGGCTCGCTGGATGCAAGTAATCGGTCCCAAAACTTCATCGTAGAACTTTTGGCCCGTAGTGAATCGCTCGATGTCCCTCGATCGCGGGTAAGAAGGACGCGTGTAGCGGTGTACCATCGGTTTCAAGTCCCATAACTCTTGTATTCGCCGATCAAGACGAGTGTTACGCTCAATCAGCGAAGACAGGAAATCAGGGTGACAAGAGCCCATGCTCAGTCCTCCTTGCCAAACTAGACATAGAGGAACGTGTTCGACTCTGATCTGAGCATGTGGTAGCCGTCGGACATTGTGAGGACGGACGATGCAAGCAAGGTAGGGATAGTCATCATGGAACAACTGGGGAATTCGCGTCGGATCCCAAGGCCCAGTAGATCCGTCGAGAAATTGATCGTGTGGCGACCTCATGTCTTGAAGAATGGGATAGTTCGGGGGTCTTACTCCTGGGTAATACGGGCGAACATCCAAGTCCCAGTTGGACGACCTAGACGCATTGGGGCTCCAGAATCGATATAACCCACTTTCACCCTTCCAAATAGCCCGGAAACGGTTAGTGAGGTGCCGAAACTCCGGGAGGCGCATACTGAGACCCGCTTTCAAATGACGGACCATATCGAACCCACTCCTGAACGTGAGGGGTGGGGATCGAAGTCCCAAGGAGGGGTTAATAGGCGCGGTGCGAGTCGCGGTGATACGCCGATACAGATCTTCCGAGACGAGAATCTCGGCGCCCTCTTCCAATCCTCTCAAATCAAGCACATCGGCGCGTACAGCAGCCATCCCATCTCCATTTTCCGTGGTGGCGCGTTCAGCAGCCAATTGTTCCTTCTTCTCTACTCCGGCGCGTTCAGCAGCCTTCCAACCCCCTCCTTCAACCCCGGCGCGTTCAGCAGCCTGATTCCTTCCCCGCGAGCTTTGACTCCATTTCTGCGCGTTTACTCGTCCTGAATCCATCGAGCGTTTCGTGATTCCGAGAGGTGATAACAGGGCGCCTTCAGCTGCCAAGAGTCTCCGCCGCTAGATGAGAGGAAGAGGTCAAGCAGTGAAAAGACCCGAGTACTCTTAACGATCATATGACTACTTGGCTTACTACTCGACCCTCTCTCCTAAGATCGCGTTCAAGTACTCACGACGTATTCTAGGAGCGTTGCGGATAGCGTATTCAGAGATATACTCGTCTTCGGTGGGATCGAAATCCTTCCATCGGACTAGGTAATATCTCTGCGCGCCTTTACTGGTGACAACGTCTCGATGTCCCAATATCGCTTCAACCTCCGCCTCGGTAGACGCGAGTTTCATATCTCTAGTAGGCGGAAGAGTCGTCCTTTGCCCAAACCGCTCATGCGACGGGAGATACTTTTTAAGATGAGCTATGTTGAGAACTGGGTGCATCGGATAGTTATCGGGCAGGCGTAGCCGATAGACTAGGGGGTTGACCTTCTCCAGCACTTCGAAGGGTCCGATAGTGCGTTGTATCAGTTTACGTCCTGTTCCTTGCGCATCCACCAGAGCGAGGGTGTGAGGGTTCACGAGCACTTGGTCTCCTTCCTTCAGCTCGACGACGGGGCGTCGGCCCTTGTTATAAGCCCTAGCTTGTTTGTCCTGCGCTATGCTCAAGGAATCCCGGGCGGCTTGGCGATGAAACTCAAGGGCTTCCGCGAACTCTCTCCCAGATTGCCCAGCCAAGAAGGGGCGTGACACCGGATCCTGAGTATGCAGCACTAGGCTGCCCAATATCGCCGGACGGTATCCAAACAGCAACTTGTTGGGTTCATACCCCGTGCTCGAATGAACAGATGAGTTGTACGCACGAGCGATTTCACTGAGCCAAGCAGCCCAAGTCGTACGGTCTGCCGCGACGTAAGCGCGTAACATTTGTTCGATAGTAGCGTTAACGATCTCGGTCTGTCCGTCGGTTTGGGGGTGATGCGCAGTGGAAACGGCCATTGTCCCTCCGTAACGCTCCATGACAGCCTGCCAGAACACTGAAGTCCAACGCTTATCACGATCCGCTATGATGCGGTCCGGCATGCCAAATACATTCACAATTCGCTCCATGAATATCTTGGCAAAACCGACTTGGTTGAGAGAACCATGAGTGGGAATGATCACCGCATACTTGGTCAACTTATCCACAACCACTAGTATGGCGTCGAAGGCCTCATCCCCTGATGGTGGCAAACCTGTGATCAGGTCCAGCGATACGGTCGAGAAGGGGCGACGAGGAATATGTGCAGGTCGTAAACCGCCCATCTTCTTCGTACGGTCCACCTTCACCTTTTGGCAAATGTCGCAGGAACGAGTGAAGTCTTCTACGTCTTTCTGCATGGTAGGCCAGAAGAAGGTCTCTCGCATGCGAAGGTACAACTTATGTGGCCCTTCATGAGCAGCTTCGTATGGTTCTTCGTGCATGCGTTTGAGTACCTCGGTGGTCATCACTCCAGGAACGCAAAGTCTGTACTGCCAATCGGCGTCTATGAAGTAGAGCAAACCGTTTTCACCCTTAACGAATCGCGAAGGTGTCAACATCGATTCAGAGTTGGGGACCTCTGTGAAGTACTTGGCCTTCATGAATCTATCCTGCGAGTAGCCTTCCACGAAACGCTTCTTGAATTCAGGACTCATCCCAACTAGCAGATGCGCTTCGTCCTCCAGATCGGGGTTTGAAGGTATATCGGACTCCTGGAGTCCCAATGGGTACGTCCATGGGTCCGATCGAGCAAAAGGGAGTTCCGCCTGAATAGTTTCAACCTCTAGTCCCTCATCTTCGGCGCGTTCAGCTGCCAGTTTCTCTAATTCCTTCCTTCTGGCGCCTTCAGCAGCCTTCTTTCTGGACTCGTCCCTCGTTCTGATATTCACCTCTCTCACTAACCCGGCGCCTTCAGCAGCCTCTTTGGTTGACTCTTCCACTTCTCTAACACTCGCTTCTCGTTCCACTATCTCCTCCATCCACATAGCCGTGAACACCGCCCTCTTGGCAGAGGTATCCGAAACGGAACGTCGGGTGTTTTTCTTGTTCGCTTGCGAGTCGGGCGTCGACGAACGAGCAGCGAACATACACTAGACAATGGGAGTAGTCGGAGAGAGCAACAGACGAAATTTTCCGGTTTATGAAACGTAATTTCCAATGGGCGGCCGTAGCGTGTGTCTGTCCCTGCAGAGAGTGTGCCCCTGTCCGCTGTACCGCTCCTGGCGCCTACAGCAGCCGCAATCCATTTCTCTTCAGGCGCATTCAGCAGCCCGCCCGTCCTATAAGTCCTGCAATGGGGTGACCGCGGAGGCAACGTCGTTTGCTATACCGCAGTCTGATCCGACTTCTACCTGCTTGGTGAAGTCCTGGGTGTCCCCACCACTGTAATCGGCCCAGGATGTAGGTAGACTTCTCGCTAGTAGCAAGTCGGATGTAGGTAGCGTACCCGTGTACGCGTATCCGTGAGTCGAGCGACTACCGTAGGTAGTCGCGATACGAGTCGGTTAGCCTGTAACTCTGGCGAAAGAGACGATGTGACCCGTCGTCGGGGAGCGGTGTCAGGAGCGCTCAGCCGGCGCGGCGGGATTCAAGTAAGCATGCAGCAAGAAACGAAGTTGACAGTAATAATACAAGTGCTTACGGGGCGCGGTAATCTACGTATAAGGGAGTAACCCTAACCTAATATACTACCCCACGTCACATGGGCTGTCCTACATGTCGCCTTAGAATCATGTCAGTCCTGTTATGAGAGCGCGAGGCGAGATATTGGGCGCACCGGTCTCAGATAGCAGCAGTAACTTTGCAACCGGTCTCAATTGCGCAAACGGGATGTGACGCGATTGTTGTAGAATTAGGCTCCATCGCGCAAGCCCAGAAGATGCACAACAATAAGTTCATAGGTTGAGGCGGCCTGCCGCAACGAAGGAGCTGGTGAGGGGCAGAAGGTAAGCTGGCATAATCCGCTGTTTGCTACTTCGCGATTACTCCGCGCGGACAGCGGACTTCGCGTTACTCGTGTCAACGCTGCTGCATCTATGCATGCATGCGTCTAACAAAGCCTTATGACGTAGCAGCCGCAGCGGATACCATGCTATATATACACACCCCTTCGCTGCCTGCTGCTGTCCACTTTCCATAGCTTGACTGATGCCCGAGCAGCTCGAAACCTACTCAGTCCCATGCCTGAAGGCCGCGAAGTCGACTTTAACAACTGTTATGTTGCCACTCACTGCCGAGCAAAATGCAACGACAGCTGGGTCAACGACATATTTGGAGACGACAAGAAGGGCACAGGAACTGGCCAAGCAAGACCTTCTGCGCCGACATACCGGGAAGCACCAGTGACCAACAGTCAGACGGTGCGCATATCATAACATGCATGGATACTGACTGTGTTACTGACTACATGATAGCAACATCTAAGCAAACAAAAGACTAAGCGACTTAACTTGGACCCCAATGCCACTCTAGAATATGTCCCATCCCAATCCTCCTCACGAAATGCAAACACGTCGCCATCCATTCCACAGAATAGTCGAAGGCGCACCCTACGCAGCTTCTGGGGCCCTGTTGAACCCGAAGCACCCACTCTCTCCATCGCACCACCACCACCACCACCGTCTATTACGCCCATACTACCCCTTCAGTCTCTTGATGTTACTTTCGACGACGACCTTGCAGAGCATAACACCGCAAGCGAGGTACAGATGGTATGCATTTCCATGATATTCATAGCTAAGACTACCTCATTGACTACTACTCTCAGGTTCGTCGCCTGACTTGGGACACACCAATTTTCCGTGGACCACATTCTCAAGCAGGACAACATAACTTATATCCTTCCCCCGCTATCATTCCTGAACTTGCTAGCGACAGCTCACCTTTAGCCTATACTAAGGCCAATCTGCGGCTCTTGGGCGCTTACTATCATCCTCGACTTTATATTCTTTCCTTCTCTTCGAATCGCTTCTTGGTAATTAGACCTCTCCTGCATACATCCATCAATCTCTATACCAAGGAGGTCTGGACACGCGATATTGTCACTTCGCCATCTACAGGTCGTGGGTTTGTCATTGTCATTGCCCTGGATTTCGGATCGTATGTGCTGTCAGTGAACAGCAAGGACGGAAATGTCGAGGTACATTGTCTGTCTCACAATCAGCTTTCACTTACTGATGTCTTACACTAGCACCGTTGGGCTACTACACCTCTGCCCTTTGGTGACGAAGCAAAGGCCCTCTCGCCAATATGCTCTCAAACTTCTATGAAGACCTTCTACGATCTCAAGCTGGCCACACCGCGTAATCTGACTGACATTCCCAAACCCGTTCAAGACTCATATCATAGCTGGCTTGGCGCTATGGGTCCCTTCATCAACCGTTATCTCGACTGCAGAAATCCCCTTGTAACCGTTCTAAGGGACGATCACACGGTGTTCGATTTCGTTGGAGCGTATGAGTGTCATGAGCTGATAGCTCTTGCAGGTATGTGTACTTGGTCTATGATAGGTGCTGAGCTGAGCTAATTGTCTCTCGTACGCTGGTGTTAGGGCTTGATGGGCGGATGGCAGTGTGGGAAGTGGTCCGTTGTCCTTCGAGATTTGCCAGACTCTGTGAAGCGGCTTTCACCTTCCTATGGTGCGGGCATATGGACAACATCGCTAAGCTTCGTCGTGCACTGAGTTATGACGGAGTTACGGTTTGTGCAACATGGGACGACATGACAAAGTAGGCATTCGAACGTATGAGTATATACATTGAGAACTGATGTAACACTCTCCAGGTTTCACAGCGATCTGTTTGTGTATGGCCGCATGCATACAAATGTGAACAAGGAGATTAGTGCGATGCTACAAGTACGTCTACTGTCACCTTCTTTCTGTCTGTCTTGACCTCAATCACCTATAGATGCCCAATTATACTCACGACCTGTTCGATTCCATGCTGTTAAGACACCTCGACAGTCCTGGTCACCTCAGAGCGTTGATAGTAGATGATATTGCGAGAGTTTCCCGTGATCATGATCCATTGAGTAAGTTCTACTACGGTGTGTGCATCATATGTCTCACACACGAACCTATCTCATGATACTTATGTAGACTTTTTCGAGAAGGAACAGAGAATGTTCATCATTCAGTTGGACCGAACGACTCACACGCAGCCAGAGAACTATTGTTCATTACAAAGAAAGTGTCAGGTCCCTGTTTATCTGTATCAACGTGATAAAGTCACTGTGTGGTCGATTGTTCCCCCACATTTGACACGTACGTGTTCCATTGTTGTGAACGTTTGTTTCGCATGTTGATTGTTGTTATCATACTAGGTGAGAAGTGGACGACCTTGGACCGCTCTGATCAGGAGCAGAGGAGCATCAAGGTACGTAGTAGTAGTAGTAAAATTGTGTGATTGAATAACATCCTGAGATTTATCAGTTTCGAAAGTTGAGTCGTCGTACATTTGAAGTTGGACCCTTGGACTTCTGCGGTACGGCCGAGATAATCGTCACTGGCACGAGCAAGTACGTTCTGTTCATGTTGTTGAATCTTCGCACCATTATACTGATATATTCACGAACAGACTCATCTTATACACGAGGAACACAGTACGGCAACCTGAGGATGCTCTACGTGTTGAACAGACTGAGAAGATACAAGTTAGAACGCGTGAGGCCTTCAATCAGAGCTTGGCTCAACGTATCTGGAAGGAGGGAGAGTATCTCCGGCGAGGAATAGACGTTACACACAAGAAGTACGGCTTAGGGTTCAGGGTGGAAGGCGCAGTCTCTGAGAGAAAAACAAAGATGAAAAAGAAGAAGGCTGTTGAAAGTGATACAGCAGACTTACAGAGAAAGCGTCATCTCCTTGCTGCTGCCAAACGTAGTAAATAAAAGATATGTATGTGCGGTTGTGGTATCCAAATAGCAGTACAGCCATCATTGTCTGACTTCCGCCGCCATGTCCTCACCTGTCCTGCCCCAGTCGACCTCATCCCGCCATGTCCTCACCTGTCCTGCCATGTCCTCACCTGTCCTGCCATGTCCTCACCTGTCCTGCCCCAGTCGACCTCTTTCCGTCTGTCCCCACGCCGCGACCTCTTCGCGTCTGTCCCCACGCCGCGACGCTCCGGAAGAGAGTAGCCGCGACGCTCCAGCGCCTACTCTCTTCCGGAGCATAGGTCAGTTCAAGAAGGATGAGCTCGAGAAATAGAGCGCACCCCAAGCAGTGGCGCAAACAGCCAGAATACACGCAGATCGAAACAGAAAAAAGAGCGAGCTAGCAGGTGCTAGGCTGGCCAGCCCAGAATGATGATCGACTGAGCATAGGTCAGTTCAAGAAGGATGAGCTCGAGAAATAGAGCGCACCCCAAGCAGTGGCGCAAACAGCCAGAATACACGCAGATTGAAACAGAAAAAAGAGCGAGCTAGCAGGTGCTAGGCTGGCCAGCCCAGAAGGACGATCGACTGAGCATAGGTCAGTTCAAGAAGGATGAGCTCGAGAAACAGAGCAAGCGTAGCACGCTCCATGTTCGTTATACAAGTCAGTACTGCGACAGTTTGAGTGGAGCTGACTAGTTTGATTGGCAGGTGCAGTTTGTCGAGGCAGGTAGTTTATCGGGTAACCGCCTAGGTAGATACCTTCTATCCAGGAAGTCTCAGGTTCGATTCCTGACCTGACCCTTTGATTCGCGGGCCTACACGATGTTTTTTTTTATCTCAAAGTGTACTGACACGATGTTTTTTTTTTTATCTCAAAGTGTACTGACACGAGGCAGTAGAACAAATGTTGTTAACATAATTGTTATACATGTGTGTAGAAAACATAATTGTTATACATGTGTGTAGTCATGTCACTGGTCGCGCACTCCCCTCAGTGTCCATTGGTCCGTCAGTGTCCGTCAGTCAGTTCCGTCAGTGTCCGTCAGTCAGTCCGTCAGTGTCCGTCAGCTCCGTCAGTGTCCGTCAGTTCCGTCAGTGTTCGTCAAGACCAAGGATACAAAAGGTAGGAGATGGGGAGCTAGTATTGCTATGTGGAGCTGCCCTGTATATCTATGGGGGCTCAGCGCTCAGCGCTCAACACGGTTTCAACACCGACATTGCGGTTGGTAGTAGCACGTAGGAGCTGTGTCAATGGACGGACCAGACACGGGACCTCACCTACGTAGAGCGTGTCTCCACGGGTTATGCAGAGGATTCGAGCGGGACGAGAAACGGGCGAATTGCTGACGGGGCGTGTCAGTACACGGGTGAGCTGTGGCAATGGACGGACCAGACACGGCCTCACCTAAGTAGAGCGTGTCTCCACACGGGTTATGCAGAGGAATCGAGCGGGACGAGAAACGGGCGAATTGCTGACGGGGCGTGTCAGTACACGGGTGAGCTGTGGCAATGGACGGGACCAGACACGGGACCTCACCTACGTAGAGCATGTCTCCACACACTGACAGGGCGTGTCAGTACACGGGTTAGCTGTGTCAATGGACGGACCAGACACGGGACCTCACCTACGTAGAGGGTTATGCAGAGGATTCGAGCGGGACGAGAAACGGGCGAATTGCTGACAGGGCGTGTCAGTACATGGGTGAGCTGTGGCAATGGACGGACCAGACACGGGCCTCACCTAAGTAGAGCGTGTCTCCACACGGGTTATGCAGAGGAATCGAGCGGGACGAGAAACGGGCGAATTGCTGACGGGGCGTGTCAGTACACGGGTGAGCTGTGGCAATGGACGGGACCAGACACGGGACCTCACCCACGTAGAGCGTGTCTCCACACTGACAGGGCGTGTCAGTACACGGGTTAGCTGTGGCAATGGAGGGACCAGACATGGGCCTCACCTAAGTAGAGTGTGTCTCCACACGGGTCATGCAGAGGATTCGAACGAGAAACGGGCGAATTGCTGACGGGGCGTGTCAGTACACGGGTGACTATCCGAGGGCTCACGCGAGTCTACTGAATGATTCCGGGAGTATAATGTACAGAAAAAACGGCGACACCATGCGAGAGTTGAAATATAGTAGGGCTCGGAAAGTCGAAAAGGTGAATTCACAAGGTCGGACTGCATCCAGCCTGGAGTGGAGTCCTCGCAGCAAAGGTAGCAGACCGCTATGTCAAGTGGGATGTGCTCAGAGTACATCTTATAGCTACTTGACGCGTAACTCATCAGAGCTTCTATGACTCAGTGTTTGACACTTAACTGTGGCAGAGCTTCTATGACTCAGTGTTTGACACTTAACTGTGGCGATCGCTACAATTCACACCATGTGACACTCAAGGTGTCCCGCTCGACCCATATATCTGCGTATGCCGACGACCGCGAGTCACGAGAATATGAGCTTGAATGAATTTAATGCAGCCTGGTGGGGAAGTGGCTCCAGCGGCTATCATAGTAGTACCGCTGCCCTCTTGGCTGCCTTCGATGGCGCATTTATAGTTTTACTTTTTCATTTGTAACTTCAAGACAAGACAAGATGTATGTAATTAGAGGCCGTCGAAAAGCTCAATCAATGCGAGATGCTCGCGCGTCCCGGCACCCAATTGTGGTAATCCCTGAGCCAGTAAGCTGACCAAGTTCGTCGCACCGGATCGCACACCTGTCATTTGCATATCAACGTGACACACATGTCATGTAATACTAGAGAGACTGACCTGCAGAGTATATCTGGATCGCGAGGACACTAGTCAAGCCCATCTCCAAAAACTCGCCCATCCACTCCATCCGACCACAGTTATCATAAAATGAGACAACTTCCGTTGTGAACTCTGTCGGAACGGTAGGGCCCGGTGTCATAGATAAACGGACATAAACCTAAGCGTACCATCTGGGGGCGCACTTGTCAATTGGGAATCGGCCAGCTCAAAATTAGCACAGAGAGCCATATCTAGTTCTTGACGAAGAATCAGTTTCCAAACAAGGAGTGATAGATAGGATGTCAACTGACCTGCATTGTCTACCTCGGTGTTGATGATCTTGCGGTGCTCGGTGATGTATTTGTGAATGCATTGGCGAGCATGGAGGGCTTCGACCACTGGGAGCATGGTGGTCGTTGCTGGGAAGTTCGTCGAATGAGATGGAAGGAAGGGAGATGATGGCCAAGGAAGCGAGCAGAAGGCCCATCGAGAAAGTAAGCTTTTATAAACAGCCGTGTAATCTAATCGTATCTAAATGAAAAGGTCCCGCGCCCGCAGTATATCCTATTTGCGCCCAACACCGACGTTGCCGTCTTCAGATTGATCTTCAACAGCGTCGAGGTCCCGAGTGACGTCAAGCTCTTCCCCACTATCGCCGACAATGACTGGTGCATCGACAGGTGCCTTGGCAAACAAACACTTCGCATGCTCCAGCATCGAGCGACGGATGGCGGCTTGGCGTCGAGCATATGCCTTCGCCCCATCGACAAACCCTGGGATTTGGGCGGCGTTGATTGCTCCAGGTGAATTGACCCTTTCCTCCCAATCGTTGGCATCGTGCTGCAGAGTCACCAGAAGGCGTCTCATCTCGACTCGGAGGAAAACGCATTCCTCTTGCCATCTCTGAGCTCGAGCCCGTGATTTACACCACTCAATTCGCAGAGCTAGATACCTTGTGATCAGAACATTCGTCACACTCTAATCGAAAACATACCTTCTTGTTCCTGCTCGTCCTTGTCATCGCTAACAGCCGCTGTCCAAATCCAAGATAATACTCGATATCCTTCTGACTCATTGGAGTCGTCAAGATTTCTAATGTCCTGGTCGTCCAAGGGCTTGAGGGTCTTCTGCCAGCTGTGGTCAGACATGAATTTATCCAACTTTGTTAGCGCCCGAAAGTGGCTCCGGTACCGATTGGCGTCGTCTGCGATGCGATTGGAGACATTTTTGAGGACAGTGTTGGCGCGTCCACTCATTTTCTGGCCCCGGATATGTCTTTCCTTGATTCGATACATGTTGGCACGAAGAAGGATATGACTGCGAAGCTGTGACAGACTATCCTCCGCCCGAGCCATGCGAAGACGGTACTCCAATAGAGCGAGAGCCCTATCCAAATCACTACGAAGACGAGGCATAGATGAAGGTAGATATAGCTCCATGTCGTAGGACGCTTCCTGTTGGCCAGAACTCTCTTCGTCGGCTTTCAATCGCCTTACTGTAGCCTCGGGCATGTAAACACCCTGGATTTCTCGTAACGCCTCGATTCGGCGACCAAGACGGTTCTCGCTCTCCTGTTGGTGCGCCCTTTGGTTGGGCGTTGCATTCGGCCCAAGACGTTGAGTTTCCAGTTTTGTTTTCGCTCTGAAGGACAGATAAGTCCTAGATTACGCCGATGAGAAGGTGGACTTACTGGAGGTCCTCAAGCTGTAGAGCTTGAATGATGAATTCCGTGGGGCTAACGGTATGGTGAACAAAACAGTCGTCCTTTATCGTTGCATCCTCTTGTGCTAGACATAACCGCACCGTGTGATCGCTGAGAGCTACATGACAATCAGATCAAGGAGATCGATTTTGTGCATAAAAGGCCTACCTCGTAGTTTAGGTGCATATGGATTGGTTAGCTTCTTGTTGTGAGGATCTGCTTCCCATGCTTGGACCAGGGCACGCCACCGCGGAATAGAATCTGTCTTCTCCAAGGACTCTTGCAGCCCGAGGAACGAAATAACCTTGTCCTCTCTCTGCGCGACCGCCTCGATCAGTTTCGCAAGCAATGCAGACGCTACGGAGAGATGTCAGTACAAGTCCGAAATGCCGGTGAACACTGACCCATCAATGTTACTTTCTGCCAGTTGGCATCACCAAAATGATCATCTAGTGTGTCCAAGCGTGATCCTGGACCCATTTCCTTCGTACTCGTAGCAGCCAGATCATCACGGGACCAGTTACGCTCTGGAGCTTCTCCTTCCGTACGACCAACGAACGGCGTCCAGTTGAAAGACCAGCGATAGCGACAATCGGGAATGTGGCCAGGCAGATGAAACTTGGGAACAAGGTACAAGGCATAGCGCATGTCTTGTCGCGGTCGCAAGGAATCCCCATACATGTCGATTCTCCAGACAAACTTTTTACTCCATTGGCATGCGATATCATAGGAGATGACCAGGTCGTCGGGCGTGTTCATGCCAATAGTCGACAGAACTGCGTAATCCATAAAGACGTATCTACATGAATTCAGTCATCACAGACCTTGACGTGATCCAGCAAACCACGTACTTTTCCCCTTTTTTCAGATTCACGGCTCCGGACCCACGTTTCAGATCATGCCTGCTGCAAACCACCGCCCCCACACCACTACAGGCTGTTCCTTTGCCACCCCGCTTGTTTGCCAGCTTGAGAGCGTCGTGTTGACTACATGTGCTCAACTCGTCTGGTATCACATCGATGTGCGTCTTGATGTGCTCATCAAACGGTTTCTGCTGCACGAAATAGGCGGCACCGTTGTTGAGGGACGGATCATGCTCGGCATTCGAGACATTGTTCCTTTTTAGACGAAAATTTGCGTCTACAGCGAGGAACTGGCGCTGGGTCCAATAACGTCTGTAAGGACCCCATGAGATCCCTCGTTATTCAAGAATACCAAGTGAATACTTACGACGGTGAGCTCATCCCCAGTTGCCGGCTACAGCCGACTACATTAGTATAATATCACGAAGCCGAGTCTCAAGAATCTTACCTTAGTCCAAAGTCATCAGTGCTCTCCATGTTGACTCCAGGGCGGGGACAACATGGACAATGCACGACCAAGTCCCCCTTCTTCAGCGAGGACCGTCCCAGCGGTCGATTACCGATACCAAACCGCTTGCATATCTTCAGGTGGCGCCATTGGCGGACCATGGTAAGAAACAGTTGATAGCGATCCTGGTCCAAGCAACAACATGAGGATGCGACAAATCCGCAGACTAAAGGAAGACTTACTGGTGGAACATGTGTGCCCGTATTGTCAGTCATACGGCATGCTGTGTAGAAGTATTCATAAGCAGAAACCTTCCAGTTGTTCAGAAATGATGTTCAAAAACAAAGAGGATTCTGACCTTCGACATGAAGGTGAGGATCTGGAAATATTCCAACGAACGGAAGGTCGCGCAAGTCTCGGGGTCCACTGTTGTTCCGGGGTAGAGACGATGGCGGATGAGTTGGACATCTTTGGTGGTAGTATTCTTCTCGCAGTCGCAAAAGTTGAGATTCACGATGTATACATAGTCGATATCGAAAATCATGAACTTTTTTCCACTGGATGGGCGAGGATTATTGCACTTTTCATGAGGTGGATGCCCAAGTTGTATGGTCAAACCAAGTTCGGCCAGAGTGGTGTCCCAAAAGAAGTCATCGCACCATCGCTAATGATCAGTGTCAAGACTGGCAATAGTAGGTGAAACCACTGGGACGTACTTGAATTCTATGCATGTACAGATCTGCGTGCCGGAACAGTAAACAATCCAAACAGTACAGACGAAGATTGCAACAATCCAGACATTGATACGATCCTTCTGTGGCTGAACAAGGACGACCGATTACTCCAGGACACATCTTGTCCTCAGGAGCTTCGAGTCGCAAAAGTTCCGCCAGATGCGTGTCACATGGACCTCGCACCCGCCAGACTCCCAAAGCATCGTCCTGTATGGGATCTCTGAGTACAGAAACAAGGGCATTGCTACGGGAAACGTACCGATGGGAACCTGTTGCGATGTCTCAATTGCTCATCGGCGGCTCGGAGGTGTGGTTCAACCGACAGTGACTGGCATTCCGCCACATGAACACTGTTGAAAATCTGACTAGCGGAGATGGCTGTACCAGTCGGGGCAGGGAATGTGTAGGTTGTTGTCCCGTCGTGGAGGAAAGCTGTTTGACCAGTGATATCCAAAGAAAAGGGTTCCCTTCGATGGTGGGTAACCGACGCGGTCAGACGTTTGCCGCTCGACCAATCCACAAAACGATCAACCGCGGGCTGGGCATCGGTTACGTCGATAGGACGCTTTTTGGAATTGACTTGGCGCAGAAATCCTCGCATATGTGGGAAGTAGGGGGGCAAAGAATGGCGTTTCTGAAGAAAAAGAGTGTGTCAAGATTGATATTGAGGATGTCAGAGGTGTCACAACCAGGCAGTGCGGCCTAGTGAGGGGATACTTCTAGAATGCTCAGGACACGTAAGTAAACACCGACACGACACGACACGGTTGTGCGGCCTCGGTCACCTCTGGGTCAGGATCACTTCGCGCAAAATTCTTGGATGGTAGTAAATGGTCCTCAGCGAATGGTTTGAGTAGAAAAGACAAGCCTTCATGATAAAGCAGGTCCTATGATTGATCATCCGATTCCTTCGCCGGATCAGAGAGTAATCTAACGGGTGATCCGAACGAAATATGGCAAGCAGAAAAAAGCAACTTCCAAAAAGCTAGCGTATCATTGTTATTATTATTATTATTATTCGTGATGGAAGCCGCTCCCTGAGACGACGATTCAGAGACGAGGGAGAGAAGCGAATCGGAGTTTTCCGGATTGAGGACGTGTTGTGTCGTGATGAAACGGTCACGAGATGAACGCCGCTCATGACACGTAAAGACCGCTGGATCAGAGACGGCAATGATACATAAATACCGACCTCTCTCAGCCTGACCCACCCCACTCCTTCTCTGTTGAGTCTGTCATCACCCAGATGTCCACCGTTTCCTCCCAACGCCAGCGTTTTGCAGTGACTGGTACGTATATGATCTTATCATTTGGTCTTCACTAATCTCTCATGGATATAGCTACAGCATCTGACGACGATGATTTCTTCTCCAGCTCTCAGGACGCCATGTTTGAGGATCCCAGTTTCTTGAGAGAACTGGACCTGGTCGATCCCCCACTCTCTGCTGATCAGCTCGCTGAGCGACGTTCGCTTGATGAACGCCGCACGACCCTCGAGGCTAGCATCAAGGACACTCAGGCCAAGCTAACCGAGAGGCAGAGCAACCTGGAAGGCAAGTGCTGATTATTTGATCTTGTTACGTCTCTCTGAGTCTTACAATCCCCACAGCCAACATCCGTTTACTGCAGAACGAGAGCTCTTCTTTGGTCCAAGAGTACAGAAACCGTGAAAACCAGCTGCGGACGGCCTTCGCGACCAGTCGCAGTTCGATTAACATCAAGATCCGGGACCAGCAGCGGCAGTTGGTCGCCCTCAGCGACCAGGCCAAGGTCATGCAGAGCCGACACAAGGCTGAGGCTAAGCTCCGTATCGTCGCAGAGCAGCAGTCTGTTTGCGTCGCGAAGGAAGATATGAATGCGGAGGAGGACGCCACGACGACAACCGCCACCCTCTCAGAGTCGGAATCTGATCTCTCAGAGTCCGTGGCCACTGAATCTAATCAACATGGACCTCCTTCCACTCCCCGTCACCGTCAGAACACATCTTCTTCGACCGCTTCGCGCTCTGTTGGGCCATCTACCCCCAAGAAGCCCCATGGGTACCAGATCCCTCGAACACCGTATAAACCGTCCACTCCAAAGTCCTCCCCTTCCAAGCGCCGACAAGAGGCTTACATCATTAGGAATGGGACAATAATGGGCCCATTCGTTGACTGGTAAGCTTGCTCTACGCTTCATCATACCTATCCTGACTGATGTATCTACAGGGGGACCGTCGTTAGCCTCACCAGCGGGTACCCTGGCTCTAGTCAGCATCGCGGATCTTTAGTTGACATTCAGAATGAATGGGACTTGGCCTGGCGCAGTGGCGCAATCGGAAGAAGCCAGGTTCATCCTGAAGATCTTTGGTACATGGTCGTGGCGGGCAAGAAGCCAGGCGTCGTTAAAGGGCTGTATGTCTTTTTGATCTATTCTCACCAACCGCTACAATACTCATGAGAACGTCAAGGAATGCTGCTCTCCGAGATGCCGGAAACCACCCTAACGTCCTCGTGTTTGCCACCGAACTTGAGAGCGAAGGTCTTCGTTTCTTTCTAGACAAGATGAATGAGGGAATTGTGCAGGCTGGCCTTGTCTAGCACTACTTACGGACTGACCCTCGACGGTTATGTATATCTACATAAGTTACCCCTGTACAGTGTTGTCTTTGTCTTGAACGAGGTTATATGCAGCTTGCCCCAACTTCGAGGATCATCAATATCCATCATCCGTCAGTGTCCGTCAGTCCGTCAGTGTCCGTCAGTCCGTCAGTGTCCGTCAGCCGGTCCGTCAGTGTCCGTAGCCAATCCGTCAGTGTCCGTCAGTCTCCGTCAGTGTAACTGCCACTCGGCACAGTCTGTCACTTGATAACAACAATAACAGGCGGCGAAGTCCAACTCAGATCTGAACTGCCGGAAGCGGGACCAGACACAGCCCTCACCTGTAAAGAGCGTGTCTGGGCACGGGAGGAGGTGGGCAAATTACTGTTCAGGCGTGTCTGTGCACGGGTAATTCAGTGGGTGAGGGGTAATTCAGTGGGTGAGGCGGGACCAGACACAGGCCTCACCTGAAGGGAGCGTGCGTGGTCACGGCAAAGTCTAACAATCCGGCGGGACCACACACAGGCGCTCATACCAAGAGAGCGTGGGGGGACACGGCAGGAGTAGAACATACGGCCGAGAGCAGGAGGCAGATAGCCGGAGCGGGTGTTGGTACACGGGCGAGCTTTGGCAATGGACGGGACCTGACACCCAGTGGAAATCGGCGCGGAGCCAGGCAGAGTTCTAACAGAGTTGATCGGGTCAATCGGAGCATGTCAGACAGATCTGTTCTGCTCCGATTTCTAGCATAGTCGGTTTACTTTCGGAGCTGGGCAGAGTTGAACAGGGAATCTTCGTATTCATTATTACGATAGCGAAACGGTATCTACGCGTGTACAGATGATAGCGGATGATAGCAGAGCTCATTGGAACAGTGCAGATGCGACGTGCCTAGCGGACACGATCCCTTCGCTTGCTGTGGTGTCGTCGTAGTGCGGACTCTGACAGGAGTAGCATTGTCGCGTCGGCCCCATAATGATAGTATTGTGGCCCTATGAAAAGGCGTGTCAGGGGAGCATTTGGCAGGGCAGAAGCGGCCAGTAACATACCAACAACAGCAGCTGCTGCAACGCGACTACCTGGATGAGACGACTGGCGGACTACATGAATCAGAAATGGAAGACACACACAAAGCAATGAGCGGAGCGCACCTGAAACCGGTCCCACTTTCTCTGTTGAGCTCGTTGTCGTCATCGCGTCCCGCGGCGTCGTATCATCGGCCATAGTTGCGGTTGCCTGCGGGCTAGAGCGTGGCCAACCTAGAGCAAACGTGAGCACGAAGTTGACAGCGCACGAGACCCATACCTGCCACTGGCCAATTCCCTGTGGGCCTGTCGTCGTCGTCTCCGTCAGCGCCGTGTCGTCCCCATCAGCGCCGTGTCGTCTCTGTCAGCGGCGAGCACCGTGTTGTCATCGTTGCGAGACCTGGTCCTGGTCTGCCATGATTGCGGTCGCCTGCGAGCCAGAGCGTGGCCAGCCTAAAGCAAACGTAAGCACAAAGCTGATGGCGCATGAGACTCATACCTGCGGCGAGCCAATTCACTGCGGGCCCTGTCGTCTCCATCCGCGGCGTACCGTCTCCGTCAGTGCGGTGACGTCTCGATGTCAGTGTCAGTGTCGAGCACCGTGTTGTCACCATTGCGCCTGGTTTCTGGTCTCGTAGATGGTGACCACGTTGGGCGAGTTCAAGAAAATCGCAGGTGTGGAGAGACGATAGGGCGAGGCACATGGTGGTGGGAGAGAGAGGCTCAACACACGTCCGTCGTCTTTTAGCAGTCCGTTTGAGTCATGTGCCGATCGCAACATACGAAGGAAAGTAACAAGTCAAGAATCTCTGGAAATTGAGAAGAAAAACTTGTTAAAATAAGACAGTCTTTGTTCTTCAATAGATTTGCCTCAAAAAAGAACAAATCTTGATTCCAAAATCTATCAGATCCACATGACACTGCTCTACACCGCCAGGCCCTGCCCACCTCCGTACTGTTCAGGAAATTTCGGAGTACTCCGCGCCAATTTTCACTGGGCCTGACACGGCACCTAAGTAGAGCGTGTCTCCACACGGGTTATGCAGTCAGTGTCCGTCAGTCCGTCATGATCCGTCAGTGTCCGTCAGTGTGTCCGTCAGCCAGCGTCCGTCAGTCCGTCATGATCCGTCAGTGTCCGTCAGTGTGTCCGTCAGCCAGCCCGTCAGTGTCCGTCAGTGTAATTGCTCGGCACAGTCCGTCACTAGAGGTCGGTGATGGTGGACGAAGTCAAGACGGATTGACGAAATTGTACGAGTATGAAATCCTTTGGAATCCTTTGAACAGTCATCACAAGAAGTCCATGATAGACAAAGAAGACAGAACACTATGAAACAAGCATGACAGTGATGGTTCAAGTTCAACTCAGGTTTGACTCTGAAATTTCGGAAGTGAAAGATGTTTCATTTTACGAACTAGATATCTACAATCTGAGAAACCACTCTTCACAATGAGGACATTTTACACAAATACAAGCCACAAGATATCATCTGGTCCATTGTTCAAGTTTTCAAGCCCGTTTCTTTCCCTTTCCGCTATATGTAGCCTTTTTCTTCCCCTTGACATCCTTAACCCTGTAGCCAGGTGGAGTGGTCTAGGTACCGGTCAGCCTTGAATCTGGTCCAGAGGAAAGAGAGGTACAAACCTGACGCCCAGCGTTGGATCTTTCCGACGCCTTGCGGGTGGGTTGGCGCCGCCTGGGGATCACGTCAGCAGAAGTGCTGGCGGTCGATCCACTGGGGGCCGAGGGGACCAACCCAGTCTGCGGGAGAGGCGCGTCGGAGACGGCGTATTTCTGCTGTCTGCATTAGAAACCGATAGCAAAGGACAAAACCAGGATGAGACTCACGGTGGAGGGTGGGAACCATCTGAAGATGGACGCCTGTAATGGCCCCCTGGGCCCACTCAGGCCCCTCTGGGAGTAGATGAGTCAGTATGAGGCGCAAGACAGAGGAAATGACTGACAGGGGGGGTATCGTTGCCAGCTGTGAGTTCAGCGTCGACATAGTCCTCGTCGGCTAAGTCGTCGGCCGTCGGAGATTCGTTCTCCTTATCCGAATCCTCGAGGTCGGAGGTGAGACTAGGTGAGCGAGGGCTCTCGCTGTGGAGTTCGACCTCCTACAGATTGGTGAATCAACGAGAAGACAGCATTGTGGAGCAAATAACTCACCTCTCTAGGGGGCTCCAAGCACAAGGTCTGAAACAGCGGTGAGAAATGCCTGGGAAACATAGACAAGAGACTCACAGGCCGTTTGGACGGCCCTGCCTGTTCCTCCTCTGTTGCTTTCCGTTTTCTGTCCCCAGACGACGGAGGAGAAGGGGTCTCTGGGCCTGTGGACCAGGGATGGGAGGACGGTCCGTCATCCCACTCCGAAAAGGTCCCGAAGGCACGCTGATTCTCAGGAGTGAATAAGGATATGGGAGCACCCCGCCCGTAGGGCGAGATGAAGGCGGACTTCTGGGCAGACCCGAAGGGGTTGGGGCCAGCGAAGGCTCGGATGGGTGAAGGGTATGGGCGACCGTGGGTGGCCTTGTCAAAGGTCAAAGAACCGGCCTTGTCAAAGGCCAAAGAACCGTCGGGTTTATAGTGTTGAAATGGGGAGGCCAGAGAGGAAGAGCGGATTGGACTACTGTCGGGCGGAGTGGTGTCAAAGGCGAAGGATCCCACGGTAGAGGGACTTGCAATTTCGGCAGAGGGTTTGCGCGGTGATGCGGGATCACCAAGGGGGCTCAGCGTGCCGAAGTCGCGAACGGGGCTGGGAGTAGCAGCGGAGGTCGTCGCCGCGTCGGCGCGAACGCTGACGCGAGGGTCGTCTTGCGAACGAGAGGCTTGGAACTGGTCATCTAGGGCCTTGGAGATTTTGCTGAGGAGATGCGTGACATACTAAGTGGAGGTTAGAAGTCAAGATCAAATCAGGCACCAAAGCGCTGACGTACTCTCGTGCCATTTGCGTTCCAGAGAAACAGATTCTTCATGTCCGGGCCGGCAGGCGGCTTGAGAAAACCCGAGAACTTTTTATAATACAAAGTCCAGATGTACCCAACTATAAGGTCCACTTCCTCCGGGCCCTCGTTGCTGGCCTGGTCGAAGGCAGAGACGTAGGCCATTACCCATGCTTCCTCCTGCCGGTCAATGAATTCATTGACTTTTTGTTCCGGGGTGGGGTACCTATTCTATAGGCCATCAAACCGTTAATCACAAGCGATCAACTTCGAGATAAATGAAACCTACGGCTTGCTGGAGGCCGGACATAGTTAACTTTGGCGTTGAAGTCAGTTGAGGTGAATCAGGTAACTGGAGACTCACTGCTCTGGGACCTCTCGTCTATAAAGCCCTCCAGCGTCGTTCCTGGTAGTCACACAATCAGACGCTGGCGGTGCATGCACCAACATGAGGCCTTTTTTTTGGTGCTCGCTCTGATTCTTACCATTCAGTTATAGCGTCGTGACCTTCGTAGCCCCTTCAAGGATTTCCAGAATCCGTCCTCATCCGCTAGTGCATCACCACGAGGATCGTGAATTTTCATTATATCAATATGATGACGCTACGCACGCCGATCATTTACATCCTGCGATCACTTAGCAAACACGAGGCCGCCCGAATTTCGATCCTACCATTCAATTGTGGCATGACAATCTCGAGGACGCCGTGCAAGTATTCGGAAAGGAAGCTGAAAACGTCCTACCTTTTGGGATATGCAGCCTCGACCCGGAGGCGAAGATCAGTTCCTTGCCCGCAACTAGTTTCTTTTCGCTCCAACGATACGCCGATCAATTGAGCTAAGGCTTTCATCAGTTGTCATAATACCATTTGACTGTCACATATAATCACTCAGGAGAAGGAAGGTGTTCTCTGGTGTATTTCATGACGTTGCTTGTAGAGACACGAACACAATCAATGCCTGAGGGTGACAACAAGAATCAAGTTGCCTCTAGTCTTCCAGGTTTTCTGGGAATATAGAAAACCTGCAGGGCTGGCGGCTACTATACCATAGAGCGAGCCAGTTGCGCGATATAATTGCAGGGCATCATCGTCCTTGTCCGAGGTGATAATATCTTCCTACGAGGAGATATCTGATCCACCGAAGCATTCTCTTGACCGTACATAGCACCTGGTAAGCCTTGAGGCCGTTAAAAGAATACTAGAGCGCCACCTAGTCGGACGGAGAGAGGCGTTGGGCAAACGGCACACGGCAAATCTTTTTTTGGGAAGCAATGACAACCAGAAAGAATCCAACAGGTATCCATCGCCGAGCTCCGAACAGAGAATCACCATGAAAGAAGTCAAAAGGTATTCAAAAGGCAACGTGTAGGAGCATTACACCAAGAACTGAGGACTGCAGACTTTTCCAAGCACGGATGGAACGAGTGGCGTCCACTCAGGACAACCAGAAAGAATCCGATAGAGATCCGCCGAGCTCCAGTCAGAGAGCTACCCACCAAAGAAGTCAAGGAATATTCGAAAAGCAGCGTGTGTAGAAGCGTTGCAGACTTTTCCCAGCGGGCTTCAGTATGCACTGCCAGAATCTCATCACCTGGTTACTACTAAACAGATTCGCTATCGGTCAAATCATGACGTCGTTAGTTCATCGAGGCTCAGAACACGCAAACAGTCAAGATAAAGTGTTCAATTGAGAGTGCTACGGATCGAGGAGACGGCTTGCGTGATACGAGGATACGGAGCAGTGAGGACTACCCTGGGGCCTATAGATGCACGTCGATCCCGTGTATCCCTGCGAACTCTGTCAGTGTTGATTGAGACAGTATGGGAGAGCTGCTACCTTGACCCCCGCTGCAAAGAGTGAGAATTCGGAACCTGGTGTGAAGCTTGGCCGACGACAGAAGCTGGCCTATAATCCGTATAAGGGTCCGTACTATGGAAGGTCGAGCTTGGTGAGTGTCCAAAGAGATGGGCAGTACTGAGGGTACTACCAGATGGAGCGCATTAAGGGGTCATGCATGTAATGAATACGGGCAGCCGCCCATTTGAGTACAACTACAATTTCCTGTAGCAGCAATGCTCAGCAATGGAAGGTTGAGAGGCAGTGTCTCACATACCCAACGACGGATGCGCGAGTGATACCAGATCGTTTCCGGGCGAACCCCCTCTCGTAGAATCTCTGGGTACCAAATGAACCAGCGTTTGAACAAGCATTTGATCCATCTCTTGATGAGTGCTGTATTGTTCGTCTTCCAGACGCGGAGAAAGGCGATGCCGAAAGAGGTGATCGTTTGTAACTCGCGAGCACAGAAATCCGTCTGTAGTGGGTGTAAAGATGCAAGAGTTCTGCTACAGCCATATCAACGCATACCTGAGGTGATTTCAAGGACGTTGAATACACTTGCCAAAACATACTGGGCGCGTTTGGGGGCACACGAAGCGAATGAGGTGGTAAAGTCACATCGGGTGCAGCAGCACTAGCCATGATGCAGTGTAGAACAGTGAGTCAAGAAAAAGAGAAGCATACCTTTTTATAAGAAATCCGGACGGATGCGTAGCATCATTGGAAGCAGAGATTCCCAAAAGAGAGGGCTAGATGATCGGCGTAACGCGTTTGGAACGCGTTTGGCCGCAATAAGCCGTCACGTAGTTGAGGTCCCGTGTCTGGTCCCGTCCATTGACACAGCTCCCACGTGCTACTACCAACCGCAATGTCGGTGTTGAGCGCTGAGCCCCCATAGAAATACAGGGCAGCTCCAAATAGCAATACTAGCTCCCCATCTCCTACCTTTTGTATCCTTGGTCTTGACTAACACTGACGGAACTGACAGACACTGACGGAGCTGACGGACACTGACGGACTGACTGACGGACACTGACGGACCAACTGACACTGAGGGGAGTGCGCCACCAGTGACATGACTACACACATGTATAACAATTATGTTTTCTACACACATGTATAACAATTATGTTAACAACATTTGTACTACTGTCTCGTGTCAGTAGACATCGTGTCAGTAGACATCGTGTCAGTAGACTTTGAGATAAAAAAAAAACATCGTGTAGGCCCTCGAATCAAAGGGTCAGGTCAGGAATCGAACCTGAGACGTCCTGGATAGAAGGTATCTACCTAGGCGGTTACCCAATGAACTACCTGCCTCGACAAACTACACCTGCCAATCAAACTAGTCAGCTCCACACCTGCCAATCAAACTAGTCAGCTCCACTCAAACTGTCGCAGTACTGACTTGTATAACGAACATGGAGGGTGCTACGCTTGCTTCTCGAGCTCATCCTTCTTGAACTGACCTATGCTCAGTCGATCCTTCTTGAACTGACCTATGCTCAGTCGATCGTCCTTCTGGGCTGGCCAGCCTAGCACCTGCTAGCTCGCTCTTTTTTCTGTTTCGATCTGCGTGTATTCTGCGCCACTGCTTGGGGTGCGCTCTATTTC
The DNA here is from genome assembly GCA_019915105.1 of Strobilurus luchuensis. NCBI lineage: Eukaryota > Fungi > Basidiomycota > Agaricomycetes > Agaricales > Physalacriaceae > Strobilurus > Strobilurus luchuensis. The sequence continues at coordinate 1,207,892 of JAHLMJ010000010.1, read as the reverse complement.
TCGAGCTCATCCTTCTTGAACTGACCTATGCTCAGTCGATCCTTGTTCTGGGCTGGCCAGCCTAGCACCTGCTAGCTCGCTCTTTTTTCTGTTTCGTGTATTCTGGCTGTTTGCGCCACTGCTTGGGGTGCGCTCTATTTCTCGAGCTCATCCTTCTTGAACTGACCTATTCTCAGTCGATCCTTGTTCTGGGCTGGCCAGCCTAGCACCTGCTAGCTCGCTCTTTTTTCTGTTTCGATCTGCGTGTATTCTGGCTGTTTGCGCCACTGCTTGGGGTGCGCTCTGTTTCTCGAGCTCATCCTTCTTGAACTGACCTATGCTCAGTCGATCCTCGTTCTGGGCTGGCCAGCCTAGCACCTGCTAGCTCGCTCTTTTTTCTGTTTCGATCTGCGTATATTCTGGCTGTTTGCGCCACTGCTTGGGGTGCGCTCTGTTTCTCGAGCTCATCCTTCTTGAACTGACCTATGCTCAGTCGATCCTCGTTCTGGGCTGGCCAGCCTAGCACCTGCTAGCTCGCTCTTTTTTCTGTTTCGATCTGCGTGTATTCTGGCTGTTTGCGCCACTGCTTGGGGTGCGCTCTGTTTCTCGAGCTCATCCTTCTTGAACTGACCTATGCTCAGTCGATCCTCGTTCTGGGCTGGCCAGCCTAGCACCTGCTAGCTCGCTCCGTTTCTGTTTTTCGACCCGAATTTTGCAACTACTGGAGTGCGCTATCTAGCTTTTTGTAGGCATATACAAGACATATATACCAATATATGAACAATTGTAGCTCTATACCTACTACTACTACTACTACTACTACTACTACTACTACTCCTCCTGCTCGTCGTCAGAATCAACAACATGCGGTACAAGTGCATATCCTGCTTCGGCACGAGGAATCAGAATTGTAGACGGGACCAAAAACTTACCTCAAGAAGGCGTGTACAGACGAGCGGGATCAGAAACAAGCGGGATCAGAAACAAGCATCAGGAACAAGCATCAGGCGAGTAGGGCGTGTCTGTACACGGCTTAGTCAAAGATTTGGGCGGACCAGATACAGGCACTCACCTGTAAAGAGCGTGTATGGTCACAGGCACTCATCTGTAAAGAGCGTGTATGGACACGGGAAATGAGGTAAGTACCAGGCGAGCAGATTGCCAGAGAGGCATGTCTGTGCACGGGGATGTGCACGGGGATGTCAGTGATTCAACACAGGTGCTCAGCTCAAAAGAGCATGTCTGTACACGGCAGGAGGATTCAGGCGGGACGATAAACAGGCGAATTGTCAAAGAGGCGTGTCTGTACACGGCACAAACTGTAAACTTGGCGGGACTCTTCACACGGGTGGGCAGGCGACTCACCTGCATCGAGCGTGTCTGTACACGGGTACGCATGAATTCAAGCGAGACCATATACGGGCATCCTGGGACTGTTCTGGAATGAAGGTCGTGTCTCTACACGGCGGTGTGATAGAATGGCGTGAACAGATACGGTTCATCGAGAGGTATCCAGCGGGTCCAGAATGGGGACCCAGCGAAGGAGAGCGTGTCCGTGCACGAGTAAGAGAGCTGCAACCGTGTCCGAACACGCGCAAGGTCTACATGGTACATGTGTCAATGTGAGAGGAGTGACGCAAGCGGCAAACGGCAAACCTCCACGCAGCCGGCCGTATGGATCTGATCGGGGCTGTTTACCATATAACAGGGGGCGGAGAGTTGTATGTATCTTCCACGCCAAGCAACACTGACACGGATTCCAAACCATCTGACGTGCAGCATATCTAGGATCCGCGAAATCTATGCGCTATTTGGGTGCTCTTGAAATCATTCAGAGAACCCGAAGGTGCTGGTAGTTCTCGTATGACGAAGCACGACAATTCATCAAGCCTCTTGCCGTACGTTCAATCTGTCGACAACCTATGGGTCTTATATGCAACAGTCTAGAATCTATGAATGCCATGCGTTGCTCCTGTGCTCTTGGACTTATATCGGAGGACCTGAAGGTGCTAGGTTTTTCCATATGACGAAGCTTGGTAGGCCATCAAGCCTCTTTCCGTACATTCAATCTGTCGCCGACATATGGAGCCTCAAGTGTCTAAATCCTTCTTGACAGCGTTACACTGGGCTGCGTGCTGACCTGGAGGCTGTCTACAATTATTGTATGACGAACTTCGCCTACCCGTCATGACATCTTGTAACTGAACATCATGATGTATGCCCAATGGGAAAGTATTGCAAAGTCTACACATGCAGTGCTCTTGAGACTGTTGTACCTCCCATCAAGCCAGACATAGGACCCACCTTCATGATGGCAAGGTTGTTGGCGATGGTATGCACGGATCTCGTGTCTGATCTTTATGTAGGGCCAAGGCTGAAGCGAAGTCGGGCACTGTCTTGCCAGCCAAAGGAAGGAGATCCTTCGAAACAAAGTCTACAATGTCTTGGCATGTATTCAACCTATAATGCAACAAGAGATGTTCTTCGGTGAAGCGACAAAGTTGAGTATCGCAACATCGTTATGATATGCCTCTAAGCTTCATCTAGGTCTATTTGTCAATGTATGGTCGTTTTGACGAGGTTGAAGGTGAGGTGATATTCCAAACTGCTTCGAGAACCTATTCCGACTCTCTTTGTTGAGCAGAACCCTGTCAAGATGGCGCAAACGATAATTATATGACGACGTAATATGAATATGACGAAAACCTAGGCTCGGCCACTATCAACATCCGTTGGCTCCCAGAGTGTGAGTGACTTGTAGTGGACTCCGCTGAGCAACTATAACGTGAGCGCTACTGATCCACAATCCTGCAGACAATTGACAACGCCCAGTTCGAATTCTCATATGACGAGGTGACATTCATCATTATGATGGGATCCCAGTTGGGAAGGGACGTCGCGGCCATTGCATCGCATGCATTGGGTGTCGAGTTCACCAACTGTCCAGTCAGATGGACGACAGGACCACCAGCCACTGGCGGCTAGCTCGCGAGCGACGTGCTTCGCAATGGTCAACAAGATCAACCGTGACGTCAGCGAAGCTTCTTTGTCCTTCGACAGCGATGACCAGAGGTAGACCACCCAAGTACGAGAATGCAGCCGACCGTCAACAAGCTGGTAAAGTATCTCGGAGGAATTATTATGCCAGGTTTGTTCTCTGCTCACATACCCTTCGAGGTACTGCTCAAACTTTTGTAGGAATGCGTCTACCATCAATGCCAAACGAAGGCAAAAGTATGCTAACGACAAAAAAAAGCTACCTTGTTCCGTCGAGCCAACCGTCCCACTTCCACGATCCAAGATATCTGTCAAACCGAGGCAGATATCAGGCGCGACTACGTCACCATATTCCAGCCGCCCTGCAAACCACTCTCTAATTGACAGCATGAACCATCGACGGACTCCCCCTGCAAAATCACGGGTACTGCTCCTCCCACCATCTTCCAGCCATTCTGCGAATCAATATCCAAGTAGCAGCACAAATCATAAGCAATCTGCACCTGCACAGTCAAGAATCCCGGTCTTCGCGTCCTCAACTGTGAAACCACGGGGTCGTTTCCACCCATACCGAATGAGCCCACAGCCCACGTTAACTCGTTCACGTTCCGGGACCCCCGTTCACCTGCGGACCCTCCCGTCATTATCTCCATCCCCACCACCTGCGCGCCTGCCACTCCACTGTTTTACATCCAACCAGAAAGGAATGCGACATCAGTCGCCTCTTCCTCCTTCAGATCCGCCGACTCCTATATCCCCTTTCAGCAGCCCATCTCCGCCCTCTACGCCTTCGCCATTGCGACGAAATAGAGCTGCTCCGAGGGACCGGTAAGTTGTCATTGCGTCGTCCTCTCATAAGGAATGTCTCAATTCTTCTCAGACATTCTAAGCCCCCCCCAGGCCAATCCCTCAAGCATGCGCCACCGAGACAGTGAGTATTTTTCATTAGTGAATTCAGGGTACCTTAGTATCTAATATCAAATGCTAGACCTCCAAGCAAGGACCGCCAAATGCTAGACGAAGTTTCCTCTGCCTACACTACAACGTTCGAGGCGTTTGGTCCGGCAGGATTCAAGCCACATTGCGAGGACCTGGTGACACACACCATGAAGACGGGCATTTTTACCAGGATCGGGAAGACATATGCTCTGTTCATGAGTAATTTCCGTCTGCTGACAGATGCTATCGCCAACCTAGAGAACGTTGTAGGTAGAGGACAGACTTTAGAGCAGGCAATTCAGTACATGTCACCGGTGCACGATTGGAAGGCTATCCTAGAGGAATTGCACGATATGGGTGTGGCAAATGATTTGGAGGACTTACACAAGCAGTACCATGCTGGTAGCTTAGCTTACCAATTATTCTAGATGTGTCCAGTGAAAACAAGGTTATGTGAGAACCACATAATATAAGTTATTTCGTTCACTGAATCGAGTTGGAATCGAGCGTGAATCGAACACACGCAGAGACTGGTCTCCTTGCGGAGCCATTGCGTGATCAGTCCGTCAGCATCCGTCAGCAAATCCGTCAGTATCCGTCAGCGAGGCCGTCAGGGTCCGTCAGTTTCCGTCAGCTCTCAACCATCATCAGGCTCGTCAAAATGGATTACCATGCGCAGAAACTTCACCTGTTTGCATCCACGTCGCCTCCAGATCTGCTTCAGCAGGATGGAGAATCAAACCAGGATTACCGAAAACGCATCGATCCCAACAACGTCTTCACACCGAATAACTGGTCCGCCTGGTCTCTCAAAGCGGGCGAGACTCCACGGCAGTGGAATAAGCGGCAACACGACGCAATCCACCAGAAAGCGGCGCGCGACCGACGGTGAATAGCATTTTCACCTTTTTCAATGTCATAGCGACCTCGTTCTTATTGTTCGATGCAGTGATACACAAAAGAAGGAGATTGAAAAACAAAAGCACATGTAGGTGTATCATATGAGCCTTTTCATCTTGTGTTGACAGATTAACAGTGTCAGGAAGAAACGTCGATTAAATAACTCTAGTGTCGCGGGCCCTCCTTCTACCATCCCTGAACCCGTCGGCGACGAACCACTCATTGAACCCGCCGGCCACTATAACCCCTACTCGTCGGGCCCTCCTACCAATCCTGTACCGTTCGGTGCTGAATCCTCCGGCCACTATAACCCGCAAACGTTGGGTTCTCCTACAAATATTGTACCGTTAAGTGCTGATTACGCCGGCCACTACAACCTGCAAGCGTCAGGCGCTTCTACAAATTTTGTACCATTCACCCCCGCAAGCGCTGATAAATTTTTCATTGCCCAATCCGCCGGCCACTACTACCACCACGCGTCGGGCCCTCCTTCTCCCACTCTCGAACAGTTCACCCCCGACTTGGCTGGTCAATCTTTCACTGCCAAATTGATTGGCCAATATGAATCCGACACGTTGGGCCCTTCTTCTACCACTCGTGGGCCAGCAACCCCCGACGAATCCGCTGGTCAACCTGACACGCACCCATTTCCTGAGGTTGAGCACCCCAGTGGCAATCCCACCACTCGTGGACCATCCACCCCCGACGAATCCGCTGGTCAACCTGACACGCACCCATTTCCTGAGGTTGAGCACCCCAGTGGCAATCCCACCACTCGTGGACCATCCACCCCCGACGAATCCGCTGGTCAACCTGACACGCACCCATTTCCTGAGGTTGAGCACCCCAGTGGCAATCCCACCACTCGTGGACCATCCACCCCCGACGAATCCGCTGGTCAACCTGACACGCACCCATTTCCTGAGGTTGAGCACCCCAGTGACAATCCCACCACTCGTGGACCATCCACCCCCGACGAATCCGCTGGTCAACATGAAACCCACCCATTTCCTGAGGTTGAGCACCCCAGTGGCAATCCCACCACTCGTGGACCATCCACCCCCGACGAATCCGCTGGTGGTCAATCTGTCGATCACCCTAGTGGAAATCCCACCACTCGCGAACCATCTACCCTCGACGAATCCGCTGGAGGTCAATCTGACACCCACCCACTTCCTGGGGTCGATCACCCCAGTCGCATTCCCACCAAAAAAATGTACGACTGCCGATCCATCGTAGACTGGAAGCGCAACTTCGACGAGATCTGCTTGGAAGGAGAGACTGCCGTGGTCCATGCTTATTGTCCCTGGCTGGATGAAATGTCTGACGACACGAAAAATCTGCTGAAACTGGTATTTTCCATATTCACTACATGCGAAATGATACTGAGCAACCGTAGGAATCAACTCTGGTCAAGGAATTGGCTATACGCGCTGGGAGACTAGCGGACAGTAGTAGCGAAGACGTTCTCGTTCTTACTCAACAAGAGTACCATCGTGACGTCGTCAGAAAAGCCCTTTCGGAAAACAAATGTGTTTTCATCAGACCCCAGATTGGCCACCATGAGCCCACATTGGATTGTGAATGGCTTACGAAGGAGTGGAGTCTCTCTGTCGACGTCAAGACGAGACAACCCCACAGTAAGTCTGCGATCTCTTCTCTGCCAAACTCTGACACTTTTAGGTATGAAACGGAAATCTGTCGACCAGGGGCAGGCCCATACCGACCCTTCATCTCTCACGGATATTTTGTCGACACCTTTGGACCCGCGAGGTGATCACCTCTTTATCTTGGATTGCAACGTAATGAGCCACGGACTGCCCACAAGAACAAGGTCCGTGATAGATCAATCAGTGGATGAGTTTAGTCTCATTGGGGTGGTCCTACAGAGAGTTGGCCGAAGATCTCATTGCTAATCAGGAAGTGCCCGCGATCGTACAACACCTAATGTCCGACCGAAACCACAAAGCCCTCCAGACTATCGCTGTCGAACACCTTAACGACCAGCGCTGGGCCTTGCTTCACATGGCAATGACGAACACGCGAGCTCATCATGACACTATCGGAAAGATTGCTCAAATTGAGGGGCAGGCAGGACTGAAGTTGTGGTTTGTAATGTATGCTGACCAACAGGACATGAGTTCCCTTGAAACCGTACGCGAATTTCAAACATCGTTCATGACGGAGGAAGAGGACTACACGTATCCCGAAGGAATCAAAGTGTATGCCTTCTTGATTACGCCAGGAGCTATCCTGTCAGTTCCCCTTTGCATTTCTGTGTTCACTACTGAGGCTTTCTAGTTTGCAACCGCCAGGGCTTTTACATGCAGTGTATACGCCTATACCATCTTTTGTCACTGGTTCTTCCTACTGGTCTTACGACACCATGCATTTGACGCGAACTTCGAGGCTGTTAGATGTCGAAAATGGAGACCAGCTAACCAATGTCAATCACGATGATACGGTGACCTATGATGGATTATTGCGAATGATGGTACTCCTGCCGACGATCAAGAGAGGTTTGTCTTCGCACATCAACCAATACTTCGCTGACATGACCTAGCCATCCCGAAAAACGCACTTCTGGCTCTGAGCCACATGATTCTTTTCCCTTTTGGATACATCATTCGCCACTCTCTACACAACAATGCTGAAACGAACAGCAAAACCATTCGAAACAAGCTGACAGCCCTGGCCCTCAGGAAGATCGCTGTTCAATTAGCTTGCGTTCTTTCCGACGGTCTTGGATGGCACGTTGAAGTGAAAGCTGCCGTACGCACCCAATCATCCAAACGTGCTCAAGCTGGTCTCGAACTCGAAAAGATGGAGAGGGATTTAGGGAAGTTTTTAGACCTTCAAGCTACACAAGCGGGCCCGATGGTTGTCCTCGAGGAAGGACAGATGCGTACTCGTATGGAAAGAATTCTCAGTGGCGCTGGAACGGATTTATCATCGTAGTTCGTAGTTTGTGTGGACACCAAGACAATGACATTAGGTTGTAATGAACATCGTACGAGCATGGTTCGTCAGAACCAAGGCCTGCCAAGCCGGATTTGGTTCTATTCGCTACATAGACA